>JAXDDW010000158.1:0-135000 GCA_034670385.1 Hoplostethus mediterraneus | reverse complement strand
TGTAAACTCATGTAGTGTGTGCAGGAGACATCATCTTCCTCACTCTTCCTCTCTGGACCAGACAGGATACCTAGCGACACCCCAAAGACTAACACATTCCTTCCCCCAAGGCCTTTTGATCAGGTCAGGACCCCCGCCGGGCTCCTGGGGTCCCAAGGAACCCCCCTCTCAACAAAAGGGTGGCTCTCCCCATGAAACCGCCAAAAGTAACACTTGGCAGGGCCGTGTAGCCGCTCTGGTGCCATTTGGAAGATAAGGGCCGGGGAAGTGGACTTAACCTGCATCCCAACGTGGGGGACACACTAAGAGAACAAAGAAACTCTGGGATGTGCAGCAAAAATGGACTTTCCTTATATGTTTTATTAGATTTGAATAACACATCCTGTGGCAGATGATATACCCTATGTCCCAATGTATTATCTTGCTTATTCAAAGCACACAGCATGTGTTATTAAGATGTTTGTTTTACTCATCAGGGTTTTGTGGTAAGACGGTAATGTTTGGTATCATACTGACACATTTGTGGTAAGGTGATTAAATATGTCACTTGCATCCCAAAAGGATCAAGAAAAACAATGTTTCCAAACCTAGGTGGAAATGCAGTTTTGGCGAATGTTAATCACTGAGCATCAGGCCATAAATCTGAATGCATGCAAATGAGGGAAACACCTACGTTCCCGACTTGCTATAAAGCCCGCTGAGCCCTTGGCTCTCTCTCTCACTTCTCTCTCGAAATCTCACCAACGAAGAAAGCAGGACAACTCCTGCAACGGGCGGACGGGCAAAAACTCAGGCGGAAGGACATCAAGAAACATCAAGAAACATCAAGAAACATCAAGAAACATCAAGAAACAGAACTCCACCGTCCTGCAGCCCGTCCCGCAGCCCGTCCTGAAACTAAGTTTGAACCTGGCTCCAAGCTCTTCTCCAAGCTCAACTACCAGATCAGCTCTACGGTGAATATCGACAAGGCGCCCGCTCGAATTCACTCAACCTGATCCAGAAGACTACGTAACCACGTCAGAAGCCAGCCGCTCCGCTACTCTGCTACCTGAACGACGTGTGCCAACACATCGACCCTTCCCTCTGTCTTCACTGGGGGGAACTGTTGGCACGACTACCCCGACGAACCACGTCCCCGGACCGCTCTCCACATCGGCCCTCCGGACATCGACCGGCCCAGCCCAACACGTGCGTGTGTTTACCTGGCTACTGCGACTGCACAACGGTTACCACGGAGACGAGGACGCCGCTGACACCCTGCAAACCAGACGGTAACCAACTTTCTTGTTGATGCACGGGTGATGCCAAGGCAGTGTTGAACTGTGAAAGTGAGGTCAGAATACTCTCTCTCTCTCTCTCCACTATTCTCTGTCCTTCTGTCCCAAGTCTCCCAGAAACTGTCAGCTGTCCTCCAAGCCATCTTTCGCTGTGGCCACATGCAATTAGACGTATTACAGCTCAGGTCGTTTTGTCGGTGCCAATTTCCTTGCCATCCTTGATCCCAATATCATTTGCCATTCTTATATTGCCGTTTTACTGCCATTATCTGTTTTAGTTTAGTATACATTTATTCATTTTATTGGTGTTTTATTTACATAATTAATAAAATCTTTGCATTTATAAAGAACTGGTTTTTGTGTGTCATTGATATATCCTGGACATGAAGGTAGAGAATCACTGTAATCTAGAGCTCACTTCTTTTGATTATTAGACTGATATCCTTATAAAGAGACTATTCCAGTGTAAACTGGTGGTGCCCCAAGAGTGTTAATTGATAAGATATTAATTACGAAGAATAACTTCAATAGTTGTCAATTGTTAGAATTGACTAAATAGTCTCATCGTTCATAACGAAGCTCAACACGCTACACTCATTATTGAGTACCACAGACGTAAATCACTATATTAATAATATGATGTGTCGGCCTACAGAGAGGAGATATCAGACCTATCTATGTGTTGTCAGGACAACAACCTGGCTCTGAACATCAAAAAAACAAGGAGATAATTGTTAAGGTCCTTCACCTTGTTACATCTAGCCGCCCCACCACATGCTCCCTTGACCCGGTCGCATCCCAACAATCCTCCTGAGCTCAAATCAACCGAATTACTTTACAAATGTAAACTACAAAGTTGGATCTTGCCCGGAGTTTCCGAGTGGGAATTCCAACTTGAATGACTTGATCTATTGCGCCTTTCCGTGTCGGAGGTTGTTTTTTCCGAGTACAATGGAATGCACCATTACTTTGCAAACAGTGGAGCTACAACGACAACATGTCTACGGCCAGATCCCAACTCTCCAGTTGTTCTGTTGTAGGGTGGATTAATTTCATTTTTAACGGCAACGTCCCGGCTACAGTTAGCTAATTTTTGTAGCCTATGTGTCTGACAATCACTTCAGTCAGACTGCTAGAGCAACGAGGGCCAGTTCACAGCAGGACTAGCATCTAAATTGAAGCTTAAAGATGGAGCAATTCATAAGGTACGTGACCCATCTGCAAACTTGGAATCTGTAAGTGTCACCATGTTTTGATTTAATTTGCAAGTTAGTCTAGTTAGTATATTCGACTACTCGTTAGCTAACGAGCTAGCGGGGCTAGCCACAGGCTTGTTGGGTGTGGAAGAAGTAAGAAAACTAAAGCTGGAGTCAGGATACATCTTTTAAAGTTATTGGTTGGAGTCAGGACTCATCTTACAGTTATTTGCTGGGACCAGTGTCTGTTTTATAAGTCTGTCGAACGTGTCAAGCTCGGTAAACTTTAGCCACCATTAGTACAATCACCCCTTACGATTATTTGCGCTGCGCTGTTTGGATGCAAATAGGTTGCATCCAATAATATATTGGCTAACTAGCTCAACAAAATTGTCAATCCTTGTCTGCAAGTTGTATTCAATAAGCTTATGGGCATGAGCCATAAACAGATCGGCTACAGCAGAGAGTGTCCTCACACATCCACATACACAAAACAAAGTACAATATTACACAGAATTGTTATCATTGAGAAACTAAGTGGAACCGCTCAGCTGCCTCTTCCCATTCTGGGTCAGACTCCGGCTCAAACATGTCCGGTCTCAGTGTTGATTCTGGAGCGGCCGCCATGGTTACGGTAAATTACAGCGTCAAACTTGTTTACCTTGAGCAGCATGAGTGCTCTCTGCCTCCGCCAGGCGATTGGCTGCCTCACGGTGTGAGTGAGGCGTGAGGCGACCAATCAGAGCAGTGCTCATTACATACAACCTCCACGCCCTCAAAACAGCCTGTTCTTTACAATGGAGAAAATGAGAGACTGAAACACCGCAGAAGATTTTTTTTTATATAGACATCACAAACGTCTTGTAAAGACCCCAGGAACAGTATATTACTCATTTTGGGCTTTAAATAGCCCAAAATGAGTAATATACCCCCCCTTTAAATCACTAGGGTCATGATGATGACGCGGCTCCTTGGAATAGAGGAGTTTGAGTGTCAGGGGTTTCACAAACAGGATGATACTCTATCGGCCATAAAGTGTACTCTCAAGTTTTTCTCTACAAGCTAATCTCTCAAGTGTGTCAGGCTGTGACAAACGCACTGTAAAAATATGAACTTTTGTTGTCTCTGAGTTTTATACTGTCAACATAACCAATCAGAAATCAGGACAATCTGAATTTGTTTTGTTGATGTTGTTACATTATGTACGCCATGAAAACCCTTTTAACATTGAATTAGACCATGCTTAACTCCAAAACATGCTTATTAGACTGAGTTAGTTTACCCCGAGGCTGCACATATATCTCTGAATAGGGAACAGCAGTAACTACATTAATGTCCACTACTGTAACCCAAACCAGAACAGAACCTTAATGATCTCAAGACCGTCTCACTGCAGACACTGTAGCTCCTCTCAGTTCTGCTGGCCTGGATGGTGTTAACTATTCTGTGCATTTGATCTTTAGTATTCACTACCGGTAGTAGTAGTAATATTACTAGTAGTAGTAATAGTAATACTTGTAGTCATGGTAGTAGTAAGAATGGTAGCAGTAGTAGCAATACTAGTAGTATTACCAGTAGTAGTAGCAGCAGTTTTAGTAGTAGTAGTACAAAGGTAGATTAGTCATGTGAGTCAGAAGCTTCGTGATAACAAAACTATACTAATCCTCTGATGCATTTTAAAATATACAAATATCATAGCAGAATTTTACCATATAGGATCTGTAGTTTCAAAGAAAGTACCACAAGGTGACTGTAAACTACTGAGTACCACAGACACACTACAAATCCTAATTGGAATATTACAGCGATACCGTAGGAGTTAAAAATACACGTTTCCCCTATAGTAGTAATATCAAAGGAAGGACCACACCTGCCCTGCTGCTCCGGTGTCTTCCAGTCTGGTCTGATGTATTATGGGATGTTGTAGTGCTGCAGGAAACACCCACTGCAGGTTAGCATCCACCCGCTGGAGGACAAATCAAACCTCCAGCGGATTCCTGATGCGGTTCACGTTAACGGAGCAGAGAACACTAAGAATAGATTACCGGAAAACGGAAAACAGGCTGATGAAGGTTTAGGACCGAAGGCAGAGGAAACGAAGCCTGGTCCTCCGCATCTCTCATCAGCATCTCTCTGTATGTCTCTCTCTCTCCTCGTCTCTCTCTCTTTGTCTGTCTGTCTGTCTGTCTGTCTCGCTCTCTCTCTTTGTCTGTCTCTCTCCCTCCCTTTCCCCCTCCCTCTCTCTGCATTAAAAAGCCTGTTCTCTCCTCAGATCTAATTCCCCTCTAATCAATAAAATAATGCTCTTTATAATACTCTAGTCTAATAGATCGATAACTTGTCGCCTCTACTGTTATATAGAAATGTATTAGCATCATTTCTTTACCTGTCCTCGTGCAGGACGCTAGCTCTCTTCCTCCCAGTAACGGAGGTTTTTTTCCTACGTCATCGTTATCTCGTGCGCCTCACTACGGCACCGGACAGCACGAGACAGCAGCGGCCCGGTCAAGTGACGTCATGACGCACCATCAGAACGGCAGCTGGATTTAGAGAGTCAAACAGTATGATCAAACCTTTTGACTAGAGACTGGTTACCAGTTTAGTCTGTTAACCAGTAGACAAGTAGACCAGTCTGGTCCCGGTTCTAGTCAGTCTGTTAACCAGTAGACCAGTCTGGTTACGGTTCTAGTCTGTCTGTTAGACTAGTCTGGTTCTGGTTCTAGTCTACCTGTATATAGTGGTATAGATATTACTCCAGCAACAACACCACATTACGGTACAGTCTGTCTGTTTTAGTTTTAGTGTAAATTTCTCTCTCTCATCAATGGTAGATCAGATTATTGATGGATTACAGTTAATCCCACCACACCTACACTGACCTAAAAGAGAGACAGGGAGAGAGAGACAGCCTCAAAGGGTGAGACAGCCAGAGAGAGATTGTAAGAGTTGTGTGTGTGTGTGTCTGTTTGTCACTCACCAATAAATTAGATCCAGCCAGGATGCGTTCCATTCAGACAGAAGAGAACATTCTGTTCAATATTGTTGGGTGTAGGTCTGGAGGTACAGGGGTGTAGGACTGGACCATGGTCTGGAGGTACGGGAGTGTAGGACTGGACCATGGTCTGGAGGTACAGGGGTGTAGGACTGGACCATGGTCTGGAGGTACGGGGGTGTAGGACTGGACCATGGTCTGGCGGTACGGGAGTGTAGGACTGGACCATGGTCTGGAGGTACGGGAGTGTAGGACTGGACCATGGTCTGGAGGTACGGGGGTGTAGGACTGGACCATGGTCTGGCGGTATGGGAGTGTTAGACTGGACCATGGTCTGGAGGTACGGGAGTGTAGGACTGGACCATGGTCTGGAGGTACGGGAGTGTAGGACTGGACCATGGTCTGGAGGTATGGGAGTGTTAGACTGGACCATGGTCTGGAGGTATGGGAGTGTTAGACTGGACCATGGTCTGGAGGTACGGGAGTGTAGGACTGGACCATGGTCTGGAGGTACGGGAGTGTAGGACTGGACCATGGTCTGGAGGTACGGGGGTGTAGGACTGGACCATGGTCTGGCGGTACGGGAGTGTAGGACTGGACCATGGTCTGGAGGTACGGGGGTGTAGGACTGGACCATGGTCTGGAGGTACGGGGGTGTAGGACTGGACATGGTCTGGAGGAATGGGGGTGTTAGACTGGACCATGGTCTGGAGGTATGGGGGTGTAGGACTGGACATGGTCTGGAGGTATGGGAGTGTTAGACTGGACCATGGTCTGGAGGTACAGGGGTGTAGGACTGGACCATGGTCTGGAGGTACGGGAGTGTAGGACTGGACCATGGTCTGGAGGTACAGGGGTGTAGGACTGGACCATGGTCTGGAGGTACAGGGGTGTAGGACTGGACCATGGTCTGGAGGTACGGGAGTGTAGGACTGGACCATGGTCTGGAGGTACAGGGGTGTAGGACTGGACCATGGTCTGGAGGTACAGGGGTGTAGGACTGGACCATGGTCTGGAGGTACAGGGGTGTAGGACTGGACCATGGTCTGGAGGTACGGGAGTGTAGGACTGGACCATGGTCTGGAGGTACGGGGGTGTAGGACTGGACCATGGTCTGGCGGTACGGGAGTGTAGGACTGGACCATGGTCTGGAGGTACGGGGGTGTAGGACTGGACCATGGTCTGGAGGTACGGGGGTGTAGGACTGGACATGGTCTGGAGGAATGGGGGTGTTAGACTGGACCATGGTCTGGAGGTATGGGGGTGTAGGACTGGACATGGTCTGGAGGTATGGGAGTGTTAGACTGGACCATGGTCTGGAGGCATGGGGGTGTAGGACTGGACCATGGTCTGGAGGTACGGGGGTGTAGGACTGGACCATGGTCTGTAGGTATGGGGGTGTTAGACTGGACCATGGTCTGGAGGTATGGGGTGTAGGACTGGACATGGTCTGGAGGGTTGTAGGACTGGACCATGGTCTGGAGGTATGGGAGTGTAGGACTGGACATGGTCTGGAGGTACGGGGGTGTAGGACTGGACATGGTCTGGAGGGTTGTAGGACTGGACCATGGTCTGGAGGGTTGTAGGACTGGACATGGTCTGGAGGGTTGTAGGACTGGACCATGGTCTGGAGGGTTGTAGGACTGGACATGGTCTGGAGGGTTGTAGGACTGGACATGGTCTGGAGGGTTGTAGGACTACTGTGCTGCTGGTTGCTTTTCAGCTCATCAGACTTTAAAAAAAAAAACATGACTACTATTATGTGTAATATTCTGTCTGCCTTACTGCCTGTCTGCCTCTCTGATTGTGTCTCTGTCTGACTGACTGTCTGTCTGACTGTCTGTCCACTCTGTAATAACACATCACTGCTGGTTATCATCAGCTGTGTGTTATGAGGATATTAGTTATTTTAGAAATACATAGGACTAAAATAAAATACGCAGGACTAGTATAAATACACAGGACAAGTATAAATACACAGGACAAGTATAAATACACAGGAGACGTTTAGAATAATTTGAAATAAATCGAATAATATTCTCCTGTTACATGTGTGATAATATAATCTGGAAGGATTAAAGCAGGTCTGTTGTCCCAGATGAAAATGTTTACATGTTATTTATTGACATTACATGGAAACTACATGTAGAATATATTACTATGTATAACACGTACATGTTCTACATACATAAAGGCAGAAATATATTTATGCACAGTAAAATATGTATTTATATTTAATCTCTTCATCCTTCCTCTGTGTCTGTCTGTCTCTCTCTGGTGTACCTGTGTATCCTGTTAAAACTCCTCAGAGATGAAGATGAAGATGAGGATGAGGATCAGAATTCCTTTACTTGTCGTTATTCCGATACCGACTGTTATCACACACACTGGTTGGATTATGAGTCTTTACTCTGTGATTTTAGCCCCGCCCCCTCAGATTACAGCCCCGGTTTGGTGAACTGTATGTGTGTGGCTGAGGCAGTTGTCAGTCAGAGTTGTGTGCCAGCTGTGTGCTGGTTGGCTGTTGGGTAGGTAGGTGGGGCTCCAGTTGTTTTTGATTCAATGGGTCATGGTGCGTTCAAATGCTCCCAGGAAACTGGTAAATATTAAAATTCCGAGCTCAATTCAGCCTCTGCTCTCTGAACTCAGAAAACAGCTGTTACACCAGTTGGAGTTTAACTTTATTTGTCCCACAAGACATCAGCACTAAGACATCAGCAAATGGCATCAATGCTATGACATCAGTGCTATGATGTCCATGCCATGAAATCAACACTATGACCTCTATCCTGCGTTTATCATCTGGGAACATGAGCAGCGATTCTACTAACTAGAGAGAGTGACTCACATGTACCATGTACCATCCAGAGGAAGTGCCTCTTCCCTACCACTGGAAGAGACCCCTGGAACACCTCACCCCTGGAACACCTCACCCCTAGGAGCCCTCTACCCCTGGAACACCTCACACCTCACCCCTGGAACACCTCACCCCTAGGAGCCCTCTACCCCTGGAACACCTCACCCCTAGGAGCCCTCTACCCCTGGAACCCACCCCTGGAACACCTCACCCCTGGAACACCTCACCCCTGGGAGCCCTCTACCCCTGGAACACCTCACCCCTGGAACACCTCACCCCTGGAACACCTCACCCCTGGGAGCCCTCTACCCCTCGGGCCCCTCTAACCCAGAACCCTTATACCACTGGGACACCTCTACCACTGGCAATGTTTTGACCAGTTGAAGAAATCACATCAAACTGCCTCACAATATGGCCCAGTCAGTCCATCACTAGAGACAGACAGAGATGCACGTTCTCATGAAATGCCCCAAACTCCAAAACATCAGGGATCAATATCTAACAAGATTCAATGAAGTCCTTCCCCAATTCACTGAGCTGGATGACCGGGCTAGACCGGGAGTCACTCTGGGTGAGGGACACAGGGCATCTTGCCGCCCAATATGTTCAAACATGTCACAACCTGAGGGACAGTGAGTGGCCAACATAAACACACATCACACCTGACACGCACGCACGCACGCACGCACGCACGCACGCACGCACGCACACACACACACACACACACACACACACACAAATACTTGATGTAAGCTGACTAATGTATCTAATGTTAGTTATCTGAATGTTTATTTTGTTATCTGCTTTGGCAACACGGTTTCTGTTTACAGTCATGACAATAAAGCAAACGGAATTGAATTGAGAGAGAGAGAGAGAGCGAGAGAGAGAGAGAGACGAAGCGGCCTGGATCCACGCAGGGCGCGTGGACTGCTCTCCTGTTCCCGTGTGCTCTCGCTCTTCTCTCCGTCCGTCGCACTCGCTTCCCTTCCTCTCGCTCGCGACAGTAAACTTCGCGCCCTAGATCCTACAGCCTTCCAGCTCGCGCTGCGCACACTACATTTACGTAGCGCAGCGCTGCTCCTGTACGTTGTCCACCACCGGGTTTACGCAAAGAGCGTACTAGGCTACGTATGCGCATGGCAAAGCACGGTAATGCAAGAGCTCTCACTCTGACAGAATTTCCAGGACAGCAGCTCTGCTTGTGTTGGTGTTGTTAAAGGGGAATTCCGGTATTTTTAAACCTGGGCTCTATGTGTACAAATTCGTCATTTATCCCACAAAAAAGGTACAAAAAGTTTTAGAATTGCTCCTGTAGATCGCCTCAGTCAGCAGTCGCGAAACATCCACTAAAAGTGTTTGTTTTTGCCACTGACAGGCTCAGATTGATATTGTGTGTCTAACAACATTATGAAAGGATCCTACAGAGATGGACCCTTTTAACCAGAATCCTCTTGAACCTCTTCATGCAACAACTCACCTCATCTTTCAGATTTCAGAGCGAGAGAGACTTAAAAAAAAGGTCTATCTCTGTAGCAATCATTTCCGTAATGTTTTCAGACACACAATTAATAACGCTGATATATGTTGACAAATCTTTCTATAACAGATGGTGACGTTTATTATTTATTATTATATATATATTATATATATTTATTTGAAAGAAAAGCAAAATTGTTTTCAATTAAAATAACATTAAATTGATCAGAAATACAGTCTAGACATTGTTAATGTGGTAAATGACTATTATAGCTGGAAACTGATTTTTAATGGAATATCTACAGAGGCCCATTTTCAGCAACCATCACTCCTGAGGTCCAACGGCACATCCAGTCATTTACTTGCTTAATGCACTGACACAGCAGGTCTATAGGACGATAGAGATATATAGATTTGGGTGTTGTCCGCGTAACAATGGTATGCAATGTTGTTGTCTCCCATGATTCGGCCTAACGGGAGCATGTAGAGGTTGAAAAGGCACGGTCCTAGAATTGAACCTTGGGGGATTCTACAGGTCACGTCAGTTAGCTCAGATACAAAGTTGCCAAGGGAAACAAAATAGTTCTTGTCTTGTAGATATGACTTGAACCAGTTTAGGACTGTGCCGAATAGCCCAACCCAGTTTTCCAATCTATCTAGCAGTATTGTATGGTCAACAGTATCGAATGCAGCACTGAGATCCAATAGCATAAGGATTTAAATTTTCCCAGAGTCAGTGTTAAGGCGAATGTCATTAAGAACTTTAATAAGAGCAGTTTCAGTGCTGTGAAGGGGCCGAAATCCTGATTGGAAGTTGTCATGGCAACCAGATGAGACTAAAAAACTGTTAAGTTGTTGGAAGACAATTTTCTCAATAATTTTACCTATAAAAGGTAGATTTGATATTGGCCTGTAGTTGTTAATTACAGAAGCATCTAGGCTCCACTTTATTAGCAGAGGTTTAATGACTGATGACTAATGAAGGCCTCTGGAAGGTTCCTGATAAGAGAGAACTGTTAACTATTAACTAGCAATATGTCTGATAAGAGAGAATTGTTAACTAGTAACTAGCAATATGTCTGATAAGAGAGAACTGTTAACTAGTAACTAGCAATATGTCTGTCGCCAGGCAGTCAAAAACATTTTTAAGAAAGCTCGTAGGCAAACCAAGGCAGCAGGTGGACGGCCTACGTTGACTCACTGTTTTCTTAAGAGATTTGTAGTCAATACCATTGAACTGTGTCATTCTTAGTATATTCATGGGTGATGGCCGAGCATCTTTGAGAGTTAGTATTAAAGGCTTTTCTGATGGTTTCAATTTGATCAGTAAAGAAGAATGCAAATTCATTGCATTCCCGGTTGGAGAGGCGTTCAGGGGGAATTTGTGCCGGTGGGTTTGTCAGCCTGTTAACCAACATCCAACTTTTCCTCCCTCTTCCAGACGAGACAAGTCAATCCCAGAGAGATGATTGACTCCACACATTCGTCAGAAAAGGCACTGATATTTTCTACAAAGTTTCACATAAGAAAAAATCAGATAGCAAGAATAACAACAACAATAATAATAATATAAAGTTAGCATTCTGTACATAGGACTCATCCAACCTGGATTGTGTACAAGTTCAGAAAGAGATGAAAAAATATTATATAGATTCTAATATTTAAAGAACTACATTTTTTAAAGCAATTTTCCTAAACTCCACACCCAAATGTACCCAACACCCAACAGTTCATCAGTTGGACAACTACAATAAAATAAGCAGAATGGAATAAATGTGACTGTGCTACATGTTCATGATGAGACTTTCTACACCATCATCAAAACTCCACTACCCAGAAACCCCTTCATCAAGTAGTACACACAGACAGACAAATAACAGGCACATATACTTCTGCCTGTCTGTCTTCATCAAGTCAGTATTCACCCATTAATTAAATCTCATTCCAAAAAGTGATTCTACTACATTCTCTTTCCTGTTTCTACATCAATAAAGACATGAGATATATGTGTGGTGTATAATAGATCATACAAAGTGTAGATATAGATGTAAACTCACTGGCCACATTATTAGGTACCCCTATCTGGTACGGTAGGACCTTCTGCCTCCACCTCTCTAGTAGGTAGGACCTTCTGCCTCCACCTCTCTAGTAGGTAGGACCTTCTGCCTCCACCTCTCTAGTAGGTAGGACCTTCTGCCTCCACCTCTCTAGTAGGTAGGACCTTCTGCCTCCACCTCTCTAGTAGGTAGGACCTTCTGCCTCCACCTCTCTAGTAGGTAGGACCTTCTGCCTCAACACCTCTCTAATAGGTAGGACCTTCTGCCTCCACCTCTCTAGTAGGTAGGACCTTCTGCCTCAACACCTCTCTAGTAGGTAGGACCTTCTGCCTCAACACCTCTCTAGTAGGTAGGACCTTCTGCCTCCACCTCTCTAGTAGGTAGGACCTTCTGCCTCAACACCTCTCTAGTAGGTAGGACCTTCTGCCTCAACACCTCTCTAATAGGTAGGACCTTCTACCTCCACCTCTCTAGTACGTAGGACCTTCTACCTCCAACAGCCTGAATCCTCCATCATGGATCCAACAAGCTTCCTTCTGCTCACCACTGTTATAAAGATGTTATTGGAGCATCTTGACCCAGTCTGCCCATCCTCCTCTGACCTCTGACCTCTCATCAACAAGGTGTTTCTGGTCCTCCACCATAGAGATTGTAGTGGTGAAAACCCCAGGAGGGTTCAGCTGGTTCTGAGATGCTGAACCAACAACCACACCACGGTCAAAGTCCCTTAGATACTAAACGACTTCACCATGTCTGCAGGGTTTATATATTGAGTTGGGGCCACGTGATTGGCTGATTGGAGGAGCAGGATATTTGTTAACGAGCAGGAGGACCTAATAAAGTAGCTGGTGAGGTTATATGTCAAAGGGCTTGGACGTTTTTGGCAAACAAACAAAAAAGAGAGTCAAAACAGAACAGTGGACCTGACCTTGATCAACTTTGTAAAGATCTTTTGGTATTGATAATTACATTATATAGAAACAGCATATATTGATTATATTATAATAATAATCACATAAATGCACAAATAGAGATACACTTCTAAATAGAGCTTTTACTTAATGTATAAATCTAATTTTTTGTCTTAATATAATATCTGTTATCTGCTATCAGTATCAGATTATCCCTAGATGATATCTATCAGTATTGATTACCTATCAGTACCACAGATTAACTCATAGATTAACTGGTTCAAATCCTCTCCAACATCCCTGATTGGTTGCCAGTGTGAAGGGGGTGGGTCCAGGTGACTGACTCTCGTGTATCCTGACCAATCAGAGCAGCTCATACTGTCGGAGGTGCATGCGCTGGATGATGTCACGACAGTCATTGAAAACACGGCGGATGTTTTCTGTGTCGATGGCGCACGTGAAGTGGGGATAACAGTAATGCTTCCCATCACCACTGGCTGTACTGATCCTCTGTAACACACACACACACACACACACACACACATTAGAAAATCATACATGTTGTTTCTAACATGGGGACATCTCTATCGAGGTTGCATGACCGTTACAGTAGAACATCATATGTGTTGTGTGTATATTACCAGAAACTCATCTCTGATGAAGAACTTGGCTCTCGTCACTCTGGGGTCTTCATCAGTATCTGGCACAGCTGGACACACACACACACACACACACACACACACACACACATACACACACACACACACACACACACACACACACACACACACACACACACACACACACACACACAAAGAGGGCTGACTTCACTGACAGCAGAGTTTTGCCAGATTTTTTGGAGCTTTTATCTTGTGAAACAGATCATTTGCATGTATATTGCCCTGAGGTGCCGCAGTATGAGGTGTGTTTCTAGGTGTGTGTGCGTGTGTGTGTATGTGTGTGTGTGTGTGTGTGTGTGTGTACCATCAGCAGGGACAGTGTACTGGGAGTACTCTGGGAAATAATCCTCCACTTTGGATTTCCCAGCCAGGATCTTGTCAGCCAGCACATCCTGCTTGTTGAGGAACAGGATCACTGAGATGGTCTTCAGGAACCTGACAGCCAATCACAATGCACACACTGTCAACTACAGCCAATCATAACACACCTATATCTGCTACCCACTGACCAACCAATGAGAACACTCACCATTAACTAGCTGTTTGTAACCCAGGTACATTAAGCAATACATTGAAAGGTTTCATACTGATTCTAGATCACTGGATATCCATGACGAAAAACAAACCTGAGAGAAATGCTCAGCTAGAAATAACTTATAAATATGTTTCTGTGGATTACTTGTCTTTTTAACTAGCTGCTTTACCAAATACATCATATCTGTCCCTATCAAATACATCATATCCGTCCCTATTGAATACATCATATCTGTCCCTATCAAATACATCATATCTGTCCCTACACTTGAAAAGAAGGCAAGGACTGACAAAATGGCACAACACCACATACAGGAATCTGGTGGAGCAGTTTACCAGAACAGCCTGAGGGAGGAACCAGGAAGACTTTGTTTATCCGACTGGTTTCCCTCTACCAAGCTGTGTTTGGAAGACAACCCAACCCACTGATGGATATTGTCTTTGGATTCAACCAAAAGAAGGTATCTCAAACAGATTAGGTCACTATTGCAAAGAAATAAAACCTGTCTTGGTGTGTTGGTGAACACTCCAGAAAAAAAGTGAATGCATCTCTAAAATGTTTATCCTGTAAAAGAGCTGTGTTAAAATGCCAGTAAGCACTGTGTGGCTTTACATGCTGGATTAGAACAGAGCAGTACACAAGACAATGATCAGACAACCCAACGGGGTTATGGCAGACTGCGGGATGAAAACACCTTCAACCAGAGAGGAGGGACTGATCAGTGAAATCACCTGCTGTAGTCTTTGGTTGGAGTGAAAACCTGCATACTCTCAGCCCTCCATGGCACATGGTTGGACACCACTGCTGTAAAGCATCACATTCCCAGGGCTGCATCTACCAGATGGAGTTCTAATTCAAGGCTGACGCAAACCATTGTAGTTCACCTTTCTGATCTACGTGCCATGTTTAAAATCATGGATGAGAATCCTGACAATTGGGAAGGTGAAACATTGGTGATGGCTGCTGGATTTGACTTATGGCTGTCAGGATCTACAGGATCTACCTGTTTTCTTCTCATGGCCTTTGATGGGATCTTTAACAAGACCAATGCTCTCTTTAGCATCCTTCAGTCTAAAACGATGGATATATCATTCTGCTGTGATCACATCAGAGACACAATGAAAGTTTTGGATAGCAAGCGACACGATTTTGACAATATTTATGCTCATTTTGAGGAGAAATGTGATGAGATGGAACTTGCTAACTGCAAGACACAAATGGGCAGTCGAGCAAAACAGAGCAAGCTCTGATGAGATGTCACGCCACTTTGATAACAAATTGGAGAAGCTGTCTAAGCAGGGGCGAACCGCAACTAAATGAACACCATACAAAGATAACAACTGGAATCATAAAACTGGCCACCCAGAATATATATTATTCTTGTCAATGGATATCAAATTAGCATTTATCTCTCTCCATACTTGGAAAACAATGACAATGCAAATGACATGGCCTCCGCTAGGCCTATAACATCACCATGGACAGCGCTATCATGGAGCATCATAAAACTTCCTCTTTACAAACTGACTGAGTCAAAGAAATTCATGAGCAAAGTCACAATAAAATCAACCTTTACATGCAAAATATGCCAAACCTTATGCCATAACATTGAGAACAGTACATGAACAAAGTTGAGGTTGCATTAACCAGCTATGAAGTGCCATCGCATTAGCGGGGCACGCACAGAGCATGTAGCTCAGCAGCCACCAGTGATTATGTCCAGCACATAAATTATCGGCCAGTAGAGGGCAGTGCTGCCTTGCTGTGAATATAAATAGGCTGTTTTCTCCCACATATCTGCTGTAATCTGCATATGTGTTAGTTAAGTAGTTTATTCATATGAGCACTGTTTACATGTTTTCATAACGCAGTGCCTACCCTGTTACTGACCTCACTGCACGTCACTGGGAATAGCCAAACTGCAGAAAAGAAACAGAAACGCCTTCCTCCCTTCCTCCATGGACTCGCTGCAGTTTGCCTATTGTCCGAACAGATCCACGGATGATGCTGTCTCCCAGGTACTGCACACCACACTCTCTCATCTGGACAGCCGGAGGGGGGGCTATGTGAGACTGCTGTTCATTGACTATAGTTCAGCTTTCAACACCATAGTCCCCTCCAGACTGGCTGGAAAGTTGATTGAGCTGGGACTGAACACCCCCCTGTGTGCCTGGATCCTGGACTTCCTGACCGCCAGGCCCCAGGTGGTCAGGGTGGGTAGACACACCTCCAACCCCCTCACCCTGAACACAGGATCCCCCCAGGGTTGCGTCCTCAGCCCCCTACTGTACTGTACTGTACTGAGCTCTTACTGTAATTATTGTAATTACCGTAATACTGTATATATTGTGTTGTTTTTTTAACTGTAAATACTGTGTATATTGCCCTTTTGCACATTCCCGTGAGCATTGCCACTTTTCATTTCACTACACACCCCGTGTGTGTATGTGACAAATAAAGTTCTTGACTTGACTTGACTTGAAAAAAAGAAAGAAAAGAAAAGAAACATAGAACTTAAACATCATCAGGGATTTGTGTTCTTATCTTTTGGACAAATTTCTTTAATCTAAAAATCTCTTGTTCAGAGAAAGACTGTTCGCTTAGGTCTGCAGGGTTTTTCAGTAACCACTTTTCAACTTTGACAGCCCTTGTGCCCTTGGTGTCCTGCAGAAACTTCCTGATTCTGGTTAGTGAATAGCCACTCTTCCTGTCAGGCTGAGTCTGAGTGGACGGCTGAGATTCCGGCATATCGCTGCCACTGTCTACAGTGACGTACTCTATGCTCTGACTCTTTAACTACACTAACCATATCTGACTCCTTCTCCCTAACCACAGTAACCATACCTCCTTCCTTACCCTTCACCACACTAACCTTACCTGATTCTTTATGTTTCACCAAAGTGTTCTTTACCGGCCTCCTTCACCACAGTGTCTTCCCCTGGTATAACTGAGTCTAGGGCTGAACCACTAGTACCTGCCTTAGGTGCTGATGGTGTTTGATCAGTGGGCCCTGACTCCTTACTCTCAGGGCAGGATCTGATCAGGTGACCCTCCATCCCACACCTAAAATACTTCATAGTTTCTGAAGTGGCATATACAGTGTAATCAAAGTCTTTGAATTTGAAAGCCAGGTTCAGTTCACTATTTTCACTTTTCAAGATCATCAAGACTTGGCTTCTGAAAGGCTTCTGAAAAGACAGGCCATGTCTGGACCATGCCTGTCCATGTTGGACAGGATAATTTTTTTACCATGGCTGACCAACGGGAGAACGAGAGTGAGTGTCCTGAATGACGACACCCCGCTCCACAATCAGATTAACTTTATCCACATAATCCAGAAAAATGACGGCGTTGTTCATCCGGATTTCACGCTCCTCCACCGTGCAGCTAACAGCCGGGGCCAGCTGTGTCAGCTTCTCCAACCCCATACCTGACTACAGCAGCCGGCATGCAGCCCAGCAAGGCTGGCTGCCGACACTCTTGCATCAAAGTGTATCAAACGAACCCAAACTGCACCAGTAAACCTAACAAACAGAAAATAACCCAAATGAAAACAATTGGAAAAATAGATAGATAAGATAGAAAAGCAGACTCACTCTGAATTGCACACTCACCACACACTCTGCTCCTAGCATTCACTCAGAGAGAGAGAGAGAGAGAGAGAGAGAGAGAGAGAGAGAGCGAGAGAGAGAGACAGAGATTGTGTGGTTGTGTGATCACCGTGATCCTCCCAGACTACATTATTTTTCATGTAGATGTCAAATAAACAAATTAAAGAGGCGGTAAATGAGTTAATTAGTGAGTTGTGTAGATTACCTGTTGGTCCAGATGGATTTGAAGAGGTCTAGTGATTCTCGCAAGCGATTGGTTGAGTTGTCTTCTCTGATGACCATGTTATAACTACTGCTAGCCGCTACAAAGATGATAGCTGTTACATCTGTTAGACAGGTTAGAGAGTTAGGTCAGACAGGACAGGACAGTTAGTTAATTAATCAGTTAGTTAGTTAGGGAATCAGTTACTTAGTTACCTAGTTAATAATTTATAACTACTGCTACAAAGATGATAGGTGTATCATGTATTAGACATACAGAGAGATAGATGGTCAGACAGACAGGTTAGAGCAGTTCCTTCTCTCTGGTTGAAGGTGAACTAATCGATTGAGTGAAATCAATTGCTGTAGTCATTGGTTCAAACAAAGACCTGCATACTCTTGGTCCTCAATGGCACATGGTTAGAGACCCCTGGGTTCTGTCTCATTGCAGCACTGCTTAATTCTCAAACACCAAAGGTCACTGATATGGAGAGCTGGAGAGATCAATTAGATCACATAACTGTGGATACATTTGTACCCGTTGTCATGGATCATTCCATGTGGTACAACAGTACCAGATCAATCAGTGGGCTAGGCATGTGGGCCAGCTTAGAGGGTCTGAAACACATTTTTCAGGTTTGTCAATATTGATGTGCCCCTGCCCCTTCCTGTGGAGTACTGCAAACCCAAACTTTGACTTGATGGTGCCTTGCAAAGGTGCGGGCACTGACCAGATGATTGAAGCACACATATCACAGAGGGAAACACCAGACAAGACAGACAGACTATGCTGTAGCAAATATGTTCATAATCTAGTCCAATATGACAGCATTTGCTTTGACAAGATCTGACCCAAAACAACAGCTCCTGGGTACCCAGAAGCCCTCACAGGGAGCTGACATCTAACATGTGAAAGGAGTTACCCAAAAGTTACCTAACAGAGCACCCACACCCTCATCAGGATAGGCTGATGTAATGGCCAGAAAAAAACTATTGATTCCAGGAACTGAAAAACATATGCCGTGTTGGATCAGGAAGCCCTTGAAGTCTAAACCGACCCATTTCTGCATCTCACCAGCCTAGCCCACGGCAGGAGGCACCACGGATCCAGATGCCACAGAACTCCTTGAGCCTGGGACAGCAAGTTCTTTCAGCCTCCATGTAGTCTCTTAGAAGAGTGACAATAGGAGACTGAACCAAGGTAATCATGGCACAGAGCTGTCAGAAACTACTGATGATCTTTCGCCGCAGGCTGAAAACCTCTTCAAGAAAAGAACTACCCTGACCCTTCCTCTTCAGGAAACACTACCCTGACCCTTCCTCTTCTAGAAACACTACCCTGACCCTTCCTCTTCAGGAAACACTACCCTGACCCTTCCCAAGCCTTCCTACTAAACCAGCTCCTTGAAAACGACCGAGTATATTGACTCATTCTGACGCATTTTATGTCAGATGTACCACGAGCCACTCGCTCTCTGCTGCCAACCAGTGGTTGGTGGTGTGTAAATTCAATTCAGCATTCAATTAATGCTGCTGATAATCTTTGCCCATGAGTGAATGGGCAAAGACATGACCTGGGGAAATACATGACCTAGCAGTAAAGTTTGACAACGTAGAACAATTTTAATCTATGTTTCATTGCAAATTATACATTTTACTCACTAACTATATAATATTTACCTCGCTTATTTAAAAAAAAAAAATCAAAGTAATTATACAAGTAAAGTCTTATACAATGAAGTCTAGGATGTGGGGAGTGGTGGAGCGGCGCCCCAGCGCCCACTCCCTACCGACGTACAAAACAACATGAGCAGGTGGTGAAGCAAAGGTTTGGACTGAGGACAGTTCCTTGCCCTTCAGGGCTGCTTCGAGTGCACAGACTTGTCAGTGTTCTTGGACTCTTCAGACAATATAAATGAATTTACTGACTTTGTGTATAGCCTCTGTGATCCCTACCAAGGAAGTGGTAGTCTTCCCAAATAACAAACCCTGGGTTTCAAAAGAATTAAAAAGTCTGATAAGTCAAAGGAAAGCTGCTTTTAACAGAGACGATGTAACCAAGGAGAGGGAAATAAAGAAATTAACATTAATTAATTACAAAGACAAGATAGAGACAGAGTTTAGAAGCAATAACCCAAGAGCTGCCTGGAACGGCATGAAAAAAATGGCCGGGTGTTATGAGAAGGGGAATAAGGCAGTTAATCTTGATGGTTTTAACTCTGATACACAACTAGTTGGTTTTGAGTTTTACTTTGGTTTGATAACCTAGATTTTACAGAGCAGACAGATGAGCTGAGGAGCAGGACTAAGTCGAGTCAAAAAATTACCATTGATGTTGACACTGTTGTTTAGGCACGCCAACAGCAGAAAGAGCCCGGGCCCTGATGACATCTGTGGTACGGTGCTTAAGACTTGCTGAGCAGCTCTGCAATATGTTTTATATTATTTTTATGGAATCTCTTGAGCTACAAAAGATACCAGTAATCAGGAAACACTCAACTATTGTCCCTGTCGCCAAGTGTATAAATCCAAGGACCTTAAATGATTTTAGACCTGTAGCACTTACATCTTTAGTGATGAAGGTTTTTGAGAAGGTGATGACGCTGTTCAGCAGCAGGTCTTCTCTCTGATTTTAATCTTGATATTAATATCATTGGATGGATTTTACTTTCTGACAGATAGATCAGTGTGTGAGAGTTAATGGTGTCCTCTCAGACAAGCTCCACTCATCCACTGGTTCACCCCAAGGATGTGAACTCTCTCCCCTTCTTTATATTCTTTACACAAACAGCCGTCAGAGCCAGTTTGAGAATAGACACATTATAAAGTTTGCAGATGACTCGGTCATAGTTAGCCTGTTGAAGCAGGGGGAACTAGATCATGGGCCGGTTGTTAAGGACTTTGTGTCATGGTGTAAGGAGTCTTTCCTTGAACTGAATGTGTCTAAAACCAAGGACATGATTATTGGTTTTAGGAAGTCGTACCCATCCCCATACTCACAGTTATTGAGGGAACTGAGATTGATCTGGTGGAGAACTATAAATATCTGGGTATTGTGATTGATAACAGGTTGTGCTTTCAGGCAAATGTAGATGACATTTCTAAGAAGGTTCAACGTCTTTACTTCTTGAGAAAACTGAATTCCTTTAATGTGTGCACCAAAATGATGACTCTGTTCTACAGAATGTTTATTGAGTTGGTGCTGTCTTTTTGTATTGTGGCGTGGTTTGGGAACCTGGATCTGTCCGATAAGAATAGGCTTGGCCAGCTTGTCAGAGTGGCCAGTAAAGTTATGGGGGTGTACCAAGCATAGCTCCCTGACCTTTACGATCGACAGGTCCAAAGGAAGGCCCATGCCATATTGGACTGTACTGACCACCTCTTGCAGAGGGAGTTTGCGCTTCTACCTTCAGCTAGAAGATATAGAGTCCCAACTCAGAGGACTAAAAAATTCAAAGATTCCTTTGTTTGCAATTAGAAGGCTGAATTTGCACAAATGATTGCACTAGGCACTTTCTGCACTTTCTCCTTTGTCTTCACATGAAGTGATCTTGCACTGTACTGTATTGTATTGTTGTCTCTGTTCTGTCTGGTATGTTGCCTTTATGTTCTATTTTATGATGGATTGAAAGTGTTTTTAATACCTGGCTGCAACCGAATTTCCTCTAGTGGGGTAATAAAATTTTACTTGACTTGACTGTTTAAATGGGGTTGACAGCATCAGCCTGTATCCTGTCATGAGGGATCCTGCATAGAGTTACATCAAAATGCTGTCACTGGTATTAAACAGCTGGTTCTCACCATTAAAGCACTGAATCCACTTCCTCCTTTCATCCCTCTGTCCTCCGACATCAAACATACTGAGAGAAAGAGACAGAGAGACAGATAGAGATGTATGAATCTCAATATGGTTTGAATGCATCAACTTTGTTTTGTAAACTTGTTCAGGAATATTATTTCTAATAAACACTTTTAAGGTGACGGTGACTTTTAAGGTGCCACCATGTGGAGATTAAGTCTGAGAGAGTCTGAGAGCTGCTGCTAAAAGCCAATCACGTCTCCATTTTGACCCTGTGACCCCAATCAGAGAGAAAAAGAGACATCCGAATGATGGCTGCCTCAGTGTGTTGGTGCACATTGTTTGCTGCACTGGATCACTCTGACTACGTCATGGTCCACCTGATTCCTACATCAGCTGTCTGATCAGCTGTCTCCGGTGTTCACAGACATCTTCAACACTTCACTGGATACATGCTACATACCAGCAAGACCTCCACCATCATCCCCATCCCCAAAAAGCCAAAGACAACAGGACTTAATGACTGCAGACCCATCACCCTGACCTCTGTGGTTATGAAGTCATTTGAACGCCTTGTGCTGTCCCACCTGAAAACCATCACTGACCCCCTCCTGGACCCCCTGCAGTTCGCCTACAGAGCCAACAGGTCTGTTGATGATGCAGTACACATGGCCCTCCACTTCATCCTTCAACACCTGGACTCCTCAGGAACCTATGCAAGGATCCTGTTTGTGGATTTCAGCTCCGCCTTCAACACCATCATCCTGGCTCTGCTGCAGAACAAGCTCTCCCAGCTGCGTGTGCCTGACTCCACCTGCAGGTGGATCACAGACTTCCTGTCTGACAGGAAGCAGCTTGTGAAGCTGGGGAAGCACATCTGCGACTCCCAGACCATCATCACGGGTTCCCCTCAAGGCTGCGTTTTTTCCCCTCTACTCTTCTCCCTGTACACCAACAGCTGCACCTCCAGTCATCAGTCTGTCAAGCTCCTGAAGTTCGCAGATGACACCACCCTCAGTGGGCTCATCTCCGGTGAGGATGAGTCCGCCTACATGTGGGAGATCGACCATCTGGTGACCTGGTGCGGTCAGAACAACTTGGACCTCAATGCTCTAAAGACTGGAGATAGTGATGGACTACAGGAAGAACCCAGCCCCACCCGCCTCCATCACCCTGTGTGACTCCCCAGTCGACACTGTGGAGTCCTTCCGCTTCCTGGGTACCATCATCACCCAGGACCTCAAGTGGGAGCTGAACATCAGTTCTATCACCAAAAAAGCACAGCAGAGGATATACTTCCTGTGGCAGCTGAAGAAGTTCAACCTGCCAAAGTCAATGATGGTGCACTTCTACACCACCATCATTGAGTCCATCTTCACCTCCTCCATCACCATCTGGTACGCTGCTGCCACTGCCAAGGATAAGGGCAGACTGCAGTTTGTCATTTGCTCTGCTGAGAAGGTGATTGGCTGCAATCTGCCATCTCTCCAGGACCTGTTCACCTCCCGGACCCTGAGGTGTTCAGGTAGGATTGTAGCTGACCCCTCCCACCCTGGACACAAACTCTTTGAGTCACTCCCTTCTGGTAGGATGGCAGTATTTTTTTATTCTTCTCTTGCTATGTTTATTGTTATGCATAATAAACATACATACTTGGCAGTAAACTGATTCTGATTGGTCTACAAGGAGAGGAGGCCACTAAAACCACGTACTGGAAGTTGACCTTGTCCACCTGAAATCTGGTTTCAAAAATCCCTGAAGTCAAAACTCTGCAACGCAACAAATCCTGGAGGAGGGGAGAGGAGAGGAAAGGAGGAGAGAGGAGATATTGATGTAAAACCATGTCAGTAGTAATAGTGCTGAGGTGCTGCTAACCCAGTACTACACTGTAGGACTATAAGCATAATTAAAACTATAACTAAAACTATAACTATAATTAAAAGTATAACTAAAACTATAACTGTAATTAAAACTACAACTATAACTGTAATTAAAACTACAACTATAACTATAATTAAAACTATAAGTATAACTATAACTACAATTATAACTATAACTATAATTAAAACTATAAGTATAACTATAACTACAATTAAAACTAAAACTATAACTATAATTAAAACTATAACTAAAACTTAAACTATAACTATAATTAAAACTATAACTATAACTATAATTAAAACTATAATTAAAACTAAAACTAATTACAATTAAAACTATAACTATATCTAAAACTATAACGAGTAAGCATGTGGGATAGATTAGCTGGTGTTTCTTCAACTTTAAGCTGCATTGTGGACAAACTGGACAAACTACTAACCCACATACTGACTTCACCAAGTCAATAACTAGTACATAGTTAACACTACTGGATAACCAATACTACTAGTTTGTTTAATGGCTAGTACTTGAGTTACCTGAGTACCTTAGTTTATGAGTAATAGTTAATACTTTTATTTAGGCAATACTAGTAGTTCTTTGACTACTACTTTTTTAATCACTTCTACTAAGTTAATAGTATAAGTAATACTGCTATTTAGTTAATGATTACTACTTATTTAATACTGCTAGATAGGTAACAACTAAAGAATAGTTAACGCTACTGGTTCGGGAGTAGCACTATTGGTAACGGCTACTGATTAGTTAACACAACTACTTAGTTAATGAGTACTACTAATTAGACAGTGACTACTGAGTAGTTAATAGTAGTGTTAGTTAGTTAATTGCAACTACTTAGCTAATACTTCTAGTTAATTCTACTATTGATCTGGTTTGTTAGAATAGAGCCACTGTCTCAATGGACCTAGAACTAGTTAGATATGTTAGTTATCTAGTTAGTTAAGGTAGGCAGCTTGGTAATTACCTGGTCAGTAGGAGTGTAGTCATTCCTTCTGACTGGATCCAACCTGTCCAGGAAGCTGCAGCGCACACACACACACACACACACACACACACGCACGCACACATTCGGAGACACGCGCATACACACATACACACACATGCATGCATATACAAGCACACACACACACACACACACACACACTCATGCACACATACACATACACACAGAAGGAACAAGTTGTCATTACTGTTCATTATTGTTTTGGAGTATCTGTCTTGAAGTGTGCTGTCTCTGTTTGTGTGTGTGTGTGTGTGTGTGTGTGTGTGTGTGTGTGTGTGTGTGTGTGTGTATGTTGTGTAGCGCCACAGGCATTCAGCACCAGAGACAGCGCCCATTCCCACCGAACAGGCAGAGAGGTACAAAATAATCTTAGATCACAAAATGCAGAGGAAGCTGGTTGCAGGTTGGAGAGCAAACCGAATCTCCAGGGCGTGACTGTGTGGACTGACTGTTTTGGGGTTTGATCTGTGTGTCAGAATCTGGAAATCATCCGACTGAATGAGCCTGACATCGGACTGTCGAACACAGTAGGGTTAGCTTGATGCTAACCCAGCGACGGCGTGCCACAGCGTTTTCCTGACACACTTGATTGACAGGTGTCACAGCCACACCCCCAGGAAGCTGCAGATGGATGCTCTTCTCCTGGCACTCTCTTCTGTATCACAGACTGGTAGGCCATTCCTGACACATACCTTCTGTAGGTTCTGTTTTTTTTCCAGAGGTTTTGGAGGGTTTAGGTTCAAGAGTACCTGTTGCACAGCCTTTGGATAAACATGTAACCATGACTACATGAAATGAATGGCAGTAAGTTAATTTGTTCAGTAGTTAGCTAGCTAATTAGTTAAGGTTAATGACATTGTTCAACAGGTAATTACCTGATTAGTTAAAGGGAAACGCACTGTAAAACACTATAAACAGTCATTGGTGATGTTTGTTGTGTCCCTGGTCCATCTAATTGTCTGTATTGTTCTTTCTCCAATCGTAGACGCATTGAGATATTTCCAGTCTGATATCAGAAAATGTTTCATGATCTAAACCATCAACGGTAACCGTCAGGTTTTGGTGTCAGCCAATCAGAATCAAAGAGCAAGGGCTTCTTTCTAGACCGACGATCAACAATCATACAGGAGAAATCCATCAGAAGAGAGAGACCAATTACTCCACTGACAGTAGGAGACAGACCAGAATGCAATGCAGTTGCTGAGATAGACCATTACAATCATTTATCAGACGCTTTTATCCAAAGCGACTTACAATAAGTGCATTCAACATAGGTAGGCGAGAGAACTACAAGTCACCAGAAATTGTAAGTGCATCTCCTTCGTAAACAAGCAACTAAGAGCAGAACTACGTACTTTTTATTTAAACAATTCAGCGAAGCAGGGTACCCCCAGGGTTCTCCAAGTTAAATTTAAGACTTTTTAAGACCTTTTTGATACCACTTAGAATAAAATTGAATGCCAACTTCACGGCCATACTGGCAAAGGTATGTAGGATATAATGGAAAACCAGTATGGATTTTAGAAAATAGAAAATAATAATTTACCAAGTACTTGAATTTAATAAAACATTTTATTATAATACTCACATTCATATTTAATACACAATAGCTTTGTGAGGTGTGTGTGTGTACTCCAATAACATAAAATGAAAAAGATGCGTATTTGTCACGTTAAGCGCTCCCACTCCTCTCCATGATCACACTTTTCCTTGAATCGGAAAACTCGCTCTCTCCATCTACACATGTAACTACAGCTGAAAGCAAAGTGGGAACACCAAAAAAGTATTGAACATCACTGACTGCTATTTAACAGGAAGTGGATCTGAGGGGAGTTTTCTTTTAAAGTGACTGAACTAGTTTATTAAGTAATTAGCTGGTCAATAGGAGCCCTGTCACAGCTGTGACTAACCAACTAGTGATACCCCCAGGGTCCCTGCCATTGTCACACTAGTTTCCCTAACTGAGACCCACTGTGAACCTCACTGGCTCCTCCCACAAGCCCGGAGGTCCTACGCCCATTCACCATGCGACTCCCCGCTGGATTCTGTCCCTGTTAGGACTAGCTGTCGCTCGTCAGCCCACCTGCTGCAAAGACTATAAAGCTTGCTTAATGTCAGGTCTCCCTTTGATCAATGACATTAACATGACTAATGTTTCTAACTGAAACTTAGATAAAAAATACCAGAATAGCTAAATTTGAATTTGTTAGACGTTTGTAGTGTTGACAGGAGAAGGGGGTGTTGCAGCTCTACTGTCTCATTGACAGGTATCATTTGAAATGTACTCAAGTTTTACTTTTGATTGTATGTAGAGTAGACTACCAAAATGATCCAACAATTTCTTTGATGTCTTTGTTGAACTACTCTCCAAAATCTCCACAGATCGTCTTATATCAGGTGATGTCATTGACAATCTTAATGACAACCATGCCAAAGAGCTGAATACTATGCTAGAGGTGAAGTATTGTGTCTCACTCAGTGTGAAGCATTTCTTTCTATTCTTTCTTGAATCCTGCTGTATTTGAAAATGTCTTAATGTGTTTTTATGTGAAGCACATCAAATCTTCCTTGTGTATGAAATGTGCGATATGAATAAAAGTTGCCTTGCCTTATTATAGCAGTATGATATTATTAATTCTGAGTGCTGATTTAAACAGTAGAAACTGCCTGACTATAATAGACTCTACTGTACAGAATAAATCTGAATAAATCTGAATAAATTAGTTTGCTTGACATGTACAGATGGACAAGAGGCTGCTTCTTTTCCAACAGTGTCCTGTGATATCACTAACCCTTTCAGCCAATCACCTTTGTCTGCTGCTCTCCTCAGTGCCACCCCCACAAGGGGGGCACGACAGGACCATTAGCTGAGTGTTCTGATTGGCTCGTTGGGACTTGGACTGTCAGTCACTCCGAGTAACGAACTGGAAGACTGAAGATAATGGAGTGTATGTGTGTGTATGTGCGTGTGTATATGTGTGTGTTTGTCTGTCTCACTACTTAGCACAGTCGATGAGTTGGTATTCGTTGGATCTTTCAAAACATGCCTTCACCCCATCATCCTCCCACAGCTTCTGAGCATGCTCAAAAAACTCCTGGAGAGAGAGAGAGGAAGACAGAGAGAGAGAGAGAGACAGATTTGTACAAACAAAAAGATTTTTACAAACCTACTTTATTTACATTACTTTACATCACAACAAATATGTTCAGGTGACAATTAAACATCGTACACACAAGGTCGATAACAAATAAAGCACATTTTCACAAAGACAACTCTAAAAGCAGTTCATGGCACAATAAAAGCCTCTCCAAACACCAGGTGACTGATCACAGAGCTGATGACATCCCCATAGCCTCACTCTAGCCCTCACATTGAGGCACCACACTAGCATGGCGTCCTGGCCTGGCTCCTCCTCCACCTTATTCTTCCTGCTGACATACACTGACAGCTTGGCTTCCCCCACCAATTTGCCGAGTTGGTTTCCTTGTATCCTGCCCCTAAAATAAAACGAACTACAGAAGAACTCTCACCAAACTGATCAAAAACACTCCCAAATCTCCTACATTCAAGGAAGCAGTGAAAGACCGTCTCAGTCAGGCCACAGGAAGGACATTTGTTTGAACAAATGGAGGTCAGCTGAACACAACAGGTTTAACTCCACCGTCTACATGGAGTCTGTCCCTCCACACATTGTCAGGTTTACTGGATCCTCTTGACTCAGTTCATGTACGGTGATTTACTGTCTGTATAGTGTCAGCTCCTCAGAGTTCCTGACAGTGAGCAGCCAGACAGCTTGCCTAGAGCAGGGTTCAGTTTGATGTCAGGGAACTCATCCTGTTGTCTGGTGCAGCCATACCACTGCTGTAGTCCCTGAGCATCACTCTAACCCTGCCAGTCAACCTCTGGCTCCAGAGCTCCAGAAACCTCTTCACGATGCGGCTGGACTTCAGACCCAGGAGAGAGCACACAGCCTGTGTGTTGGTCAGTCCAGGTCCCGCTGTATCCACCAACTGTCTGAGGCGCACTGTTCCCGTCCCACACAGTGCCACCGTCAGTCCAGGGGTGGCACTGCTGCTGATGTCCATTCTGGCCCCATGGACCAGAGGCTCCTCCAGCAGCCAGTACAGGGAATCATTAGGGAGTCATTATAAGGCTCAGCTTGTGTCCATTTAAAAAGCACCCACGATTTAAAAAGTCCCTGATAAAAAAGGAGGTAGTCCGTTTAGACTTATAAACTTTGAACCTATTAAAAACAAAGTTGCATCTACCGCAAGGCCATTAGCTTTTCTAAACACAAGATCCTCCGGTCCTGTCAGGTATCTCTGTATGAACTGTACTCTAAAAGCTGCTGTTCTACTGGCCAGATGGATCAGACCCCGCCCCACCTCCTCTCTGGGTAGAAACAATACTCTGGGGGACCTAGTGTAGGCGATCCCAGAAGAAGTCTACCAATTTGGACTGTAGTGGTGCTGACAGGCCTGCAGGGGGCTCCACACATGCCAACCGGTGCCATAGAGCAGAGGCTGCAAGGTTGTTCATGATCAGCACCCTTCCTCTGTATGACACCTGAGACAGCAACCATCTCCACCTAGTCAGTCTCCCCTCTACTTCCTCCACCACACCCTCCCAGTTTGTTTTAACAAACATTTCATTCCCAACATAAATGCCTAGATACTAGATACTCCCTTCTCCAGGTCAGATTCTGAGACATAGCTGGGAGGCCATTTCTCCAATTACCCACAGCTAGAGCCTCACTCTTTCCCCGGTTGACCTTAGCAGCAGACACAACCCCAAAGCTCTTTGCAATGCTTTATAAAATGTTGACATCACTCTGACTGTTTATAAAAATAACATCATCAGCATATGCAGATAAAACAATGTTATTGTTAAAACCAGGCACAGATAGACCCTTCATAGTAGTGCATATTTTCTGTAGCCTCTATACACTTTAAAAGGAGCGCACAGTTCACCATTAAACTTCAACACACTCTCAATGTCCTGGTACAACACTTTGATCTTAGCAATCAGACCGACACTGAACCCAAAACTCTCCATGACCTTCCAGAGGTTGTGGTGTTCAACATGGTCAAATGCCCAATGAACCAGAGACTTCCAGAACATCAGGCAGACATTGTCTACTACTGCCAGGCACACATTATGTTTGGTCCCAGTGCACCACCTGGTCCATCACCTCCCTCAACCAGTTGACTAAGGCTTTGGACAGGATTTTGTAGTCTGTGCACAGGAGAGACACAGGGTTCTTGATGTCCTGCAGGTTCCCTTTCTTTGGCAGCAGGGTAATCACTGCTCTGTGACAGGACAGCGGTAAGACACCTTCAGCCAGGCTCATTTAAAAACTCTAAAAAGTCTTCACTTAAAATACTCCAAAATATTTTGTAAGAGTAAAGATCCTGTAAAACCAGAGGTCTTTCTAGCTCTGAGCTTGAGTCACCTGGTACCTTTGGTAGTCAATCACAGAAGGACTTAAAGAGGTCTTCATCCTCTTTGTATGAGGACGCTATACAACACTGTTACACAACATGGAATAAAACTGCACAGCTTGCCTTCTGATCTGACTGTATCTGACAGAAGAGAGTAGATCAGTTTGTTCCACCAGTGCTTCTTCTCCAGGCCGAAGAAGTAGCTGGAAGGTACATCCATGTCAGTGATGCTCTGAAAGCGGGACCTCACCAATGCACCTTGTACCCTAGTGCCTATCAGGTCTGTTAAAGCCTTTTTTTTGCCCTCAATTTCCTGTGGACTCCACCATTCTGTGTAGTTCCACTTTATCAAACTCTAGATCCTTCATAGATCTAGTGACATCCTGTGTGACATTGAGCATGTGCTGTTGACACAACAATTTGATCTCTGCTTTCCCGCAGTCCCACCACTGCCTGAGAGAACTAAAATCATGCTTCCTTTTTCTAAAGGTTTTGCAAAAAAACCTAAAAGCATCTCTAAAAGTTCGGTCATGAGTTACAGCAGAGTTAAAATGCCAATAAGCACTTTTAGGTAAAATATTCCAAATCAGAACATTACACAGGACTAGAGAGTGATCCATAAAACCGACAGGTTACCTTTAGAGAGGGTGACATTACCTAACCTATTACTATAGCTTGAGTCCTGTTGGATAAATAATTATGAAACCAATATAGAGCATTGCCGTCTAGGACTGCCTGCTTTGAAGAATTGAATGATCAACTGTAACAAAAGCCTTGGACGGGTCTATAAATAGGGCTGCACATTTTTGTTCTGCTGCATTTATGTAATTTATGACCAGAGAGGCTGCTGAGGTGGTACTATGGCTAGGTCTGAAACCAGATGACCTGATGCTGTTTAAAATGTTGTTCATGGCTGGACTTCCGGTTGTAGATGTAGAGAGAGGATGCACGAGAGAAGGCTCCCAGTCTACTTTTTGCTATTTTCTTGTTTTACCAAGCTTTTTCCTCAGAATTTTGACAAAAACGTTCCAGTTAGATTTTTTTGCAAAATGAGCAACTCTAAGAGTACCAAACAAGCTAGCAGCGCAAACAGCAAACATCAGCTACACGTGCTGCTATGAGTGCAGCAGGGAAGCTAGCATCATTTGCGGCTAACAGCCCTTGACAACGACTAAAAAAACGTCAACAACACCTGAAGAAACCATAACTATTGTGCTCATTTCTATGGATCAAGTGTCTGCAGAATTTAGGGATCTCACTTAGGGATGATGTCTCTTTCCTGATCCAAGAATTCACTAAACTGCTACAAGCCTCACTGGACTCACTACAGACAACAGTGAACTCTTTCCAGAACCGCCTTACCTCTGTGGAGTCTGTAGCCGGTGACAACTTTGAACATTTAACGGTAGAGGAGTCCACCATCAGAACACTCCAAACCCAAAACCGGTCTCTTTTGGACCGGCTCAACGAGCTCGAGAACCGATCACGGAGAGCCAATCTCCATATATTGAACATTCCTGAAGGCAGTGAGGACAGTAAAGGCCCGGTTAAGTTCATGTCAGAGGTGTTGATGCAGGTGATGAACTGGAGAGAGCCCACCGGGCCCCGACGTTCAGTTCCATACAAGGAACTGGGTTTGTTTTTTCAGACCACTGTTATTTCGGATCCACAGGGATACTTTGTTATGGTATCTGGGCACCTTTTCCACATACCCATCATTTTGGTTCATGTATAAGTCCCAAATTGGGATGATAATACATTTATCGAAAAAACTTATCTCATTAATACCCGATTTAAACTCACAACAACTGATTTTTGGTGGTGATCTGAAATGTGTAATCAATCCAATATTGGACTGTTCTAATCCTACAATCCTAATCTACAATCCCTTCAAAAATGGCCAAGTTATTATCAGCCTTTATAGATTGACTAGGAAGTGTTGACCCTTGGTGTTCTTTATTTCCACAGAGTAAATCATTCTCCTTCTTTTCTCCAGTACACCACTCATATAGTAGAATAGATTACTTCTTTATTGATAGAACCCTTCTTCCCTTTGTCACAAAAGCTGAATATTCAACTATAATTGAGTTGGATCACGCCCCTGTGTTACTTGATCTTGCATTTCCTCTTAACAATTTGGAATTGTTCCTCTAGGTGGGTGAACTCCATGTTTATCGAAATATTAGTCTAATTACATGATCACTGTATTTTGTGTGTTGTCAACATTACCAAATAAAACCTAAATAAAAAAACATGGTTCATGGTTAAAAAAGTGCATAATTATTGATTTATTAAAGATTCTAATAATATAACAAGGGAGTTTTGACAGTTGTAGTTCTTGCAATTTATGGGTATGTATTGTAGTCTGTTTTATAGAATTGTCTTACAGTGTGAGAGCAATTACAATGTCTGCAAGACTGAAGGGATGAACTTTTCCAGGGTTATTTAGAATACTAGTATTCAAATGTATTTTGGGTTTTACATGAGGTATCTAATTATTCATTAAGTGGCAGTTTATTTCCTTCCCCTTCAGTTTCAACTGGCTGCATGATTTCATGCACTACTGTCCTGCCATAGACTCCTGTCTGGCATCTTAAATCCTCCCTTATACCTAAAGTGGCCACTATATTGTCCATATAAAAGGCATTGCTGTTGCTGTCTGTCTTCTGAGTCAAATAGATTAATTTACAATGTTTCATTAAATATCTTTTCCCTCCCTTAGTCTCTGATTCCCCTGGTTCAAGACAACAGCGACACTGTGACCAACAACACAAAGAGACTTTGGTTCAGCAGTAAGTATGGAGTGAGGGAAAGAAGGAGGTCGCAGCACATTTATACCTGTAATGTAAAAGGAATTGTGATCACTGAGACATATAATACCCAGAGTGTCTTCACCATGGTCTTCATCAGGAATGGTGTTACCCAGCATGCACTTGGACCAAGTTAATTTAGTGCAAGGACCAAATGTTTCTCCTGTCACCCAAAATATATACAAGCTGAAGCAATCACTGTAATCCCCTTTTCCCATCAGGTGACTATTTAGTGACACCCAAGGTAATACTTTGTTTTCCTTGGAATTAAAGATTATTGTTAGACCCTGACAGTGGACATAGAAGTGACATTACATTGACTTTGCTAAGTGCTTAAGGCTTCTTGCTTCATACACAAGGCACAATATTTTGGGCAATGCATACAGGTAGTGTGCCCAGCAACAGGAAGCCAAGTGAGCCACAGGGTAACAAATCTAGCCACATGTTTCCTGGCAACACAATGTCCCCGTGTGGTTAAAGCAACAATGCTGAGTTGAAGTTGCTTCATGTGTCACTGCCTTAAGAGACCAAGTTTCCTCCCATGCAGGAAAGCCAAACATCTACCACTCAGTCGGAGGAGAAACCTCCCTGGCTTACAGGGTTTCAGGCAGAGGGATTCGACTACACTAGGATCCATTTGGTCTCAGAGGAGAGAAAAAAGACAATCAGATTTATTGTTCAAATCAGGTTTCCTCAATCTACCACATGAGAGACGCTGTGCGGTAACCATGACAGATTGTTCTCTACTTTTGGGTTGCCTGGAATATCTTTGAATGATCTAAATATTTTTTCAATGACTTGATGATCCTTATGATCGTCATCATATTAATTGGGCAAACACCATGAAAAGATCAACCAGGATTTCATTCTTTTCAGTTTTCATGTTAAAATACAATCATATTTTTTTGTTTATTTCATTTCATTTCAGTGGTGTATTTGCATTCATATAGTAAAGTATAGTAAATAAAGACTAACTTCTAACAATACTGAGGTAACTGATCATATATATGTGGGTTGGCATTTAGAGAAGGAGGAGAAAGGAGAATGTAGGAGAGGAGAAGAAGGAAGAGGTTGTTTTGTCTCTTTTTAGTCTTTGGAGACGGACGTTTGGATAATTAGGCCTCAGGTGAGACCCTGTCACACACACACACACACACACACACACACACACACACGCGCGCACACACACGTAAGAATTCTCCAGTGTGTGTTCATTCCCATGCTAACTCATTACATCATGTCATTAGCATCATTAAAACAAACAAGCTCTTTAACTCTCCTGGTGCTCTGCCTTAAAGGAACAGTTCATATTTTCCAGCATTCTGTGATCTCAGGTTGGGAGACATGGGAGGATGAAGAGTGAGTACTTTAGCCACGCTAGCACAAGTTGATGGGACTGCAGTCCAAACTGGTTTCTGTCTCAGACTAGAACTAGTTTTTAGCCCCATAACAGATACCACTATGCTCTTCTCCTACTGTGTCAAACATAAACCAGACAAAGCTTCTAGGTCCTGATCACACAGACAGATTAAAAAAAACATGAGACCTTCCTGTGTTCCATTCCAGCAGGAGGTCAAAGGTCAAATCAGACTGGTTCTCAGTAGAGTCCTGCTTAGGGCCCTTAGCAGGGTATGAAAACCTTCTCCATGTTCATTGTGGTTCTGATCAGTAGGGTCCTACTTAGGGCCCTTAGCAGGGTATGAAAACCTTCTCCATGTTCATCGTGGTTCTGACTACCCCAAGGCACCATCTCATTAGTCATTCTAACATGCTCTTTTAGCTTGTGATATTCAAAGGAAGGAAAGGCAAAGGAATAACCCAGTATTCTGCAGAAGTTGATGAGGTATGAGCCGTCCCTTTAAACACCACCTTGCACCGGCCCTTTAAACACCACCTCACACCGTCCCTTTAACTACCTCCTCACACCACCCCATGAACTACCTCCTCACACCGTCCCTTTAACTACCTCCTCACACCACCCCTTTAACTACCTCCTCACACCGCACCTTTAACTACCTCCTCACACCACCCCTTTAACTACCTCCTCACACCGCACCTTTAACTACCTCCTCACACCACCCCTTAACTACCTCCTCACACCGCACCTTTAACTACCTCCTCACACCGTCCCATTAACTACCATCTTGCACCGTCCCTTTAAACACTTTACTTTACTCCAGAGAATTCATTTAGAAAAGAGATACTAACAGCAGGATGATGGTATGTGTGTGTGTGTGTGTGTGTGTGTGTGTGTGTGTGTGTGTGTGTGTGTGTGTGTGTGTGTGTGTGTGTGTGTGTGTGTGTGTGTGTGTGTGTGTGTGTGTTTTACCTCTGTGTATTCAAAGTCAGACAGCGGTGCGATGCTCTTAATGTAGTCAACTCTGAACTGGTTGCCAGGGTTACCCAGAGGAATGGGTGGAGTCAGTGTGCTCATGGCTGACACAATGGTCTGAAACACACACACACACACACACACACACACACACACACACACAAAGACATGTTTCATTATATTTGAACCAGGCAACATCATGCAGTTAATGATGAACAGTAGCTGAGGTGATGTTGGTATAGAGGTCTGAAGGAATAACAACATTGACCAGAGACGACTGTAGATGACATCATCAACCAGGGACAACCGTAGATAGAATCTCATAATCCTCCACCGTGAAGGAACAGGCAAGCAATTAGGTGGCTACAGATGTCAATCAAAGGCTAGTGAGAGCAGAGAACCTTCTCCATGTTCAGCGTGGTTCTGATCAGTAGGGTCCTACTTAGGGCCCTTAGCAGGGTATAAAAACCTTCTCCATGTTCAGCGTGGTTCTGGGCGTCACTTGAATCACTCATTCTTTCAGCATTTCCTTTTAAAATTAAAACGCATGTCTAGCGGACTCGCTACAACCGGGCAGGTCAGCCGCGGAGCACCAAAGCTGCCAGTCTCCATGTCAGGTGTTGGTGGAAAAGCACTAAGCACTAATTCAATTTCATATTTGCAGAGAAGAATGCCGAGAAAAGCAAAGGGTGAAAGCCAAAGCCCATCACAAGTGAGGTGGACAGCGCCAGAGGTCCAGCAAGCCGAGACAGAAACCTGATCTAGAAGGTCGATCCATGTGAGATTCATATTGGTATTGACATCTTTTATGTATTGATCCAGTGATCAGGCCAGTGACATTCAGCATGAAGAGACCAACATGTTGAGGTCAGCAGTGTGCCAGCTTGCATTTCTCTCTGCGCCCCCTCAGATGTTTTGGATGATGTCACCATGCCTGTTGCTACGGAAACTTAAACGTTTGGGTTTGAGAATAAAACTGCTGAGGCTCCTGATGCCGTTCATGTTTCTCATAAGGAAAACAATTTACTACATTTATTAAAAACATTTGCAGAATGGGATTACGCTTCGGTCTTCAATACATAGTTATATGGTCTGGCCCACTTAGCAACTGCAACAAAATTGGCCCAAGGCTAAATGTAGTTACCGACCCCTGGTCTATAGTATAGAGCCAATTGAAACAATGAGCCCTAAATACCCTGAATTAGGTCCTGAGGTATCACAAAGAAAATGATTCAGTTGTTACCCTTCTGGCTTAACCATATTTCTAGTAAAATAAGTAAACAAAAACCACTTTGTACAATAAAATGCATTGCATTGATAGTTTCTTTTTAAATCAATATTTACAAAGCATACAATTCAAACCCACACCCGACAATAATTAATATCTCCAGAGTCTGCTAAGTCCCAAGTCTTTCAGTCTGTGCCTTTACGGAATGAATCCAAAAACAATACTTCAGTCCTGTTAACCAAAATTCCCAATCCACAGAGCAAAAGAACAAAAAAATATATAGTCAGCTGAGATGCCTTACTGGTCCAAACTAATCCATTAAAAGAACAGTGGTTCTAAGTTGCTTGTCATCGTAGATTACTGTCATAGATGTACTAAATGGGTTGAGCTGCACTGTAAGACCCATCAGCTGTGCAGAATCCTCAGGGAGGAGATTTTCACCAGATGGGTCATTCTGAAGTACATTCTGTCAGACTGTGGACCCCAGTTCACTCTGCAGGAGCTTGGGGGTGGTACAGAAACAAACTTAACTGAAAGGGTGAATCGAGTCCTGAAAGACATGATCTCCTCTTATGTAGGAGAGCAACACCAAGACTAGGACAGGTTGGACTAGGTGGTTGCTTTGAACCAACCAAGAATTGACTCTGGGGAAGAACCTGATCGGACTTCTAGAGAGGCTGACTTGAAAAGAAACGATCAATACATTTCCAAGATTTCCTGCTTGTTTGATTTTAGCTGTTAGGTTGCCATCATGTTGAAGTGTATGCATCAGGAGGGCCAAATACAACAACCTTAGACTTCATTCAGTTGCAGAACGATTATTTAATGTCAACCATGTGGACCATATGAATGGAGAAAAAGATGGGGTCAAGGATGGACAAACAGGACAAACTGTGGCTCCTCGGCCCAACACCCTGTTAACACGCCCCTTTATTATGACTGCTAACTGTTGGTCGTGTGATGTGGTTATGTGACCTACCACAATGGCATCCTTCACGTTCTTCCTGATGTCCTGAATCTTCTGCTGCTTCTCCCTGGAAAACACACAGACACACACTCTGTTCAGTAAGAGTAAGGAGGAAGCTCCACTAAATACACTCAATATGGAGTTGGTCTGTTTTGTTACAATAACAGCCTCTACTGTTCTGGGAGGCGTCCACTAGATGATGGATGATGCTGATCTGCTTCCATTCAGCCACAAGAGCATCAGTGAGGTCGGTACTGATGCTGGGTGATGAGGCCTTGCTCGCCGTCGGCGGTTGTGAAAGTAAATTCACACAGAATGCTAGAATTTATCGTTTATGAGTTATTATTTTGTGTGTGATACTGTGTTGTGTGCCATGAACGTGTGTCTGTGTACTGCACAGTGAGCAAGTGAGGCCCTACAAGGAAGTCATAAATCTGACCTTGACCAGACCGCTGCTAAGTGGAGAGAGTCCATTGGATGAATCATGTTGTCTTAGCATCGAGAACCAATCAGGAGAGACTTCTTTGTTCCCAAAGAAACTATAAAGATTGTCAAAGTCAAAGTCATTGTTTTGAGTTCTGAGTGCTTCCAGGCAATTTTCCACGACACGTCCACTTGATCCCAGAGGTGTTGGATGGAGTTGAGGTCACTGTTGCCACAAAGTTGGAAGCACAGGATCATCTAGAATGTTGTTGTATTGCAGCGCTAAGATTTCCCTTCACTGGAACTAAGGAGCCCGAGCCATGAAAACCAGCCCAGAACATTATTCACCGGCCACCGGCCGGTAGTCATTCAAACATGCTGGAGAAGCATTCTTGGGCACAGGGACAAGAATGCTTCTCCAGCATGTTTGAATGACTACCGGCCGGTGGCCCTCACCTCGGTGGTCATGAAATGCTTCGAGAGGCTGATTAAGGATTACATCTGCGCCTTCCTCCCTTCCTCCATGGACCCGCTGCAGTTTGCCTATCGTCCAAACAGATCCAGGATGATGCTGTCTCCCAGGTACTGCACACCACACTCTCTCATCTGGACAGCCGGAGGGGGGGCTATGTGAGATTGTTGTTCACTGACTATAGTTCAGCTTTCAACACCATAGTCCCCTCCAGACTGGCTGGAAAGTTGATTGAGCTGGGACTGAACACCCCCCTGTGTGCCTGGATCCTGGACTTCCTGACCGCCAGGCGGTCAGGGTGGGCAGACACATCTCGAACCCCCTCACCCTGAACACGGGATCCCCCCAGGGTTGCGTCCTCAGCCCCCTACTGTACTCCCTGTACACACATGACTGTGTGGCCAGGTACAGCTCCAACTCCATCGTAAAGTTTGCGGATGACACAGTTGTGGTGGGCCTGATCTCTGACAACGACGAGAAGGCCTACCTGGAGGAAGTTGCTGATCTGACACTCTGGTGCCAGGACAACAGCCTCCTCCTGAATGTCAACAAAACTAAGGAGCTGATTGTGGACTTTAGGAGGACATAACAACAGAGGACGTATTCACCACTGTGGATTAATGGGACTACTGTGGAGAGGGTGAGCAGGTATAAATACCTGGGAGTCCACATCTCCGAGGATCTGACATGGACTACATACACAGACACTCTGGTGAGGAAGGCGAGGCAGCGCCTTTACCACCTCAGGCAACTGAGGAAATTTAAAGTCTCCCGGAGGATCCTTCAGTCCAGAGCATCCTGACTGGAAGCATCACTGCCTGATTCGGCAACAGCTCCGCTCAGGACAGGAAGGCTCTGCAGAGAGTATTGGAACTACACTCCCCACCCTGCAGGACTTGTACACCAGAACCAGAACCAGAGCCTGCAGGATCATGAAGGATCCTCACCACCCCAACAACAGACTGTTTCAGCTGCTGCGGTCAGGCAAGCGCCTCCGTAGTCACGCTGCCAAAACAGAGACTGAGACGGAGTTTCCTTTCCTCAGGCCATCAGGACTGTGAACTCTGACCTCACCAGGGCCCCACCAAGACCCACACACTGCCCCTCTTATGCACATGCACACATTAGATGGGATTTCCCCCATCTACCTCTTATTTTATATTTTATTAAGTGCTCTTACTGTATATATTGGGTTGTTTTATATAAGAGCTCTAACTGTAATTATTGTAATTTTATTTTTTTCATACTGTAAATATTGTGTTTGTTTTTTACTGTAGATACTATGTATACTGCCCTCTTGCACATTCCCGTGAGCATTGCCACTTTTCATTTCACTACATGTATGTGTATGTGACAAATAAAGTTCTTGACTTGACTTGACTATTCCTCCTCCACCAAACTTTACTGTTGGCACGATGCATTCAGGTAGGTGGCACTCTCCTGGCATCCACTAAACCCAGATTCATCCATCACCAGATGGTGAAGCGTGATTCATCACTCCAGAGAGCGTTTCCACCGCTCCACAGTCCACTGACATCAAGCTTTACTCCAGCTGACACTTGGCACTGCGCATGATGACCTTCGGCTTGTGTGAAACCCACCTCATGAAGCTCCTGACCAACAGGTCTGGTGCTGACGTTGCTTCCAGAGGCAGTTGGGAGCTCACTAGTGAGTGTGGCTTCATCACCTGGAGGTTCTGTGAGCTTGTGTGGCGACCACTTCACTGAGATGTTGATCCTCCTAGACATTTCTATTTCACAATAAAAGCACTTCCTGTTGACCGGGGCAGCCTAGCAGACAGAAATGTGACCAACTGACTTGTTGAAAGGTGGCATGATGGAGCCACGTTGAAAGACACTGACAATGTCTGTCTCTGGTGATTTCATGGTTGTGTGCTTGATTTGATACACCTGTCAGAAATGGGTGAGGCTGAAATAGATGAACCACTCATTAGAAGGGTTTCTGCATACCTTTGGCTATGTAGTCCTCCATACACAGTAGTTTAGTAATCATCATCTAGCATGTTCTCTATGTGTGTGTGTGTGTGTGTTTAACTTACTCTGCGTTAAAGCCATCAACATGTAGAATCCTCATCTGCTTAACGATGGTGCTTTTACCTGATTCTCCAGCACCTACACGTGCGTGCGGCACGCACACACACACACACACACACACACACACACACACACACACACACACACACACACACACACACACACACACACACACATTAGGTCAGAGATGGTCAATTGTTAGCTGGTCAAGACAAAATACTGATACTTGAAGAGAAGTGAATATTATTCACCAATTAAACAATATAACCTAGTTAATCAACTAACTAAACTATAAACAGGTTTAGTAACTAACTAAACAATAGACTAAACTAGTTAATTAAATGAATTTATTAATTAAAACCTTAAGTAATTCATTCACTACACTAAAGTAGTTTATTAACTAACCACTCCTAGTCTCTCTGTTTCAGTACATACAGCTAGACAGTCAAACAGACAGACAGGTGAATCGTCAGATAGACAGGTCTTACCCAGCAGTAAGAGTCTGTGTGTCGCTTTATAAGCCTGTCTCTCTTTCTGGAGCTGTCTTTCTATTTTCTTGTTGGCTTCCCTCTGGGCTTTTTCATCCAGACGCTCTTCCTCCGTCTTCCCACCCAGACAGCCCATTTCTACCAGGTCTACCAGTAACTAGCCTACTGCCGGGACCTACCACATCTGGGTTAGTCAGACAGACAGCAGAAACCTGTCTCTCTCTCCCACAAACTGTTGTCCTTCCATTAACCTCCACAGAAATAAAAGAACGGGAAACAGCAGCTTGTTAAGAAATCACTTTTTTTCCAGCATCACAGAGTCAGGAAACCTCCTACTGGACCTGAGCAGTCCAGTCCAGTCCCGTTCAGACCAGTTCAGCTGGTTTCAGTTAGATCCAGTTTGGTTCAGTTCACTTCACTTCAGTCCAGTTCACTTCACTTCAGTCCAGTTCAGTAGAACCAGTTGCTGGTTAACATGGATGTTGGTTCGGTTCAATTCTGTCTGAATCATCAGAGGAGAAAAACACACCTGGATTCTCTCTCTCTCCTCCCACTTTCCTTGTATCTCTCTCTCCTCCCACTCTACTTGTGTGTGTCTCTCTCTCTCTCTCTCTCTCCTCCCACTCTACTTGTTTTTCTCTCTCTCTCCTCCCACTCTCCTTGTATCTCTCTCTCCTCCCACTCTCCTTGTTTCTCTCTCTCTCTAACCCTAACCCTAATAACAACTTGTTAGTTGAGCAATGGTTTTCTTTTGGGGATTTATTTCTGGGCTTCTTATTTTTCGTTACCTGCTTAACAACCAGAGTATCATTAGTTTTACCATTGTCTCGGTTTAAACAGCCTAATAACTATTACTACTATTGGGTTCTGGTCTGGTGATGCAGTAACGGGGGACAGGTCCATGTCAGTGAGGGCATAGTAAACTATACTAGAATTACTGCTGGTACTACTACTACCATTACTGTCCCACCAGGATTTCAGAGTTTTTTTTCTGATTATTGCGGCCCAAAATGATTGTATTTGCAGCGGCTTTTATCAAAAATTGCGATGCAATTTGCGATATTTTTTGTGTGGTTAAACAGCAGGAAGTGATGAACATTTCGAGCCCCCATCCTCCCCAAAACATTGTAAACTGCCCACTCTATTTTTTAAGTTGTTTTTTTAAAGTAGTAATCGTCACACAGTAATACCTCCTGGGGCTGCCGGCTGAAAACTAGTTTTACTACACATGATCTCTGGTCTAGTGCCTTTCTTTATCTTTCCTTTTTAATTCTAGTTTTCTTTACATTATTTTTTTTTTTTCCCCCTTTAGGCTGCAATGCAGCATATCTACAGTTTGCCATTGTAGCACCTGTAAAAATATATTTTTTAATACCTGCCCAATCCCTTCAATGTTTTGTTTAATAATATACTGTGGCATGTAGTTATTTGGTCAGTTCAGTAGGTGGCAGAGTGAGCGGTTTGTAATTCATTTTACTGGAAGACATAGAAGAAGGCCAGTAGGAGTGATTGGTCTGTGCCGATAGTGGGGGAATGGTGTGTGTCCGGTGCTACCTTATAGCCAACTTGCATGCTTTACCAAATATTGAAGTAATAAAATGAACGTTTTCTACACCACTAATGCAGTCGCTGTGTAAACGGTGTAACACCATCACATCATTAGTTGACCCGTCACGTTCCCGTCTCGCTCTAATCTGTCAGGTCTGCCAGTTTGACTCAGAGAACAGGAGGGGAGGACGACATCTAACTAGTCACCGGACTAGTCACATCGAACTAGTCACCGGCCTGTTAGCAGCAAATCACCTTGAACAGTTTATAAAATGATTAGGCTACACCGTCCAAAGACCCACCGGGATTCGTCCTGGTTGTCCCGGTTGTCCACTCTGGCATTGTCCTTGTGTGTAACCATATCAACGGCTCAGGATAACAAGAAAGCAAATAGTGGAAATTGCATATTTACATAAAAAAAAACAGTGTGTTACAACACACTGCATTAACAGAGTGTTAATGTAACATGTAGGAGTGTTAATGTGGAAACATTGTGCCAATTTGGCCGTTTTATGCGGGAATATTTCTGGTTTTGGCACAATTGCAAGCTTTTGCAAGTATTGTGGCAGTTAGTTGAACTTTCGTTAATTCTTGCGATCGTAACATCCTGGAGGGACTGATTACTATTGGTGAACTACAGTCAGTGGTGGAAAATCAAATCACATTTATTTGTATAGCCCTTCATCACAGTTACAGTCTACATTACGTTTCATCCATCAAACCATGTAGTGACTGTGACAGAAACACAATGTTGTTCTCAAATGAATGTAGTGTCAAAATACATCTATGTACAATTGTTTATTATTAGTTATTAGTTATTATTACAATATTGTTCATTGACCACAAGCTGTCTTATCCATTGTGATTGAGGCCTCATCCATGTTTTTCACAACCTGGGGAGTAGGATTGCTGCTGCGATGAGCTATGGTTTTGAACATGTGTTGATTCTTCAGTCCCAACTGTAGAGCATCCAAGAGAGGTTTGCAGTATTTCAAGGGAAACTTGACTCTTTGAGGTTTAGTATTCAGCAGGTTGATCGTTGGAAGTAGCCACCCCATCTAGACGTTAGTTTTAGAATCTTGATAGCGTTGATAGGACTCATGGTGGCTGCATATTCAACAAGGGTAGTTCAGCTGGATTGAACCTGGCAAAACAATTATTTCCTCAACCTTAAGATTCAAGAACTTTATTTGTCACATACACACACGGGGTGTGTAGTGAAATGAAAAGTGGTAATGCTCAACAGGAATGTGCAAAAGGGCAACAGTTCACAGTATTTACAGTAAAAAAACACCACAATATTCACAGTATTACAGTAATTACAATAATTACAGTAAGAGCTCTTATATAAAGAAAACAACACAATATATACAGTAAGAGCACTTTGGAAATATAGAAGTAAGGGAAATCATATGAGTGTAATATACTATAAATTATGTGTAGTCATTACCTAAGTGTGTGTGTGTGTGTGTGTGTGTGTGTATAAGAGGGGCAGTGTGTGGGTCTTGGTGGGGGCCCTGGTGAGGTCAGAGTTCACAGTCCTGATTGCCTGAGGAAAGAAACTCCGTCTTAGTCTCTCTGTTTTGGCAGCATGACTGCGGAGGCACTTGCCTGACCGCAGCAGCTGAAACAGTCCGTTGTTGTTGTTCATGATCCTGCAGGCTCTGCACCTCCTGGTGTGTAAGTCCTGCAGGGTGGGGAGTGTTCAAGTTCAAGGTTCAAGGTTTTTATTGTCATGTACACAACGTTCACAGAAGCAAAAGTGTGTAATGAAATTCTTGTGTCTCTTCGACACCTAACGCTAATGCTAAGACAAACAGACAAAAAACACAAGAAATATAATAAGAAAAAGTACAATGTTAGAAAAAGTACAATGTTATAAAAAAAAGTACAATGTTCATAAGTACAATACTAGAAGTACAGAGTTACAAAGTACAAAAGTTATAAGTACCAGTTATACTATAAAAATAATAATAATAATAATAATAATAATAATAATAGTATATAAGTTATAAAATGAAGCAGAGTATAAAAATAAAAATAAAGTGACCTTGAGGTAAAGTGGCCTGTTGTGCGTGGGGGGGGGGCTCAGGTGTGTGAGTTCAAGAGCCTGATGGCTTGTGGGAAGAAACTGTCTTTGAATCTGGTGGTGCGAGTCCGGATACTACGAAACCGTCTGCCTGAGGGCAGCAGGCAGAACAGCTTGTAACTGGGGTGGAAAGGATCCTTCAGGATCCTGCTGGCCTTCTTCCTGCTACGCTGCTGGTAGAGGACCTCCATGGAGGGCAGCTCCGACCTGGTGATGCGTCGTGCAGCGTTCACCACCCTCTGTAGCGCCTTCCGTTTGAGGGCGGTGCAGCTGCCATACCAGGCCGTGATGCAGCCGGTCAGGATACTCTCGATGGTGCACCTGTAGAAGTTGCAGAGTATCCTGGGGTCCATGTTGATCCTCCTCAGCCTGCGTAGGAAGAAGAGTCGCTGTCTTGCTGTCCTGGTGATGAGGTCAGCGTGGTGGTCCCAGGTGAGGTCCTCACTGATATGGACACCGAGGAACCTGAAGCTGCTGACTCTCTCCACCGCCGCCCTGTTGATGTCGATGGGGGCGTGTCCCGTGCTCTGGCCCCTCCTGTAGTCCACGATCAGCTCCTTAGTTTTGCCGACGTTGAGATGGAGGTTGTTGTCCTGGCACCAGGATGACAGGGCTCTGACCTCCTCTCTGTAGGCCGTCTCGTCGCCGTCGGTGATCAGGCCGATGACGGTCGTGTCGTCAGCAAACTTGATGATAGTGTTGGAGCTGTGTTTTGCCACGCAGTCGTGCGTGAACAGGGAGTACAGGAGAGGGCTGAGCACGCAGCCCTGCGGGGCGCCGGTGTTCAGGGTCAGGGTGGAGGATGTGGTGGTACCAACCCGCACTGCCTGGGGCCTGCCCGACAGGAAGCTCAGGATCCAGTCGCACAGGGCGGTGTTGAGGCCCAGGTCTCTGAGCTTGATGGCGAGCTTGGAGGGCACAATGGTGTTGAATGCTGAGCTGTAATCTATGAACAGCATTCTCACATAGGTGCTCCTCTGGTCCAGGTGTGAAAGGGCAGTGTGGAGGGCTAGGGAGATGGCGTCGTCAGTAGACCTGTTTGGCCTGTATGCGAATTGCAGGGGGTCCAGTGATTCAGGGAGGGTGGAGGTGATAAAGGTTTTGACTAACCGCTCAAAGCACTTCATGATGGTGGAGGTGAGTGCTACTGGGCGGTAGTCGTTGAGGCAGAGGGCTTTGGATTTCTTGGGAACAGGAACAATTGTGGACTTCTTAAAGCACAGGGGGACCACGGACTGGAGCAGCGACAGGTTGAAAATGTCTGTGAAAACATCCGCCAGCTGAACCGCACACGCCTTGAGGACCCGGCCTGGAATGCCATCAGGGCCAGGTGCCTTGTGTGGATTTGTCCTTTTGAAGGCTCTGCACACATCCGCTCTAGATATTGTTAGCGGGCAGGGGTCCTGGGCCTTTGGGACCTCCACAGCCGGGGAGGTGTTCTCAAAGCGTGCGTAGAAGGTGTTAAGTTCATCTGGGAAAGATGCAGATGTCAACACAGCACTGCTGGTCTTCTCCTTGTAGTCCGTGATGGCTCTAAGGCCAGTCCACATGTTCCTGGTGTTGGAGCCTTGGAAATTAGACTCCACCTTTTCCCTGTATTGTGACTTAGCACTTCGAATAGCTCTCCGTAGCTCGTACCTGGATTTCCTGTGCTCTTCCAAATCATCTGAGTTGTGCGCGTCGGCCCGTGCTTTAAGTTTGGCACGGACTTCCCCGTTAACCCAGGGCTTCTGATTCGGGAAGGCACGTACGGTAATCCTAGGTACGACGTCATCAATACATTTCCCAATGTAGCTTGTGGTAGCGTCCGTATAGCAGTCAATGTTGTTGTCCTTAAAGACAGCCCAGTCTGTCGTCGCGAAGCAGTAACGTAGAGCTGAGTCTGAATCGCTGGACCAGCGTTGGATGGACCTCGTTGACGGCCAATCCCGCTTCAGTTTCAGCCTGTAGGAAGGCAGGAGCAGCACTGAGGCGTGATCTGATTTGCCGAACGGGGGGCGGGGGAGAGCCTTGTAGCCATCCCGGAAGTGGGTGTAAACATGGTCGAGCGTGTTGTTCCCTCGCGTCGCGCAGCCGATGTGTTGATGAAACTTCAGCAGGACTTTCCTCAAGTTTGTGTTGTTAAAGTCCCCGGCCACAATAAAAGCAGCCTCCGGGCGTGAGGTCTCGGTCCTGTCGATAATCCCATAAAGCTCGTCCAGCGCTTGGGTGGAATCCGCGTGTGGGGGAATATACACTCCGGTGATGATGACCGAGGTGAATTCTCTCGGGAGATAGTATGGGCGACATGCTATCATAAGATACTCCAGGTGTGGGGAACAGCCCTTAGAAATGACCCCCACATCAGAGCACCACTTGTTGTTAATCATGAAGCATACTCCGCCGCCCTTACTCTTTCCCGAGTCGATCGTCCGGTCCTGGCGGTGAATGGAGAAACCATCTTGGGCGATGGCGAAGTCGGGGATCAGCGGGTTGAGCCAGGTCTCCGTGAAGGCTAGAACGCAACAGTTCTTGATGTCGCGTTGGAAAGCCAGCCTTCTCCTGAGTTCATCCAGTTTATTGTCCAGAGACTGGACATTACCCAGGAGAATACTCGGGAGAGGAGGCCGGTGGGCTCGTCTCCTCAGACGGACCAGCACTCCAGCTCGTCTTCCGCACCGCTTCCTTTGTCTCCGTGGTTCAGGTAGTAGTAGACCGTCGCGTGGGGGAATGTTTCCCAACAGTGCTCTAATGTGCAAAAGTTGTTCTCTATCATACTTGATGATAGGGTTCTTGTGTGAGATACACATCTTACGGTACAAATTATTTACAAAATTTACAACTATAAAGCTAAAAAAAGCGCAAATGTGCATAGCGTAGCAGGAGCGAGAGACCGTGCGACCGTCACCTATGGCGCACAGGTATTTGTCATGACCGTGACCGAGAGCGTGCGACCGTCACCTATGGCGCACAGGTATTTGTATTTAGTTCCAATAGTGTGTTCAGCCGAACGCACTACTCTCTGCAGAGCCTTCCTGTCCTGAGCGGAGCTGTTGCCAAACCAGGCAGTGATGCTTCCAGTCAGGATGCTCTAGAGTAGAAAGACTGAAGGATCCTCCGGGAGACTTTAAATTTCCTCAGCTGCCTGAGGTGGTAAAGGCACTGCCTCGCCTTCCTCACCAGAGTGTCCGTGTATGTAGTCCATGTCAGATCCTCGGAGATGTGGACTCCCAGGTATTTATACCTGCTCACCCTCTCCACAGTAGTCCCATTAATCCCCAATGATGAGTACGTCCTCTGTTGTTATGTCCTCCTAAAGTCCACAATCAGCTCCTTAGTTTTGGTGACATTCAAGAGGAGGCTGTTGTCCTGGCACCAGAGTGACAGATCAGCAACTTCGTCCAGGTAGGCCTTCTCGTCGTTGTCGGAGATCAGGCCCATCACCACTGTGTCATCCGCAAATGTAATGATGGAGTTGGAGCTGAACCTGGCCACACAGTCATGTGTGTACAGGGATTACAGTAGGGGGCTGAGGACGCAACCCTGGGGGGATCCTGTGCTCAGGGTGAGGGGGGGCCTGGCGGTCAGGAAGTCCAGGATCCAGGCACACAGGGGGGTGTTCAGTCCCAGCTCAATCAACTTCCCGGCCAGTCTGGTGGGGACTATGTTGTTGAAAGCTGAACTATAATCAATGAACAGCAGTCTCACATAGCCCCCCTTCCGGCTGTCAAGATGGGAGAGTGTGGTGTGCAGTACCTGGGAGACAGCATCATCCGTGGATCTGTTTGAACGATAAGCAAACTGCAGCGGGTCCATGGAGCAAGGGAGGAAGGCACAGATGTAGTCCTTAATCAGCCTCTCAAAGCATTTCATGACCACCGAGGTGAGGGCCACCGGCCGGTAGTCATTCAAGCATGCTGGAGAAGCATTCTTGGGCACAGGGACAATAGTGGATCTCTTGAAGCAGGCGGGGACCACAGACTCAGCCAGGGAGATGTTGAATATATTGGTGAACACTGGAGCTAGCTGATTAGCACAGGTCTTCAGTACTCGCCCAGATATGCCATCTGGACCAGCAGCTTTCCTGGTGTTCACCCTCGTCAGAGCCCTCCTCACACTGTGCTCAGTCACAGAGAGTGTGTGTTCATCCCCAGCGGTAGAACTCACTCCGGCTGCGCTAACAGTGTTGTTTTTAGCTGGCGTAGTTGCTAGCACTGTTGTTGCTAGCCTCAAACCGTGCGTAAAATGTGTTCAGGTCGTCCGCTAGGGATGCGTCGACACTCACAATTGCGGGGGGTCTGCCCTGGTAGTCAGTTATAGTCTGTAGCCCCTGCCATAGGCGTCTGGTGTCGCGCTGCTCCATCTGCAACTCCACTCTGTCCCTATACCTCCACTTGGCCTCCTTCACCGCCCTTCTCAGTCCATAGCATGCTGCCTTGTGCTCGTCCATGTTGCCGGATACAAGACTGGAGTTGTAGGCAGCAGTGCAGACGTGTGCAAGTGTCGCGGATGGATCTATCGACCCACGGTTTTTGGTTAGGAAAGGACCTAACTTTTACCATGGGGACAATGGTGTCCGCTAGCGTTGCTATGAAGCTCGTTACTACTTCCGTAAACTCACTGACGTCCCTGGAACTGGATTGGACCATGTCCCAGTCGACGTCACACAGAGCATCCTGTAGCTCAGCCTCTGATTGGTTAGACCACTGCTTTACATCCCTCGTCACTACCGCTTCCTGTGCTATCCTTTGCTTATACTGTAATGGAAAATGGCGGCATGGTCTGATTTGCTGAACGGAGGGAGAGAGACAGCCTTGTAGCCTCTCTTGAATGGCGTATAGCAGTGGTCCAACGTTCTTTCCCCTCTGGTAGCACACGTAATGTGCTGCTGAAAGTTCGGCATGACTTTCTTTAGGTTCGCCCTATTAAAGTCCCCAGCCACCACCATAGCCGCGTCGGGATGCTTGTTCTGATGCTGACATAACACATCCTGTAGGTCCGATAGTGCTACGTCGGTGTCCGCTTGTGGTGATATGTAGACGGCTGTGGTGATGACCGAGCTGAATTCCCAGGGAAGATAGAATGGACGGCATGAGATCGTCAGATGTTCCAGGTTCGAGTCTTAATGTCCTTGGGGTTGCACCACTTGTTGTTGGTCATGAAGCAAACCCCTCCACCCTTGGATTTGCCAGACTCTTCTGTTCTATCCGCACGGAAAACAGAGAAGTACTCAGTTGGGCAAATGGCTCGATCCGGCACCAGCGGGGTCAGCCATGTTTCCGTCAGACAAAAGATGTTACAATCCCTCATGTCCCGTTGGAATCTAATCCTCGCCCTAACATCATCTAACTTATTTTCCAGAGACTGGACGTTAGCAAGAAGGATGCTGGGCAGAGGTGGACGGTGGGCTCGAACTCTGTCTGTTCCGAATTCCGCTCGGTTTTCCCCGATGTTTCCTCCTTCGTCTCCCGGGAGATGCGTCTCCACTGTTGTTGTTGTGGCTCGCTTGTACGATCTCTGCCGGCCACGCTGGGTCGATGGAAAAAGTGGACAAAAACCTTTGTTTTACACAAAGGTTTATGTCCAAAAGTGTGCTTCGTTCGTATGATGTTAGTGCTGATGTGGTTGTGCAAAAGATATTAAAAACAAACACAAAAACTAAGAAAACGCACAATCTCCGCGGAGCTACCACAACAGCGTCTAGACATGGCTGCGCCATCTTGGAAAATCCTATACAAAGGAAACCACTAGCCACTCACCTAATTCACCTCATCAATAATTGGATTGGAGTTGTTGAAGAAATACATTTAAAAAAAAGAGTCAAAACACTGCAAGAGATTAAGAGAACATTTACGATCTTGTGTTGTAAAGGAAATGATTAATCATTCTCACATTGGAACCAACAGATCTGATGGCTGCCTCTCCTTTATCTTCCACTATCCTCAGGATTCTTTCCACAGCTAAAAGCAGGGAGGTCCATCTTGTTGCATTCAGATGTAGCAGCAGCTCTTCAACAGTCTCAGCTGCATGTGTATATCTTCCATATTTGTTCCAAAGTCCTCGGCACTTGCCAAATGTGGAATGGTATACTTTTGTGTACTGTTTCTATGTACTGTTTCTATTTTCAGTATACCGGCTCATAATGAATGCTATTAAGTATTGTATTTAAACAGAGAGAAGAACAGCTTTGGACAGTAACCATTGCTTTTATTTTCCTTATTGGGAAAACCAAGAGGATGACAAAAACATTTTTACAGAGTTTGAAATATGATCAACAATATTTTGCTGACATGTAATGGTCTGGTTTCATCTGAAACAACAAACACCGATTTCGCCTCTGAATTCTTTCAATACAAAAACGGACTCAAGGTTGGTTTAGTTGATGGTTTAGTTGCTGGTTACTATTATCTCTCCTCCTCCTTTACTCTCTGGACAGCTCCTCCTCTTCCTCATCCTTCATCTCCCCATCTTCCAGTGATTTCAATCTGAAGCAACAAAAACAGAACACATAAACAGACTTACACTAAACTCTGGTCATTTAAAACCAGAGTTGAAACCAGATCTTGGCCTTCTTAAGATGTTAAAACGTGAGTTACGAATGTAACTGCAGTTACATTCGTCATCCAGTAATCTGTTCCAACAGAATCTTTTCGCCAAAATTATGAGTGACAGAACTCTAGTGGTCATCCAGAATTCATATAGCTGTAGTTACATTTGTAACTCTCATTCTAGTTAATTCTTGCTGACTGCCAGAGGCGGTGCTTAAACACTGGATGACTCATACCAACAAGGTCATGAGGAAGGCCATACCACAGTGAAGGCACTGGTAAAACCACTGCTGCAACAGCAGGAGGCAGCAATATTGACCCTGTAGAACAGGCAAAGGTGCATGGCGAAACCCAGGTAGCAGCAGCACAAATTTATTTTAGTGGCACTCCCTTCAGGACTGCCCAGGACATAGATATAGTCCTTGAAGAATGGCAGTATGAATGGCACAAGTATTAAGGGAATCGGAGGAAAAGCATAGAGAAGGAAGTCTGGCCAAGTATGAGACAGAGTGTCCTGTCCCAGTGGGCTGGTCCTCTCCATCAAGGAGAACCAAAAGGGGCAGTGTGTCGATGCCTCTGAGGCAAAGAGGTCCATCCCTGGCTGCTCTTCTGTATTTGCCCCAAATCATGCCTATCACCTCTGGGTGGAGCCTCCACTCCGCCGAGGGTGGCCACTGGTGGGAAGTCAGCTCTGCACCCCTGGAAGATGCATGGCCCTAAGGCTCAAGTGGGCAGAGGCCCAAGTGAGAAGCTACTGTGTCACCCCCGCAGACACTGCCTGGACCTGGTGCCCCCTTGATGGTAAACCATTGAGGTGTTGTCCGTCTGGATGAGGACATGACGGTTCCTCAGGACTGGAAGAAAGGCTCCAATACACAGCATGCAGTTCCAGAACATTTATGTGCTCCATTCCATAGCCCTCTGGCAGTCCTGTGCTGCCAGAATGCTCCCCACCCTAATAGGGAGGTACCTGTCTCTACCACTTCCTAACAGGAGGGTATGACTCCTAAGGGAACACCTCTGGGTAAATACGCCCTCCTCTTCCATGGTTTCAGGGTGAGGAGGCACTGCTTGGCCACTCTGACCTTTCTGCGTCTGTGCCACTTGGCTCCAAGTAGAGGCCCTTCACCCATATCTGAAGGGGACATAAGGAGAGAAGGCCCAATGGTATCACTGTCGCCAACATGCCCAGCAGCTGGAGGAAGAGCCTGTATTCCAGCACCTGGTCCTATCAGAAGTAACGTAGGAGGTGTAGCATGGCATCAGCACACTTTATTAACTGAGAGTCAACAGTTACTCCAAGGTAGACCACCCTCTGACTGGGTGTAACGTTGCTCTTGTGGTAGTTTACTACAAGGCCCAGTTGGTTCACATGGGACAGAAGCATTGCGTGTCTCTGAGCGCTCACTCCAGTGTCGGGCAAATGATATCTTCCAGATATGGAAGGACGCTTATACCTCTGGCTTGTATTGGTGTGAGGGCTGCTACCATGCATCTGGTAAATACCCAAGGGGCTAGGGAAAGCCCAAATGGAAGGACCTTTAATTGGTAAGCCTGACCCATAAAGACAAAGTGGAGAAATCACCTGTGGTGTGGCAATGGGTACATGAAATCATGCATCCTTCAGGTCTATGGAAATGAACAAATCCCCTGTGCAACAGCCTGGAGAACCTCTGCTGTCCACAAGATATGGAAAGGCAAGACTTTTAGGAAATAGTTCAGGTCGAGGATATGGCCAAACCCGCCATCCCTCTTTGGAATCAGAAAGTACATTGAGTAGAACCCACTGAGCTGTGTCTGTAGACCTACCTTTTCAATGGCGTGGTGTTGATTTGTGCTCAGAGGACCTGTGAGTGTTGTCCATATCAAGCTTTGATTTAGAGAGAGAACTGGGAGACACTGGACAGATGAACTGGGAAAATACTGGATGGAGGAACTGGGAGGATACTGGATGGATGAATGTATAAACTGAGTGAATACTGGATGGATGAATAGATGAACTAGGAGGATACTAGATTGATGAACTGGGAGGATACTGGATGAATTAACTGGGAGGTTACTGGATAGAGATCAGACTGACCTGAGCTGCTGTTTGTCACAGAAGGAGCCCAAAGACTGAACCTCACACTGGAAAAACTCCTGAGATAGAGAGAGTGAGACAGGCAGAAGGACAGACAGGTATAGAAATAACAGAGATAATGAGTATTCATAATACTTGTGGTAGCAGGAGAAGTAATTGTACCATTACTATTAGTAGCAATAGACTGGGGTAGAGTAGTTGTTGTACCAGTACTTGTGTCTCTATAGTTTTCAGGCTGTTTGAGTTCTCCTCCAGTTGGTTCAGCTGATTGACGACTCTGCTCTCAAACCTCTGCAACAGGAGCAACCTACACACACACACACACACACACACACACACACACACACTCTATTCTCCCTAGTTGTGTTGACGGTTTGTGTGATCACGTTAGCCAATAGCTGTGGAGGGGGGGGTTACCTGTGATGATGTTAGCCAATAGCTGTGTAGGGGGGTGTTACCTGTGATGATGGACAGCTCTGAACAGGGAGGATGTATGTTGTTGACAGTCGTTGAGAGACTGAAGAATTGCAGCTTCAACCTTCTGCCAAGAGCCCTATGAAAATGTTTATATATTTACTTACTTGAACATAAAAATGACATCAGAAATAATCCAATAATAATTCCATTGTAAAAGGGTGATTAGAGGGAAGGTTCCAGACAGCAACCTGACCATTCTGGTTTAATTTAGATTTTCTCTGAAAGTAGAATGGTTATCTAACCAGCATCAACAAGTTAATGACAACACCAGAAATGCACTAAGAGAATGTGTGCATACTAACAGTGAAGTGTTCTTGCAGTTGTATTTTGAAGGTTTTGAAGGCAGCCATGATCCCTGAACTCAGCTCAGCCTCTGACACAGATCCCTCAGCCAGCGACTCTAGGGACAGGAAACAGGACGCAGGTCTTAGGAAACAGGAAACAGTGCAATTTGTTCCAGTTCAGCCATTACAGGCAAAAATGATACTGAATTTGACACACAGAACTATATGGCCACACTACATTTGAATTACCTGCCTATGGTTTCTTCTATTTTTTCTCCTTTAGGTTTTTGTTTTTTTTCCCTTGTAATCATAGAGGCCTTACGCTGGTGGTACCGGCGAAGTTAGGCCACATCAGGCTGGTGGTACTGGCCAGGTTAGATTACCTTAGGCCGGCCAGTTTAGACCACCTTATGCAGATGGTACCGGCCAGGTTAGGCTACCTTAGGCCAGGTTAGGCTACCTCAGGCTGGTGGTGCCAGCCAGGTTAGACTACCTTAGGCCAGCCAGTTTACACTACCTTTAGTTGGTGGTAACAGCCAGGTTAGGCTACCTTAGGCTGGTGGTACAGGCCAAGTTGGGTTACCTTAGGCCGGTGGTACCGGCCAGGCTAGACTACCTTAGTCCGGTGGTGCCATTCATTCTGTTTTCATGTGCTTTTGTTGTGTCTGATGTTCTGTGATTGTCTATCAGCTTGTCCTAGTTGGGCTTGTAAATCCCTTTGAGACCTAACCCTAACCCTAACCCTGGCCACATAAATAAACTTGACAGTTAGCTTACATTAGCTCAGGTTCCTGCTGATGGGCATTTAGTTTACATGTTGTTCTCCTGGTCATATGCTCCTGTCCACTCATGCTGGTCATGTCTGTCTATGTGAGTGAGAGTTCATGACCAAGTCTGACTGCGGTCTGTATGACATGTCTCCTATCTGTTTCCAGGTCAGTGTTGGCATCCTCATGGTCCCCAACTCTTATGATGATGCTGACCAAGCTGCTGTTGATGCCCACACACAAGATCTGGATATTTCACCCAAGTGTCCTTATTGTGTTTATCCTGTGTACTTTATGTTCCATTTTGCTATAACCTTTAATATTTGTTTGTCCATTGCAGCCTGACTGTGCTAATAGGGGGATCCCTCTCTGAGTAGTCCAAGTTTTTTCCTGGCTAGAATCTTGGTGTAGCCTGGATTGGTTGATTCTGGACTCTTGCCTTTCTGTGCTGAGGTAGGCCCCTCCTCCTCTGGCTTAGACTCCACCTTTTTCTTCTGGGCCGATGCTTCCTCATCAGGTTCTGAAACATAAAGACAGTATACAGTAAGGATGTAAATATAGACCAATCTGCATCAAAAGTCCAATATGAGCATATAAGATATGGCTGCATTCATTCAAAAGCCCAAATCTGATTCATATTTAGGGTGAGATCATCCCAGTGTGTTTTCAGCAGCTTGCAAAGAAGCCACACAACCCAAAACATGGAGCATTGGCAGCAACTTCCAAAGCTTAGTCACCAACAATTCTAGTTGTTCAAAAGCAATAACTGAAGCAAAAGTATGCTTTTGCTATACAGACATGCATCTATATAGTCTTGTATCAGTGTCCTAACTGTGCTTTCTTGTCCATCTATTTGGTCACTTCAGAAGCTGCCCTGGGTGTGATGTTGTCAAAGTCTCTCAGATCCTTACGCTTGCCCATTTTTCCTGCTTCCAACACATCAACTTCAAGAACTGACTGTTCACTTGCTTCCCAGTATATCCCACCCCTTGACAGGTGCCATTGTAACCAGATAACCGATGTTATTCACTTCACCTGTCAGTGGTTTTAATGTTGTGGCTGATCGGTTTATATGTGTACAATAATTTGTGGATATTCTTTTTTTTTTAATGTATTTTACGATAAGATGTGCACGTAAGCATGTAAGGGGCTTGCTAACCATGAGCACATGTGTGTTTTGTGCTGGCTAACACAGGCATTGGCAAATTGACGGAGCTGTTTATGTTTTGTTTCCATCAGGTACAGAGATTGTGCTTTACATTGTACTGTGTTATGTTATTATTATATTTTCTTGATCTTGATGTATTAGTGTAGATGGCCCAGTCGGCGAGTGCACAGATACTGTGTCCTGGCTAACACAGACATTGGCTTATATGCAACAGTTAACTTTTGAAATATTACATGTCATATTTATTAGATCTCATTGTAGCATACATACCACCATGCACCCTCTGATTGTAGGACGCTGACTACTTATCGGCCAGGCCACTATCACAGAACCATAACAAATTGTACATCGTCATTTCATTGGCTAAAAAGTCTGTTAGTTGTCAATAAACTTGGCTCCCATTGGCTGTCTGTGTACCAGAGCGAAGCTACATAGACCATGTTCATGTTCATCGTCAGCATCAGTGGCTAGTCGGATATGCTGAGGGACTGTTTGGCCACTATTGATCGGAGAATCATGGGGCTGGTTTTGTTCTCTTCCAAAGATCCCATACTACATAAAAGAGACTCCAATCGGTAAAAACTACTCACAAGCCACATGCGAGAAACACCTAGGGCCTAATTCATGAAATGTACATATGATCAGATTTGCTCGTATTACGTTAGTACGAACGTTTCTACGAACATAGTCGGATTCATCATTTTGTTTGGTACGATCAAATCCTAGGAGTGCTTGGAAACTTGCGGAAATGTGTTTGTGTGTTTCAAAACATGCGGGAAGGCTCCTAGAACGGCTTATTCTTTATGAAAAATAAAATATATATTCATCAAATATACACCTGTTCTACCGACAAATCGAGGTTTCCCGCATGATTCATGAATCCTGTGTTGGTATTATCTTACGCACATAAATATGACAAATTTACGTCAAAGTGTGAGTTCGCCTGTTCGCCGAAGAGATTATTTCTGCTGTAAAATAGCTCTCAAAAAATGACTATAATTTTACAGACATTTGTGAGATTTCACACTTTTTTGTGTATTGTATTTCATAGTCAGTTTGATTTAACATTTCACTCTACAAACATCTATTCCAATATTGTTGGAATGACCTCTTTGTTGATGTTGAATCTTTTGTCTGACAGTGTCCCCGTCTACTACAGAGATGCTTCCTGATTTACATGGTTTTATTTTCATTCAACAATTTTAGGCTATAATTCAACATGGCAAGCAACGTTTTTGTACAGGGTGTGCTGCCATGCTCTGAAAGAAACAATCAATACCCAGAGTGATAGAACACACATTGTATAAAATGCAACAGACAGACAGAAAGTACAAATGAAAGAACAAACAATACAATGAAAGAAAAAAACCAAAAGGTTTCTAGACCTGAGTTTGGAGCTGCTCTCTTCCTATCAGCACTGAAGACTTCCTAGAAAACAGAAAACAAACATCTGAAGAACGCAATGCTCTAATTACAAGTCTTATTTATTTTACAGTGACGCCCTGGCATATTAAATATTTTCTTAATTATCTTAAAGGGTTGTCAATGAATTTTTATGCAGGAGAAATATGTGAAATAGTTGCATTTATCACATTAAATCAATTGGTAGTTGTATGGTGGCTTTACAGTACAGTTTAGTTTTCACTACTTTTCTAGAGGAGGTAATGACCCGTTTTTCAGAAAAGCTGTTCATTCCACGCTCCACTTCCTGTTCTACGCCCTCTTCCTGTTCCTGTGTGCCCTCTACCGCCTCCATATGAATGCCTGTGATAAAGAGACAGACAGAGAAGTCAGCTGTAATTAGTCAGATAAATCAAATGCTTCAGAATCAGAATTATCCTGACAAACTTCAACTAAATAGCCTAGCTACCCAACCTGGTCATTAATTAATCCATCTACCCAACCCACTAACTAATTAGCCTATCTACCCAACCAAGCTAACAAAATAAACCAAACCAACTAATTGTCTGTCTGACCCGAGTCCATGGCTGTCTGTTTGGGGGTGGAGTGTCTGATCTGGTCAAACAGAAGCTCTGCCCTGCCAGTCCCTGGAGTCTAGAGAGAGAGAGAGAGAGAGAGAGAGAGAGAGAGAGAGAGAGAGAGAGAGAGAGAGAGAGAGAGAGAGAGAGAGAGAGAGAGAGAGAGAGAGAGAGAGAGAGAGAGAGAGAGAGAGAGAGAGAGAGAGAGAGAGAGAGAGATGGTTTTCACTTCGGTTGAATGAACAAAAGTTCAACGAATTGATGGAATGGCAGAGGCCTCTAAAGACGTTAGTCCCAGAATTGTTTCCTTTGTTACAAGGTGGTTTTGCTAGTTACAGAGCTGTTCCCTTAGTTAGAGAGCTGTTCCCTTAGTTAGAGAGTAGTTACCTTGATTACAGAGTAGTTCCCTTAGTTCCAGAGGAGTTCTATTAGCTACAGTGTAGTTACCTTGGTTACACACTAGTTACCTTCGTTACACAGTAGTCTTCTCCACTGCTGGGGGATGATAGAGGCAGAACTGGGCAGACAGACAGAGGTCAAATCAACAACACTGTGTCTGTCACTGTTCTACTCCAGGCTCTTGTCATGTTTGATTATAAAGTGAAAAAGTGTCTAACCATCACATATTGTGCATAAGCATGTATATATAGTACTCAAAGGTTTGGACACACTTACTCCTAGAAGGATTTTCTTTAGTTTTACTATTTTCCACACATAGCAAAGTCAACTATGAAACTATGAAATAACAACAGTTAGGGTTGTGAGCTTGTAAGTATATGTAGGTCTTGTGTTTCTATTTTCTTGTGTTTTGTATGTTAAAAAAACAATAAAAAAGTTTATCATAATAAAACAAAAGGTGTGTCCAAACCTTTGACTGGTAATATATATATGTGTACTTGATAGGTATCTAATAAAGTGGCCAGTGAGCATATATATATGTATATACACACTACCGCTCAAACGTTTGGGGTCACTTATGATTTCCTTATTTTTGAAAGAAAAGCACAATTTTATTCAATTAAAATAACATTAAATTGATCAGAAATACAGTCTAGACATTGTTAATGTGGTAAATGACTATTATAGCTGGAAACTGATTTTTAATGGAATATCTACATCGGCTACAGAGGCCCATTTTCAGCAACCATCACTCGTGAAGTCCAACGGCACATTGTGTTAGATAATCCAAGTTTATCGTGTTAAAAGGCTAATTGATCATTGAAAACTGTTCTGATTAAAGAAGCAATAAAATTGGCCTTCCTTAGGCTAGTTGAGTATCTGGAGCATTTGTGGGTTGGATTATGGTCTCAAAATGGCCAGAAAAAAATAACTTTCTTCTGAAACTCGTCAGTCTATTCTTGTTCTGAGAAGTGAAGGATCTTCCATGTAAAGAAATTGGAGATCTCATACAACGGTGTGTACTACTCCCTTCACAGAACAGAGCAAACTGCCTCTAACCAGAATAGAAAGAGAAGGGAGGCTGAGCTAGAGGACATGTACATCAGAGTCTCTAGTCTGAGAAACAGACCCCTCACAGGTCCTCAACTGGCAGCTTCATTAGATGGTACCAAAACAGCAGTCCCAACGTCAACAGTGAAGAGGCGACTCCAGGATGCTGGCCTTCTAGGCAGAGTAGCAGAGAAAAAGCCAATTCTGAGACTGGCCAATAAAAGGAAAAGATTAAGATGAAGAACAATTCAGAGAAGAAGCAGTCAGCTGGTATTCAGTCACCAGATCTCAACCCTATTGAGCGGTTGTGGGAGCAGCTCGACCGTATGGTACGTAAGAAGTGCCCATCAAGCCAATCCAACTTGTGGGAGGGGCTTCAGGAAGCATGGGGTGACATTTCTTCAGAGTACCTCAACAAACTGACAGCTAGAAAGCCAAAGGTCTGCAAGGCTATAATCGCTGCAAATGGAGGATTCTTTGATAGCAAAGTTTGAATGAATTATTGAAAATAAAAATCATTATTTCTAACCATGTCAATGTCTTGACTATATTTTCTATTCATTTTGCAACTCATTTGATGAATAAAAGTGTGAGTTTTCATGGAAAGCATGACATTTTCTGGGTGACCCCAAACTTTTGAGCAGTATATATATATATATATATATATATAACATAACATTCAGAATTAGAGATAGCACTTTTGTGGCAAAAATTGTGGCAGTTCCCTTTCTTGCAGAAATACGTTTGGAATCAGGAGACTTACCCTTCAGTCCACTCTTGACTTTTGGTTTCTTCCTGAAGTAGGACCTGCCACTTGTATTTGCTGTAAAGAGGGCGGCCTGGACTATACCACCTCCATCCTTAGTGTGGGGAGTACTCTTTGGTTTCTATTGCACAGTGGAAAAACAAAAACAAAGTAGTGACCCCTCAACCCCAAGTCCTTCAGTCCTTAGATGAAGATCAGACCATATTTTTCACAAACTTTTTCTCACAACTGTACACCAAAGATACCTACATCAGTGTTATAAACCAAACTTATCTGTATATCACAGTGGTAAAAAACAAAAGTACCTCCATATCAATGTTATTAACCAAAGAAGATGTAAACAAGTCAGTCAGTCATTAATACAACAGAGAAATACAGAGACACCTTGAAGACTTTTGTGTTTTTCTATTGATTTGGCACCTTTATCCAAACTAAAACAGTTGTCCAAAACCAGAAATCATTTTTCCAAACACAAAAAAAAACAAACTCTACATACATTTAAAACTTCATTTGAATTTTCCATTATGTCACGTTCACAAGTGTTGAATGAAATGCTAATTACTAAATTGTTCACACAGCAATCAACACTGGAATCACTATAAGTAACATAATACAAAACGTTATTGAGAAGACTGATGAGTTACAAGAAAATGTACGAAATATAGCCACATAAAAGAACGAGTAAGACAGATAGACGGGCAGACAGGCCAACGGGCAGGCAGATAGGTGGACGGACAGACAGGCAGGCAGGCAGATAGACATATCGATAGATACCATGAATCCAGCTGGGTTGAAGACTTTCCCAGCAGCATCCCTTAGCTGACTGCTGTGTTTAGAACTGAAGGACATTTCAAATGTCTGACCCTTGGTGTTGTGGTGCATGATGGGACTGAACAAGTGGATGATCAGAATTGTCTCTTCCTCATTGCATTCTGGGAACATAAACACAGGTAGATATATAAGTTACACCTGTACGATTCGCAGTCTAGAATCCTTTGGGGTTTACAGCAACACATATGGCTGCCTGCTATGCCCAGTACTACAGAAGACATAGCATTAGCCTACATGCGCAAGTCAGACTTCAGTGGTAAATGGAAGGTGCTTGAGCTCATCCAGTTCCTGCAAAATGAAGTCCAAAGCAGAGAGAGAGTAACACGCAAAGGGACCTTCCACCAAATAATAGATAACTTGGTAAGCCAGCCCCCTTTTGTGAAAACAAACTTGAAAATGGAATGTGCCCTCAGCAACTGCATTGCACACAGCAAGTAATGTTCCTCAGACCTGCGTATATTGTGACAGTGGTAACCATAAACCAAAACATTGTCCAGACAATTCTGTGGCTGCTTGCAAAGATAAATTGAGAAAACTGGGAAGATGCTACGTCTGCCTAGGCCCAAAACACATAGCAAAATTCTGCAGACTTAAAGGTGTTTCATGTGCCTTGTGTAGTCGCAGACATCACCAGTCAGCCTGAGATCAAAGTCAAACTAAGCCAGGTGCTGACAGTGGCAGTACAGACGCTGTGGTGTCCTTTGTGTCCAGCACAGTGAAACTGAAAGCTCATGTCCAGAACACAGTACTGCTTCAGACCATCAGGGCCCAGCAGGGAGAAAAATCATACTGTAAGGCTAGTACTAGTGGACCCAGACGCAGATGAGAACAGGAGGCAGGGAGCAGGTTAAAGCAGACTTTACTGGTAGAATAGCGAATTAGGTACAAAACAGGCAAAAGCAAGGGCTACACACTGCAGATAAGCACGGAAGCTAGAAAACAGTCGTAGTGGCTGTAGGCAAAACTGACAAACGAGCACCGAGCATGGTGAGGGCAGAGCATATATACACAGGTGATAGAGAACAACTCAGCAGGTATGGAGGCTCTCAGTGACACACCCACCAACCTGCAAGGAAGAGAGACAGACACACATCACAACAAGAAGACAGGACTAGGATTCAGGGGAAAGTGAGGGTAACCCTAACCCTAACCCTAGTTAAAGTGCTAAGACTACCAGTGGTAAGGCAAGAGATGCTGCATCTCCACACCTTTGGATCCACTACTCCTGTAACAGCACGGTGCAATATTGTGAGAGTATCAATGGAAAATGTGTGGAAAACACAGCAAAGAACTGAAATCGAAGCAGTGGAAACCCCTCAAGTGTGCACTGATGTGATAAAGGTCCCTGGTGAACCCATTCAAGAAGAATTAAAGAGAAAAGGTCCGCAGCTTGCTGATTTTCCAGTAGAAGGCGCTGATGATCCAGAACTGTCAGTGTTAATAGGAGCAGACTATTACTGGCGAGTAGTGTCTGGCAAGGTCCAGTACATAACAGAATCATTAGTAGCCATAGAAAGCATCTTCATATGGGCTTTGCAAGGGCCAGTGACAACATCCAGTGTAACCGACTCCACTTGTGTGCACATCAGTCTAGATGAGGACACTCACATTTCCAAATGGCTACACGCCTTTTGGGAGGTGGAGTCACTGGGCATCGTCAATGAGAAAACCCAGAGCCCAGAGGAAACAGAGACTCTTCAGAGCTTTGAACAGACTATAACACGCAAGGATGGCTGCTACCAAGTTGAGTTACCTTGGCAACCTGACAGACCAGATCTCCCAAACAACTTCAGAGTCGCAAAGGGACGGTTCAAAGGCCTCAAGAGGAGACTAAAAATTGATGCAACCTTGTATTATGTCATACAGGATTACCTGCAGCAAGGCATCTGTGAGGATGTACCAGAGAACACTTCAGCGGCAGGGCAACCTAAGGCTGTGAAATATTACATGCCACATCATGCTGTTCTTCGAGAAGATAAGGCAACAACTAAACTGAGAGTGGTGTTTGATGCATCATCACACGAGGAGGGTTGCCCATCCCTAAATGACTGAAATGTTTACTGACTGGGCCCAACCTTAATCCAAATCTGTTAGATGTGCTAATCAAATTCAGACTCCACTAGATAGCCTTCACTGCAGATATTACCAAGGCTTTCTTGCAGATAGCTCTAGCAGAAAAGGACAAAGATGCTGTTAGGTTCCTGTGGCTACATGGACCTCCAACCAAAGACTGTAAAAATGAGCTGCGCATCATGAGAATGAGTAGAGTGGTATTTGGAGTGTCACCCAGCCCGTTCCTGTTAGCTGCAACAATAAGAAAGCATATCAAGCGGTATGAAACGGAGCAGCCTAGGGCAGTGGAGGCTAGACAGATATTCTCTCTATGTAGAGGACTTTATTTCCAGCTCATGTGATGTGGAGGAAGCCTTCTCGGTTACTACAACAGCAAAGGAGATTCTGTCCCATGCCGGCATGAACCTGTGCAAATGGGTGACAAACCAGATCTGAGAGCCAAGTGGACAGAAAGTGGACTGGAGCACACAAGAGGAGGATGATTTTGTGTTCGATCTAAAGGGACTACGGGACATTTTAAAGGGCAAGGAAAACACAAAGAGAAATGTACTACAGACATCAGCTCGTATCTTCGACCCCATCGGTTTCCTCACTCCCTTCACTATACGAGTAAAGTGCCTGTTTCAAGAACTGTGGGAGAGGGGAATCAGTTGGGATGAGGAGCTACTGCCAGACTTGGCTGAAAAATGTGATCAGTGGTGTGCAGAGCTGCCACGGCTCCATCTGGTGGCCATTCTGAGATGGTACCAAATTGAGATTCAACCAAAGTCACAGACAATCACTTGGAACTTATGGGCGCACTGATTGGAGCAAGGTTAGGGAATAATCTTCTCAAACCACTGAACATGGTAGCTTGAGAGCTTCATCAGCTTAACATGTTGATAGATTCAATGATTGTTCTTCATTGGATACGCAGCACAGCACAAAGGTGGAAGCCATTTGTGGCAAACAGAGTGACCAAAATACAAGGAAATACAAATACAAATCTAGAGTTGTGGTCTCACTGCACTGGCAAAACCAATCCTGCTGATTTACCCCCCAGAGGCCAGAGCGCCGAGAACCTCATCCAAAGCCAGCTGTGGTGAAGTGGACCTACTGCACTGTCATCAACTGATGAAGTTCATAGCTAATTCCCATTCTACTCAAAGGATTCAGGGAGAGCTAACTTCAGAGGAGCTCACTGCAGCAGAAATGTATTGGGTGAAGGTGACCCAAGAGCATAGTTTCAGCATCACTATGTAATCATAGTGAATGTTTTTAGATAGACTACATCCTAACACAATGTAGTGAAATAAAAAATAATAAAATGTCACCCAAATTCACACTCGGACATCATCCTTTTTTTGCCAACTTTGCACCATCGTATTAATCAGACTCAAAAGACTGCATGGGCGACGCCTGAAGTGAAACCGGCACACATTCTTACGGCCATTGATTCTGTAAAAGTGGTGCACGCACACATTTTGTGTGCATGCATGGTTTATACATTTGGCCCCAGGTCTATTTTCAACCAAACACAGAGAGGAGCATTTCATAGGTTCATTAGTGATGGATGGTGCACCAATCTGATCAATCAGATTGCTGACGATTGATCCGATATAAATCCAGGCTTGCCCTAAACCTTAAACCAGTCTAATGGTGGTTTTGGCTTCCAGACTCATCCGGATACTAATGTTGCACTGAACTGGGGACCATGTCAAAAACATTTATCTCTAAAAGCGACAGTCTGACCTTTGACCTCAGGGCCATCGTGTCATTTAACATCTACAATAATAAGAAGACGAAGCCTCATTACTGACCATTCTGTTTACAATGGAAGCTGTAATGATCTACTTCCTGTTTCAGCAGGTGGATGGACCCCCATAGAAATCCCTGCAACATAAAGACATACAGGCAGACAGCAGATTGTTCATATTGTTAGATCTCATGGTATTATTGTTCATGTCAAGTTAATCAATATTTCATAACGGTCTTTTTGTAGATTTGAGAAACTCCCCCTCTAAATCAAACCGATTTCGAATTTCAGTATCCTTCCCAGTGTAAATGATGCCAAATGTGCCCAGATTTCAATGATCGATTTGATAGCTAATGTACTGGCTGTATTCTGTCAAACATTGCTATGCGTTGTATTCGAAGGATTAGCCTCTCCCTCTGTCATAGATGCTATGTCTGCAACTGGCATTAAAAACACTTGAATGTAGTGGTAATATGACGTTGATGAAATGAGTGCTACCATTGCTTTTTATGGACCAAGTCAGAAACTCACAAATGCTAGCTAGCTTGGTCAGCAGACTTCGGTTTTAAGGTACCTTGGTCAGCCAACTTGTGTAGTTAGCTAGCTCAGTTAGCTAACTTGTCTAGTTAGACAATTGAAAAGCAGTTATAATAAATTAGAACTATCACAAACTGGAAAAATTAACCAGCTTTCCTGGTTGAAGTAAAAGCATTGCACTCGATCTTTCATGGTTTATTACTGCGTTTTTTCATGTGTTCATTTAACAGAGTAGTACTCCACCTGTTGATGTAATATAATACTGTAGTGTTTGGGGTACCTGGGGGTTGATGATAAAAAGCTGACACGTCCAGAAGGTGGCTCTATAATACAGAGTAGCAGCACTGTATACGCTACCAGGTTCTGTAGTGTACAAGTGTGTGGTACCTGGTTCGGTGGTGTACTAGTACTATATGGTACCTGTGGCTCATCGATGAAGAAGCTGACACATCCAGAACCGAGGTTGAAGTCGATCCAGAACTCATCCAACTTGTCATCCTTCGGACGGAACAACTAAATAAAAAAACCCAATAAACATATTTCCACAGTTCTAGGTAAGTTTCCATAGATATGGGGGATATCAGTAAATAGGGTCGGACATTGGATGAGTGTGATGCTCCTGCATTAGTGCGATATGTAAGGAAACAGAAGAGCAACTCTTCCTCAGATGACTGAAGGTCAATGCAGGAAGTGATCAGACTGTCAGCCAGAACAGTCCGTCCACAACTACATAGAAACAATATTACAGTAGGGCTGCAGGAAGAAACCCTCACTACAAAGACCAATGCACATCTGAGAGTTCAGTGCTGCAAAAACCATAGTAAGCATGATGTGAATGATATGCCCTTTGAACACCTATGGGAGATCTTGGACCAACAAATAGGCTATATTATTACATACAGATCATTACATAGCTGAGGTACATACAGTTGATATCCAACTGCCTTCGAAATGTTTTATTGCCTTGAGACCAGCAATGAAAACCCATTAAATCAGACTTTCACTTGGATATAGGGACCATGATAATCAATCATTTCAATCCAAAAAAGTAACCAGGCTAATGGTTTCTTACAATGCATTAAAAATATAATTCTAAAACACCTTGGTTGCATAATAACAATTAATACAATTGCAGAGGGCAGATTTTCCCCCAAAGCATCATGGTATATGGAGGTATTCATTTTTCATTCTATGCTGACCAGAAGCCCCTGTCCAGGCCTAGCATAGCATGATGCTGCCACCACCATGCATAACAAGCATTGGGTTCTGCACCAAACATATATTTTGGAATGAAGACCATAGAGTTCCACCTTGATGTCATCATTTCCCACATGGTTTTGGGAGACTGTCCTCTTACTCATTATTCCACTTTCTTTATAGAAAACGGCACAGCTGCATTTTGAGCTGAAGAAAATAGGTCTTGTGTGCAGTTTGTTTCCATAGCAACTTGCTGCAGTAGCTGTCACAATCATCAAACAGTTCTGCAACTTCTACAGGTGCACCATCGAGAGTATCCTGACCGGCTGCATCACGGCCTGGTATGGCAGCTGCACCGCCCTCAAACGGAAGGCGCTACAGAGGGTGGTGAACGCTGCACGACACATCACCAGGTCGGAGCTGCCCTCCATGGAGGTCCTCTACCAGCAGCGTAGCAGGAAGAAGACCAGCAAGATCCTTAAGGATCCTTTCCACCCCAGCCACAAGCTGTTCTGCCTGCTGCCCTCAGGCAGACGGTTTCATAGTATCCGGACTCGCACCACCAGATTCAAAGACATTTTTTTCCCACAAGCCATCAGGCTTCTGAACAATCACACCTGAGCCCCCCCCCCCACGCACAACAGGCCACTTTGCCTCAAGGTCACTTTATTTTATACTCTGCTTCACTTTATAACTTATATACTTATACTTGATTATTATTTTTATAGTATAATTGGTACTTATAACTTTTGTACTTTGTAACTCTGTACTTCTAGTATATGTACTTATAACCTTAGCATTGTACTTTCCTAACATTGTACTTTTTCTTATTATATTTCTTGTGTTTTTTAAATTATGTCTGTTTGTCTTAGCATTAGCGTTAGGTGTCGAAGAGACACAAGAATTTCATTGCACACTTTTGCTTCTGTGAACGTTGTGTACATGACAATAAAAAAACCTTGAACCTTGAACAATATGTACTGCACTACACAGCAAATATGAATCACAGTAACAGTAACAAGCAAACTAACTTTTCTACCAGTTTCATTCTGGTTGTTGTGAACAGCCAGCTACCTTACAGAGTATAGTGTGAGCACAGTCTTAAGATGGGCGTGGATGTGATCTTCATTGAGAAAGGTCTTCTGTGTTGCCAAAATAAATGTTATCTGCATGGAGTGGCCAAGCTCTACCATACAGTCCTGTCGTTGTTTTAAGGTTACTTTTGGCCCCTTGGTAATTTCCCTGACAGACTTCCTCCCCAGACAGCCACCCATCTGATCTAGGTATGGTCCTGGTGTAAGGTCCGAGTGTATTCTAAGCTATATTTAAGCGTATTTGATGAATTTGTTGTTGTATTTGTTGAACAATTCTGATTAGGAAGGGGAAATAAAAGTTTTCCAAGATCTTGTATTAGCTCATGTTTGCCTATGCTGGTTTTGGGCATACATAGAGAATCTGGCATACCTAGAGAATCCCAGGATTTAGGGAAATTCGATTTTATGCAGCTCAACTCATCTCTAAATTCAAACAAAATGTTTTAGACCTTCCAGTCAGGTATACAGTACAGAGACAGCTCTTGTTTAAGCAGTAAAGATCTTAAAATTAACATTGATAATAAGGTATCTGTTCTTGTTCTCAATTTAAGCGCAGTATTTAACACAGTTGACCACAATATCTTAATTGACAGACTTCACAGGTGGGTTGGCCTATGAAGCCTATCAATATTATCTAGATTTTATCTAGAGAGTACTCCGTTTCTAGGAGTGAGTTCTCCTTCTCAAAAATAGGTATCACCTGTGGTGTCCCCCGAGGGTCCATTCTTGAACCTCTACTTTTTTTTTTAGCTTATATATGCGTCCCCTTGGGAAGTAATCTGGGTAAAACTGCATTTTAACTGCATTTAACGATGCATCTTGGGCATGGAATAATCATGGAATAAATAAAATAAAAATAAAATCAGGAAACATGAAATAAATTTCCACTCTTATGCTGATGATACACAACTCTATATTTCAATAATACCAAATGATACTAGCAACATCGACCAACTAATAAGCTGCATTGACAATACCAATACATGAATGTCACAGTCTTTTCTTCCATTGAATGAGAAAGAGGTGCTGCTTATTGGATAAAAAACCCACTAAATTAAAATCTTTAAGGGCCTTGAGTTGGCTGCTGAAGTAAAAAGCTGAAGGTTACTTGATAAAAAGCTGAAGGTTACTCGAGGTTACTACACCTCAATTACTGTAATACACTCTTCTCTGGTCTATCAAAGAAAGTTATTGATAAACTCAAAATATGCAGTGGCACACATCAACGGGGGACCAAGAAGAGAGCACACATTATACCTGTAATTAACTCACTTCACTGATTTCCTGTTAAGTTGAAAATCAATTTACAATTACTTTGCACTAAATGGATGTGCTCCAGACTATATTTTGGACATACTGTTGCACTATGAGCCATATACATATACTATACATACTCTTCGATCCTGAGATACAGGCCTCCTGGTTGATCTGAGCCCAGGGTTAGGACTGTGACCAATAGAGAGGCATTGCTTAGTGTCTATAATCTCCCAGAGGACCTGAGGGCCTTTCAGTCAGTCAGCCATCATTTTTAAACATAGCCTGAAAACCTATCTATTCAGCCAGGCTTTTGTTTGAGAACAATCTTGTATTTATTATTATTGTTTTGTGGATTTTTAATAATGCCGTTTACTTGTTTGCGTGATTCTCACACTGCTTTTGTTAAGCACTGCAATGGCTGTAGGAAACGTGCTATATAAATAAACTTGAAACATACATTATGCAACAAATACATTTTCAGTGAATTCCTAATTTTAATTTAATTAGAATCACAAATTGATTTCAGATAGGATTAGTTAAATCTTAATACATTTACAACCCCCAATTATAAAGGGGTGTGTACATTTATGCAACAAAGTGTTTTGGTTTCCCTTTTTTATGCTTCAAGAAGGAAGGCAACATTTTTCTGAAAAATCACTTCTTCGTTGAGATGGAAGAAATGAAGCAAATATGCAACCAATTTGGACATGAGGAACATGGACATCCCCTTCACCATATGTGAAGCATCCTTCTCTGCACTCGCAAGAATCAAATCTCACAATCGAAATAGACCCAATAGACCCCATAGGCCCCATAGCTTTTTCCAGCCTAGAGCCCAACTCTGTCCTGGCAACTTTTTACTGGTTGAAATTATTTCTGTCCTGTGCACATGCTAACAACTTAGCATACAGTACATTATATTCCTGTACGCAACTGGCATTATGCAACATAAGAATATAGACCTTTTAGAAATCCAGGTGTGTTCCCAACAGGCCAAAAATCCATGTAATCCTTTAATCTATGTCAATAATGAGAAGCATTTTGTTTATACCTTGATTTTGCAAGTTAAATTCAAATGAAAGTGATTCATTGGGTTTACATTTCAGGCCTCACAGAAAAAGAAATGTGAAAGGGCATGTAGACTTTTGATATTCACTGTATCCTTACATAGATTTGGTCTAGGTGGAAATATTTACCTCAGTGGTGTCAAGAAAGGCTCTGAGACAAGGAAAGGTGTAGACCCTAGGAGAGAGAATAAACCGCTGTAGACTAGTAGATAAACAGTCAATGTAAGGCAATCAATGACTAGACTAGTATGTTAATAGTAATCTAGTTAGACTACTAGGTTAGTAGTTAGACAAATAGGTTAGGTTATTAAACTAAACTAAAAGTAATTTAGTTGGTCAGGCCTAATATCTGGCTTTGTTACCTCCTCTTGCCTCCATTGTAACAGTTGACGAAGTTCAAGAAACTTCTACAGTCCTGGTGATGACAGATATCCATTAAGTCCAGCACGCGCACGTGCGCGCACACACGCACACACACACACACACAGGCTTAAGATGCTCCTTCATCAACGCACCCTGTGAAATTGCTTACAGGCAAATTTCCACGACAACCCTCTGTAAGACAATGCATTGATGAAGGAGCATCATTGTAAGGAGAGCATTTAGAAGGGAACGTGGTTTTAGATAATTATTTACCACCAGCAATTAATAGTAAGCACAATGAAGCTCTGGCCTGACAGTGACACATCCCTTCTTCACAACTGGCACATTTTAAAAATACGTTCAAATTTAGCAGTTAAATTAGCCACACTCTCTAGCGAATAAAAGTTTTCTTATGCATTTAATTCATCTGTAATTTTCTGACAGGCTTCCTCCCTCAATTTAGCCACTAAGATTTCTATTTCTTCTTCATAAGCCTAAATGAGTTCTTGCTCTGAAGCTGAAACCAAACCCTCTCTTGCTTTTCCATGATTTTGGAAATCTACAACCACAAAACAAAAAAGCAATATAAAAGGTTACATTATGAAAATTAGAAAATGATTGTTTTTGTCAATTTCAATATGTCCATATAAGGAGTGTGATCCTGTTTTGCTTTCTAAGAAGGTTTTGTGGGAGTTTTTCCATATCTAAGGTTGGGAGGTGTCGTATGCCGTAATTTATTGTTTTCATAATGTGGACATTGTGAAGCCCTTCGAGACACTGCCTTGCTTATCGACAAAGGCACATACCTAAGCAGGCACATGCATCTTAAGCATTACTAAAGCATTTTAGCAATTGCTAGAACCTCCTCTTCCATGCACAATCATCTTCTGTCTAAATACACAATGAAGGGCCCAGCAAGCATTGTGAGGCAGTTATAGAAGATTTTTTAAAGATTTTTTAAATAAACGTTAGTTCGTAGATCATATGTATGACAAACTGAAGAGTGGCGTCAATGTTCAATTCAGCTTCAAAGAGGTCATAAGTCACTATGGTCGTAATCAGCAACGCTAATTTCCTGGTAATATTCAAATCTAAACCTACCTATTCTCATAATACGACCAACTTTAGTTGTTATAAGATTCTATATGACGCCTTTGATTTTGTCTGCTTCAGGATCAACACAGTCTCATTAGCTTAGACCAGTCTGGGGTAACCTCTTGACCCAACCACATCAGAACTGATGTGTTTGTCTGAGTGGAAATAGCTGAATGTGTCTGTATTTGTTGGCTGGGTGTCTTCCCTCCTCCATTCAGGCACCTGCTGGAAACTGTGACCCTCCCTGCCCATGGATCTGGGACATGGGTGCTGGACCCTGGCTGATCTGCAACATGGGGTGCTGGCCCCTGGTGGATATGGAGTGCTGATGTTGGTCCAGGCCAAAATGGTTTGTGGTACCAGACACGACTGACGTGGGATTTTATTATCAGATCAGTCTAACCAGTCTATTCAACCTCTGGTCGACTGAGGACACCGGCATATTTGGCCTGCATTACATACTGAACTACAGCGGCCCCTGACCAAGGATACTGATCCTACTAAACTGAACTAAATACACAGAATTGTATGACCTGCACTATATTTTGTCTTGTCATCCAATACATGCCCAGCCATCCTGGTGGGAGGAGCCTCTTTGAATTGCACCACCCAAGGTTCCTTCCATTTTTTCTCCAATAGGGTTTTTCTGGGAGTTTTTCGTTGTCTTCATAGAGGCCTTAGCCTTAGGCAACCTTAGTCTGGTGGTACCAGTCCGGTCAGGTTACCTTAGTCTGGTGGTACCAGTCAGGTTAGGCTACCTTAGTCTGGTGGTACCAGTCGGGTCAGGTTACCTTAGTCTGGTGGTACCAGTCCGGTCAGGTTAGGCTACCTTAGTCTGGTGGTACCAGTCAGGTTAGGTTACCTTAGGCAGATTACATAGGCTCACTATGTCCTCTCTGTTAAATCCTTTCAGTCTTCTTCTACCTTTTACTTGCTACCTAACTTTATGGTTTGGGACAACACACTTTTCAACACAACACAAATAATAGATAATACCAAATATTGACAACAGATGTTATTAACATAAACACAAATGTGTGTGGTCTGAAAGAAGACACATTTGTGTTTATAACATCTCTTACCTACAGGCATTCCTCCAGTTTTACCTTGCACAGAACAAATACTGGGTCAGGTCTAGACTGATCCCACCACGGTGCGACAGAGCGCTACAGGAAGTCTTTCTTGCCGGCTGCCATCAGACGTTTTAACGCCTCCCCTCCCCCCGACAGCTCAACTGAGGACCTCACCACTTATCACCTAGCACCCTACACTTTCATTCCCTTTCACATTCACTTATTGCCATTGCCCTGCACTTGATCCACCTTATCCATTCCCATTAAGTCACTGTCCTGCACTTTATTCATTCCTTTTCACACTGATTCATTGCCCTGCACTTTAGACACTTCATTCTGTTGTCCCATTCATTCACTCATTACCATTCTTTAACTCTGCATACATGTACCATCCATTCATTCATTCAAGTAGGTTTTTTTTTTGTATTTAGTTTTTTAGGCCTTTGTTTTTTGTACCTTCTTGTGATACTGTTATGCTGCTGCAACCCCAGAATCCCCCCCGATCAATAAAATATCTATCCATCTTGGGACAGTGAGAAACAGCTTCATTTAACCCTCCTTTTCTCTGACATCACATCTTTACAGAGAAGTCAAACCATTAACCCAGTATAAAGTCTGTGGAAAGATGGATGTTGATGCTGCAGAAGGCAGAGCTGATTGATTGATAGGTGGAAAGATAAAATGGCAGATAGAGACAGACGGGCACCCACCACCTCGAAGTCACCATCTCGGATGTTGCAGAAGGCTTTGCTGATGTCACGGCTAGAGAACCACTGATTGGCTCTCTGTTCTCTGTCCTTTCTGGGTGTCAGACGGCACAAGGCCTCCGATAGGCTGACCTGCAGCTCGTAGTCTGAAACCAAAAGCAATGTGCTCAGTTTCATACAGGAAATCAAGACACTATGAGAGAAACAGACTCATAGACTGACAGACAGACTGGTGGAAAGACAGAGCAGTAGGTCAGTACTCACCTCCCACAGTCAGAACGGCTTTAGCCATCTGGTCGCTATGTAACAACCAAAACACAGACACACAATATGTTATTAGGAGGTCTGACTAGCGCCACCTGGTGGTAAAACTCAAGATTTCCTAAGGTTTGATTTCCTAACATCAGAGCCCTGCTGGGATGAGGGTCAAAGGTCAAACTACTGACAGGAAACTGAAGGTCAAACTGACTCTTTGGCAAGACTCAACCTCTCAAATGACACTCACTTATCCAGAACTCATCAGAAAACAGAAAAACATAATGGTAAGAAAAAAACATTTAACTAGCGACTAATTTTACATCTCATCAAACCATGATGGAAATAATATGGTGGTAGAGTAGTTTAATTATTGTCTGTCAGCAGGAATAACAGTGTCAGAATAAATAATGCAGAAATGGCATCAAAAAACGATCCAATTTAAGAAAATAAAATGAACTATTTAATTAATACAATTAAATATTGGTGATCTATATCTGATTACATGTTTAATCATGCACCAAACAACTTCAATATTAGATTGATTAGATTGCTGTAGTTCCATTTAATCCACCATCAAAAGCCCACTCTGGGATATTATTTCCTTATAGTATTGTCAATGTTGGAATTTAAACTTATCCACTGGTCTCAGTGGATAAATGAGTCAGATAAAGGACTAAAACATGAATGTAAATGTTGAAGATCAATCAGATGCTGGTGTCTTGAATGTTGCAGTATCTTGAATGTACACTAGATGACAGCACAGCTTTTCAATCCTGGTCCTCAGATCCAGAACCCTTGTCTGATTTACACCTGGGATGCAAACACTTATGTCTATCAACATGGCATGACTTCAAATTTGCATCATTTCCTGTGTGGCTTTCTTGTTAGCCCTAGCAGCTGGATTGCTAACATTACAGTTTGTCTTTTTAGCTCTGCCGGTCGGTCCCCACAGCCACAGGATAGAGACGCCATACCGACACCTTTCTCAGGCAGCTGCAATACATAGGGCAGGGGACTCTGGGAGGTCCCGGGTTGTAAAGGATTCAGTTTGGAACTGGTTGACTCTTGAACCCAGCAACCACACAATGTTTCTATTATGCTGTTTTTGATGTTTTGCTGACTCAGCTGCTTTTGGTGACGAGTCTATAACAGTGGTTCCTGTGGTCCTCCCCAAATCCTCGGGGTACTCTGGGTCTGGAGTACTGCTGGTTTTCTATCCTTCATCTGTCATCCCAGGTCTGAACCAGTCCTTGATGGACAGTAAACTACCTGGCAAAATAGAAAACCAGCAATACTCTTTTTTTTTAAGTCCACTGGTCTATAACGTGTTAAATAATCAAGTCATGGCTATGTCTACATTTTCCCTCTCTATATATTGTTATGCATGAGAGATTTGATTGTGTTTCTGTTCCAAAGATGTCACTGAGTTTGACAGTTTGCTGTGATGTCCACTAACTCATCGTAAGGGTGAGTGGGTGAAGCTTTGACAACGGCACAACCTTCATTATAGTTCTGTTCTCGTCTGGAGGTGTGGCCTGTCGGACTTGGTAGCAGTTTCTAGTAGACATCCCCTTTCCCTCAACATTGATGCCACTAGGATCAACAGATTTCATTGTATTGACCAACTACATGACAACCAATTCCGAATGTTGTTCCTCAGTTCTCTGATGCAGACATCTGATCTCATCAGCAAGGTGTTTCTGGTCCTGGAGCATCTTGACCCATCTACCCATCCTCCTCTGACCTCTGACCTCATCAACAAGGTGTTTCTGGTCCTCCACCATAGAGACTGTAGTGGTGAAAACCCCAGGAGGGTTCAGCTGGTTCTGAGATGCTGAACCAACAACCACACCAGATCAGCATCTTCCAACAAGAAACTAAACCACTTCACCATGTGTGCAGGGTTTAGATATTGAGTTGGAGCTACATGGTGTGTGTGTGTGTGTGCGTGTGTGTGCGTGTGTGTGTGTGTGTGTCTTACAGCATTTGACATTGGTTTGTGTCCATCTGAATTCGTCTTCTCTCCTCTCTGTTCAGAGACTCCAGGATGCTGTTGTATGTCCTGATGGCCTGAGACCGTTTATATGAAAAATAATGAAAATAATAGAGTAGAATAGAGTACAGAGTAGAATAGAGCACATAGTAGAATAGAGTACATATTCTGATGCAGAATGGATTACAACAGAACCCAATAAAAAGACAGTAGTGATAAAACACTTTGTTCTGAAGGCCTAGACTAGAGCAGACCAGAACAGACCAGAACACATGAGACCAGTACAGAGCAGAACAGAACAGATGAGAACAGACCAGAATAGACTAGACCAGTAAAGATCAGAAGAGACCAGACCAGACCAGTACAGAGCAGACCAGGGGGCTGTTCCAAAAAGCAGGATTAACTTTGCAGGCGTGGTTTGAGTTATCCTAACAAGTCAATCGGGGCTAAAGCGGTTCCACAAAGCCTAAGTCAAGCTACCGTGATCTCGCTAACCGAGCCAGGCTCAAGAGGTCGATCATGGATCTGATCGATTCATCATGGCGAAAAATGACGGTAAAGACAGAGCCGCAATGTTCACAGCCACTGAACAATGACTTTTAGTGGAGGTCTATGGAGAATTCAGCCATATTACAATGAAAAGGGAAATACCATAAATAAAGGGAGAGAGAAAGATTGGCAACGAATTGCTGCTAGATTGAATGCGTAATTGTTGAATTAAAAACTAACAAATTGTATAGACCTTATTAAATATCATGTGTTCCAACAATATTAAAGAACTGAAAAGCTAAAAATATTATAAATGAAACCATGCCATATATGAAACCTCAAGACTGTAAATGTACTATCTATCACCATAAATGATGTAATAAAGGCTGTACGGTTTCATCTTACTACATTACAGTCATCGTACAGTACTGGACCCTATATGGGGATCAAACTCACAACCTTAAGACTGAGGCACTTGAGGTCTCGCTGGACACTCATGGTTAAATGGGGTTGCCTAGCAACGCTCTGAACTGTGACTGTATCCCCGATACAGCCTCATCATTTTATATTTTTTATTTTCTATTAACGTTACATTTTATGATAGTGTAGGGTCTAGGGTAATAGTGTTGAACATTAGGATGGTGGAACCTTGTTTGAAAATCATTGTGTTTCAGTCGGATCAGTGTTACAGGAACACGATTAAGCTTCAAATGTGGCTCAGCCTGATAGCTAGTTTCGAAGCATAAGTTGCCACAGCGACTCAGCTTGAACTATGCTGAGCTTGCTTTGTGGAACCGAATAAACCTGAAAATGAGTGAAAGACTAAGTGAAATAAGCCTGGATAAGTGGTAAGCTCTCTTTGTGGAACACCCCTCAGAACAGACCAGAACAGACCAGACCACCTTTATTGTCAAATGCAACATTTAGTGTTTACAACCTAACTTACGATTGAGCACACAATACATTCATCTGGCGCAACAGGCTACAGAAGTTTGGGTGTTTCCTGTTTTCCATAGTTACCTCTAGTCGTGGTGTAAAGAGGATTCCTGGTTCCAGAACTAGCTGGGCCAACTGCAGCAGAACCACCGACAACAGACAGACAGATACTGACAGAGAGAGGCAGGCAGGGGTAATATTGTAGGTGACGTAGGTTGAATCAAAACTACGTGCACCACTGTCCAATTAAATTACTCAGAATAAAGAAATAACTGAATAAAGAAACAAACCTTGGAGAGAAGCTTGACCCAGCAGCTGACAGACAGGAAGTCAAACAGCAGGGAGACAGACATGCAGGCAGTCAAGAGACAGTTGTGAAAGTAAATTTGCACACAATATTAGAATTTATCATTTATCATTCTGTGTCTGGTTGTACTGATACTGTGATGTCACGTGCCACAGACATGTGACAGGTGTGCCATGAACATGTGTCTGTGTACTGCACAGTGAGCCAGTGAGGCCCTGCAAGGAAGTCATAAATCTGATCTTGACCAGACCACTACTATGTGGAGATAGTCCATAGGATGAACCATGTTTTCCTAGTATGGTGAACCAATCATAGGAGACTTCTTTGTTCCTAAAGAAACTATAAACATTATAATTAGCTGATTTTCAGAGAGAGAGACCATGCAGAGGTTCTGACTTACTGTAGGGCCTGGTTCAAGGTATTTCTCTCCAATATATCTGTATACAATATATTTAATACTTCAACCTATCAGTGTTTTGTGTATTATTTTGTTTTAGTTCTGAGTGCTTCCAGACAATTTCCACGACACAGTTGATCCAATCCACTGTTATATATATATCTGTTCTTTAGAGGTCTACCTGTTTCACAGTCAATTATTCATTAAACGAGTCAGTCTAACCCCTGACCTCTGGGGTCATGAACATAACTATGGATCTATGAGACTTCACTCTGAACTTGATAAAAGGTTCCTCCTCACTCTGACCATCACTACGGTCTTAGATGACGCATGTATCCACCTATCCTCCAGACCATTTTCCATATTAGTCATGCCCATGACCACTGGGGTCAGGACTGACCTGGCTTTAAATAGGTAGGTCAGGTTCAGCACTACTGCTTGCCTCAGCTTACTCAAGCAACAAGAAAGTGACACTCACCATTCAGTCTCATGGTTTTGAGCATAAATTATGATCTATTTTCCTCTGATTCTCACTATGGCATTTACCTTAACTGATACCAACAGTGTCAAACGGAACAGAGGAACATCTCCTTTCAGAACATTGCTGGGAAAAGGACAGCAGAGCTCAAGAAACTTTTCCTGTACCTAGCAGAGGACCAAGCAGCTGTAACATACAGTATATCTCCACTGAGAAGAACCAGGAAGTGGACACATATCTGGTGGAGGGCCAGTACAGGCTTGCAAGGTTCTGTCAACAACCCAATGAGGGACAGCTGCTTGGATAAACAAAGCCTCAGCTTCTTATCATCATAGCATACAAACAACTGCATATGATAATTATGCACAGGTTAAGCCTGAATACTCCAAATTCAGTTTTAATCACTTTTATTGACGTTTTACATTCATAATATGCTGTTCTACTCTCTGCAACAGCAGTTAAACCAGACGGACAAATTTGAGTACCTGAAGAGGAAAACAAAGTAAAGAAAGAACACAGACTGGGAGAGGATTGAGGACCAACTGTAACAAAGCAGTGTGAAGGAGGAAGATCATTGGCTAGAGGCAGCTGGACCAAATGTTTGATACAGGGACCCCAGGATAACCCCCCCCCCCCCCACCCCCCAGCGGTGCAGGCCAGCCTAGTGAGACCCCTGGCACATATTCACCCACACAATTAGCAAAGAGGTAGGAACATTTTATCGTCTTGTGAGATAGTAACTGCAGATCAGAATGCTCTATTGATTCAGATGGGGCTCTGCTCAAACATCAATGAACAGGACGTAGATCCCACCTGGGTGTTTGTAAGGCGGTGGCTGGGCATAAACTGATGCTAACAGGTGACTGAAAGGAGTGTGATCATCTACTCCCTAATGTAAGGCAGATATGGCCGAGGCGTGTACACCCCAACAGCGCTGGTTGTCCTGCCTAAGTCAAAGATCCTCATTGTAACTGCCAGGCGAACCCTCTCACCAGATTAACCGAAGCAGGTAAATTAATAGAATTGCCTCTGTGACAGGGTCAGTGGCAGAGGGAGAAAAGCATAGTATGATCCTCCTCCAACTCGTATTAGAGCATCAGGCCAGCCATGGGCCAAGCCATGGGCCACAACAAGTCGTACAGCACTCCCTGGTGATTCATATGCTACACTGTGGAGAGGTTAGCACACTGCCCTGAATCTGAGGAAGGAGCATGATGAGAGTGAATGGCAAACTCTAAGGCATTGAAGTGCTTTGAGAACCAAGGGGCTCATACAGGGCCCTCTCCATTGTAGACAGTGCCCCACCCCAATCAGAGGCATTCATTGTCACTAATATAATACTGAATGGAATATTCCCCAGGGGAATGCCATAGGGTAGAAAAGCCATATCTTTCCAGGGGAGAAAGGCCTGAAAACACATCATCCTCCTCATCCTGTCGCACTTGTAGTGGAGGTGGAAAGTGTTGAGCCATTGATGCAGGGACCGAGCTATGAGGAGGCCCAGCAGAATCACCAGCATGGACAGCATCCAAGTGTCTGACACTTTTTTCCTAGCTGGCTGAAGGCAGATGGAAGGACTCTTTGCCGACCAGCCCCAAACCCCGATGCTGAGCCACCTCTAAGAGCCAAAGCTCTTATGGCTTCTTAGAAGACCACATGTAGAAGCTGAGAATCCCTGGTGCTGTTTTCAGCCACTGTGAGCTGCATGAAAGCCTTGCTATTGGTGGCTGCCATGGCCGTTAAGACTCCTAGCTAGGCCATGGGGTCTGCTGAGAAGATCCCTGGGCTTCCGTTTGAAAGCATCGAGTCTGCTAATAAACTCTATTGTAGCTGTGCTGGAAATACCTTGATGTGATGTCACATTGTCTATTTGGCCAATTAATCACAGGAATATGAAAAATACCACCAAACAACAAAATGTACACAGGTACATTACCAGTAACTTTAAACAGTGCTAAAATGTATTTTGTGTATTTTTCCTTTAAGGGCAGGAGTCATGAAACATGTTGAATGTGTTTCTCTCTCATAGAAATTCATACAGCTGTTAGGAAACTAAATCAAAAGTTGTTTTCAACATTTTTCATCAATTTTCCCGATGAAAACCTTGTCAGCGAATCAGAGTTGCAACAAAAGTACGCTGTCATACTACAGCCAATAACTACATCTAATCAGTTTCACCTCAAAGAGTAGAACACAATCTGCAGCAAAGAAAAATGCACTATGGGTCAAACGTGATCCTGGCTTACAAATTGGAACATTATCAGGTTCACACATAACAGTAGCAACAAACTCCTTTTCTCAGGTTGCCCCCTTACCAGGAAGTAGTCGTAGAACTCCTCAGTCAGGCTCAGCATGGGGGCAGAGTTTTTGTGGATGTCAGAGGTCATGAGATCACGAACAACTTCAAACCACAATAACACCTACAGAAACACCAAACACCAATACTATTATTAGAAGCATTAATATTAAATCACAAAGAAATACAGCACCAACTATCTGACAGAAACAATAAATACTTAAAAAATAATAGTATCAGTAGTATTATTAATATAGACAGCGCCTATCAAATAACAAAGACACCAACTTATCTTTGCTCCCAGTCCATGTCTCAGCAGCACCTCCAGGTCTTGTGTTTTCCCTGAGATGATTCCTATGGCCTTCAACAGCAAACTGACCCTGCTGAAGCCAGCCTGACTCAACTCCTAAGGAATATACTGAATATTAATATAATAAACTGATCAACTAAACGCTGTTTAAGCTCCTGATATACAATAGTAATACAGATTATTACCTAAACATATCCAGAATATTAAATAAACAGAACATAACAGCACACTGATGGGAAATTCAAAATAACATGAAACTAATCAGATTAGAGCAGGGCAGACGTATAATATGTATAATATCTTAATAAAATACATAGATGTTACCATGGTAACCATCCTGTTAGTCTTAAAACCTCGATGTGAATCTCAGAGGTGTTACCTTGGTAACTATGCTGTCCAGTCTGGTGACCAGTGTTGTGGATAGTCCTTCCTCATATAGCAGCGAAACCAGAGTGGTATAATCTCCATGGATCAGACAGTCTTCCACACTCAGCTCCAACTGGACCAGACAAATAACCTTTACCGTTTTATCTTCATGACTTTACTCTGATAGTCTGACTGTGACATTACAGGCACTCAGCTCCAACTGGACCAGACTCAAAATAACTAACCTGAGGCACCACCAGGAGGTGCTACAGTACTGACATAACACCTAATAAAGATCTTGTTTGTACATACATTGTGTATACGTTGCAGTCTGGCAGTTTTTATGTCCATGTTTGAATTACCTGTCACTGCGTTTATTCTTTTAGCCTGGAGACCATGCGCTATTTAAATTAATCAGAGCGGCGCGTTAATTTATCATGGTGGATTTATTTTCAAGCTGGATCAGCGCGTGTTAGATGGTGGCTAACGTGACACGTAAAACAGACTGCAGTGTCCATTCCTGTCGGAGCGAGCGAGCTGAATAATCAAGCGCCTCTGGTTGTTAACTAACGGCTCATCAATTTTTTGTCTTTTGTAATATTATTTATTTGGAGTCTAAAGTTACCAGATTCATCGCGTTTTAAAACATGAATGTTTGGTATTCCGGCAAACGCTTATTGGTTTATTGTAACAGACACGGACTTATTTACTGTCTGACCAACTTCACTTACACTGTTGGAGACTATTTATTTCTATCTATCTATCTATCTATCTATCTATCTATATATATATTGGTATATTTACCATATTCAGTTTCCCTTCCTTTTTGCTCTGCGTACTGGGGAGCACGCGCAGCTGCAGCTAGTTAATTAATAAGTGTAATTAGTAACGGGGCCACAGAAGGAGCATGAGACCTTAGGCCAATACTTACACAGAAATGAGAGAGGAAATATTTAGAGGCCTAAGCCTGAGATACTAACCTACATTATACTATATTACTATTATTAGGGTTGTGCCTTTTTCAGGTTTTAAAAAGAGATTCATGTGATCTAACCCGACAGCACTAAAGGGCTTCCATAACACAGAGCTCTGAGCCCTGACCCAAGACTCAACCTGCTGTATGACAAACTATTAGTGCTTATGCCGATATATATTCCATTATATCATTATCATTATAGAGCAGGCTGCACTTAGTGCCCCGTTAGACTACAGACCATGATATTAGAATATAATGAATATAGATATAGATACAGAATATAATGTAGATCTGTATGATATTAGAATATAGAATATAATGTAGACCTGTATATTATTAGAATATAAAATATAATGTAGACCTGTATATTATTAGAATATAAAATATAATGTAGATCTGTATATTATTACAATATAGAATGTAGATCTGTATGATATTAGAATATAGAATATAATGTAGACCTGTAAATTATTAGAATATGGAATATAATGTAGATCTGTATGATATTAGAATATAGAATATAATCTTGACATGTATATTATTAGAATATAGAATATAATGTAGACCTGTAAATTATTAGAATATAAAATATAATGTAGACATTTATATTATTAGAATATAGAATATAATGTAGACATGTATATTATTAGAATATAGAATATAATGTAGACCTGTAAATTATTGGAATATAATATAGCACTGTGTTATTAAGGTTTTAGAAAATGTAACTGAATGTAGACTGTTGAAATAAAATTGTTAAAGGTTTCATAGAGACACAAGGCCTTCTGTCAAGTCAAAACAACTCCTGCTTAGATAATAATACCACTAAACATGAGCAGCCCCTTCAGAAACAAAACTAAATGTAGAACAGTCACACAGAGTAAATGGTTGCCCTAAACACTGCTAATGCTCTACCACATAGACTGAATGGAGAACTATATGATATTAGAATATAATATAGACCTGTCAATTCTTAGAATATAATATAGACCTGTAAATTCTTAGAATATAATATAGACCTGTCAATTCTTAGAATATAATATAGACCTGTCAATTCTTAGAATATAATATAGACCTGTCAATTCTTAGAATATAATATAGAACTGGGTTATTAAGGTTATAGCATATTCAACTGAATATTTAGATCTATTTACACATTTACAAATGACAAATTATTTCAGTACAATTTGTCTAGTAAAAGTACAATTTTACTAGTTTGACGTAACAAATTAAAAGAAGCAAGACGCCTAAAACAGGGTTAATATAATAATAATCATCACAATCACAGCTTTATTTAAATTAACTATAGCAGCACATTTGATTTAAATGTGAACCAGTTTATCATTTAACAAGAAGGAAGCCAGGAAAACTAGTAAAACCAGTTGGTTGTTTTAGATGACAAGTTGAAAACAGAGAGGGTTAGAGACAGGCAGACAGACAGACAGACAGATAGGGAAAGACCTGTCTCTAGCTCTAACCCTTCTTCACACTGAGTCAGGTTCACAAAAATAACAATCTGATGGAAAATAAACGATGACCGGCAGACAGGTAGGCTGAGAGACAAACAGACAGACAGGTAGCCACATAAACAGTTAGACAGAAGTCAGCGTGTCCTCTAATTGATGACTAATGACTTGTTTGTTTTGGGACCAACACTGTTGATGCTGTTCTGGTGTTTACACAACACACACACACACACACACACACACACACACACACACACACACACACACACATCGATGTGCCCTAAAACCGGGACCGTTAAACGGGTTTTGTTCCGCTTTGCTGACAGACACCGAATCCCGTTTCAGCAACTTTCTCACGAAAACATAAAAAACCTGAAAACCTGAACATCTAAAAATAAAACATTATCACATATATCTAAACAGGTAAAATAGTAATACATTAACACATATATTCAGTAAATAACCCGCTGAACAAACGCTGTCGGTCTACCGGCCTTAAACCGGGTCAGCAGAACCACTCCGAGCCGACATGAGGACCACTGTTGGACCTGGACCGGGACCGAACAGGGACAGCGATATGATGATGATGCAAGCACCCTCTCCTCTCTTCCTCTCCCCTTCCTCCTTTCCTCTTCTTTTCCTTTATTTCCCTCTCTTCCTCTCCTCTTTTCCTTTCCTCTCCCCCTGTCTCCTCCTCCTCTAAGAAAGCTCGAGGCTGTCTCACCTGTTCACTTTTACCTGAAACATACGGGAGCTTCGCGTGCCTATCGGGAAGCGCCTCGGAGCTGCAGGCGTTAGAAAAGTAGACATTAATTTAAAGTAAAGATTGAAACTTTTAACTTTATTCTTGTAAAGTTTAGTCGAGAAAAGGTTTCTGATTCAAAGAAAAAACTTTCTTTTAAATATTTGACCAGACTCTGGATCAGCAGACAGGCACATTTAATTATTTTTATATTTTGTTTTCATTTTCATTTTATCCATTTTCAGCATTTAACTGAACCTGGAGATTTTAATTCCTGGCTACTTTACTTTACTGAACTGAACTAATCAAGTGAAAGTCAAATGTGTCTCATGCTGCTGAAATAAACCGGGAGCGCGAGACTGAAGATGTCACGACCAGAGGAGCGCGAGGAGGCGGACTGCGTTTGTTCTGTTGGCATGAAGTTAACCTGGGATATAAACGACCCTAAATTACCTCAGGTAATTAACTGATTAAGTAATTAACTGTCAGGGTGAAGTTAACCATAAATTCTCCTAAATTACCATACGTAACTAACAGTCTAACTAACTAACGAACTAACTAACTCATTTTCTGAAATGGTTGTTCTGAACAGTTCAATTAAACAGTTATTACTTATTATTAGTTATTAGATATACCTGTTTGAAAGGAGTCACTCATCAGTTATTATTGAACACGGCTCATTCAGACCAAACTACTGTCCTGGGAATTACCCGGGTCTTTGCTTGGTGTAGAAGGGGTATAAATGACCACAGGAGCCTGATTACTGGAAGATACGGTGGCCTGAGATACAGTATTAATATGTTTATTACAATGAATGCTGTATGGACAATGTACCACTGTGCTGTATCAATTAGAGAGTAGGTTATATTACAATGAGTAATCAAGTAGGTTATAGTAATCTTATTTATACCAGATGTTAGTCAGTGCTGAAGAGTTTAAAACTATCAAAGGTTGTCAAGTGACTAATGATTTGGTTTTATCCAAAAAGTTCCTGACAACCAAAGCAGCCGACTGAAAGACTGATCTACTGGACGTTTTATCATTAGTTTACTGCAGATGAATTAATGCATTAGTTTACTGCAGATTAAGTGTAATTTGAATGTCTGGCTTCATCAGATCTTAACTAGCAAGAAAGACCTTTGGGTTTTAGGCTCTCCTTTATCAGAAGTAACTAATTTACTCTCATAGCTTTGATTAAATACAAAACACTGCTTCATCCTTTTTTTCTTGGGGAAAATTAGGAGTCAGAATTGGTTGGCTTTTGGTTTGACCAAAGGAATTAATGGAAAACAAAGGTGAACTCTGAGGCTGGACTGAAGGCTCTGGTCCTGACGATATGATATGACTACATGAAATTAATGGCTTCATAATTCATTTATTCCTCTAATTCACAGAAACCTCTCTTTTCTTTTTGTTCCACTAATGCACAACTCTTTCTTTTTTTCATCTAACTGAAAGGACACTGCTTCTTTTCTGTTTTTGCTTATTCAGAGAACAATTTGTCTGTTCTCTTTTTTCCTTTTCATAGAAAAACAGAAAAAAAAAAACTTTACTGTTTTCTGTCTCTCTTACTTTGGGTTAGCTTTCCAGCTAAACACCCACATCTAGTAGATTTATTTAATTAATCTACTACATTTACTTTATCTACTATATTTATTCAATTAATTAATCAACTCCATATATTTAATTTATATTCTTCATGCATTTTATTTATTTAATTAATCTACTACATATATATATATATATATAGTCTATACAAACTTTATTATTATTATTTTGGATTATTTTGGATCAGGGTGTGCAACACCCATCCCTCCTTCAATAGATCACTGGATTCTGGTTATAAATTAGTCTCTCATATGGAAAGAAAGATAGCAGGTTTTTTGACCACTGAGATATAGTAGGTCTGTCATTGACAATCCATAATTGTAATACTGTTAAATGGGCAGAATCCCATATCAAACTGGTTACCCAGTTTTTTATAGGCATTAACCCTAACCCAACTACAGGAGCCTCGAAGGAGTGATTCATTGACATTTTAAATACATTTGTGGTTTGTTTTTGGTTCCAGGATCTGATGGTATTACCTACAATGGACTGTTTGCCAAATGCAGATACATTTTTTATATTTGTCTCCTAAAGGGAAGATAGTCAGTAAATCTGATCCAAACATACCCAACACATGTTGGGTGGACCAATGATATTGGTAACCCCAATGACATGCCACATAGTGCTACTGGCTAGAGTTAGGAGTTGAGGAATGGCTGTAGATTCATGACGGTGTGGCCTCATGATGATATGTTGTTCATTTGGTGGTTTTTGTGAAATGTCTGAATCGTATAATATGAATTGAGCTTCTATGAGTGTTTGCCCTGGATTATGGCACAAGTGATGATACCATCGTATTCTGTGTATTGATGAATGCTACTGGATTTTGTGCAGCTTGTCGAGTGTAATAGTTGGCTGCTTCTTGTTCCAAATAAACCTAAAATCTCACTCTGGAGGATTCTTGATGTGGTTAGGTAACATTGATATTAGACTACCTCTATCCACCCCCCCAAAATGCTGTTGGCAGAGAAGACCATCTTTACATTACATTACAGTCATTTACCATGTGATGACGTTATCATTAATTTTCTGAACTTGATTAAGTCAATAACAGAAGACAATACCCATACACCTAAATATTTAAAACCATTTGCAGAAATGGGAAAAGGGGACAGAAGGGTTTGTCCTTAATTCCCACAAGTGGATGCTGTGGATATAATCTGAAAAAGGTGTTAAATTCCTCTATCACTTCTACAGCAGGGAGGGAATCTTTCATATTGGCCAAAAAGCATGTTATCTGTTTATAATGAGATTTCATGCTGTGTGCTTTTTGTTTTAATGCCAGAAATAGCTTTGTGGGTTTTAATGGTTTCAGCGAGTGGTTCCATAGTCAGAGCAAAGAACAGTGGTGAAAGTGGGCTACCATAACTGGTTCCCAGTTCTAAGCTGTAAACATACACCAACATAGTAGCCTGGAGATGAATAATTTTACCAAGTTCATGAAAGCTCAACTAAGAGAGAAGCAATCAAGGACCTCAAATAAATTGTGCCACTCGATGTGATCAAACACTTGCTCTGCATCGAGGGAAACTACCATGGAATTAATATTATTAATAGTGGACTATGAAATTATTGCACTAGGTGTCTCATATGACTGATGCCCATGAACAGAACCTGTTTGATCTGCCTGCTAGTCACTTTGTATTTCTTCTTTTAATCTTAATTATTAGTTTTAATCTTTTACCTTTCTCCAATTTTAATCTGTGCATGTTTTATTTGATGTGAACCACATTGCATTGCATCTTAATGTATGAAATGTGCTATATAAATGAAGTTTGATTTGATTTGATCTACATTTAAGAGTGAGATTCATCTGTGAGAAGAGGAATGTTCAGCATCTTTGTTTTCTTAAAGAATGAGAGTAATTGACGCAGTTTGCAAGGACAATGGTAACGTTTCTGCAGAAAAGGAATTCAGGAACATTTTATGTTTTAAATGTATTAGAAAATTCAGAAGGAAATCTGTAGCTTTGCCAGGAGCTTTGCCATACAGTAGTTCATTATCAATCATTTCTCCACAGGAGATGTCTTTGTTTAATATCTCATGGTCAGCATCAGAGACTTGCTGGAGCTTCACGTGATCAAGAATGTATTTGATGTTCTGACCCTGATCGGAAGATTCTGATTTAAATAGCGCTGGACAACAAACTGGACAAAAGCACTGTTCATGAGGAAATGAGACAGTGTTTACCAGTCAGGTCAGGTCTTTAATACAGGCTACAGTTGTGACTGGCAATATTTCTTAGCATGTTAGCAAGGAACTTCACATATTTGTTTTGGTTCTTGTATGGCCTCTGCTTTTTAGTAAATACATATTTTTCAGCTTTTTGTGGTATTAGGGTATTTAAGGCCATCTTGGCTGATAATAGTTTTTAGATAACAGTTTTCTTTTGTGGTATGGTGTTTATGTGCGTGTTCACGGTCTAGCTCCAAAGCCTGTTGTTCACTTATTTTTTTGCACTACAATATGACACCTTTTGTATTTTTTTTTATGGTCTCCTTTAGGAAAGATAGATTAGTGTCTTTAATATCATTGGGCCTCATTCATGAAATGTGCAAGCGTTCGTAAGAACATTTCTACGAAGATAGTCTGATTCATCATTTTGTTCATATCTGAATGATAGAATAAAAGTAAAAAAGACCTAATAGGCAATGGCATATTTGCAGAACTGTTCTCATTCATAACAACACAAGATGATCAAACCTGTAATGGGTTGATCACATGGACTGGACGCCTCACAAATACAATAACATAGTCCTACCATCTGATAGAGATGCAGCCTGGATCTGATCTGAGTCCAACTCAATGCCGACTGGACACCGACAGTGAGGTCTCTCCTGTTTTGGAACTGATCTCTGATCCATGCTGGATAGCGCCACAGTGCGCTGCTGTCCTCCTGAGGCTGATAATATGACCTACTTCTCCTTATTCTCTATTCTTTTTTTTACCTCAGCAATGGTGTGTGTTTCTGTTGAAACAGCATTGACAGCATTAATAATTCATTTACATGATTTACTTTTATGAGTTCTTGTGACTCCGCTGCTGATGCTTCTGAGACTTGTTGTTTTTTCCTCAAAGTTCCTCTTTTCGCTGGTTTACTTGAACACAACCCTTCAGTCTGCAGACTTTTACGGTGTTGAACAGCGTTTACTTGCAAATCGCCTTCAACAGGCACGCGCATCCAATTTACCAATGACCAATTTATCCAATTCATCATCTGATACACCTGTTCTACCAACAAATCCCTATTTACATAAATATTCAGACCTTTTGTTATGACACTTGCAATTGAGCTCTGGTGCATCCTACTTCTATCAATGGTCCTTGCGATGCTTCTACAACTTGATTGGAGTCCACCTGTGCCTAACTGAATTAATTTGACATAATTAGGAAAGGCACACACCTGTCTATATCAGGTCTCACAGTTGATGACCATCAGTGCAGCACTCCACCAATCAGGCCTTCATGGTAGAGTGGCCAGACTGAAGGCACACAGGAGTTTGCCAAAAGGCACCTGAACGACTCCCAGACCATAAGAAGCAAAATCCTCTGGTTTGATGAAATGAAGATTGAACTATTTGACCACAATTCCCAATGGTGTGTGTGGAGGAAACCAGGCACTGAGCATCACCTTGTTAATACCATCCCTACAGTCAAACACGGTGGTGGCAGCAGCATCATTCTGTGGGGATGTTTTTCTGCAACAGGGACTGGGAAGCTAGTCAGGATAGAGGGAAAGATGGATTCAGAAAAATATAGAGCATTCCTGAGTAAAAACCTTTCCAGAGTGGTCAGGATCTCAGGCTGGGGCGAAGGTTTACATTTCAACAAGACAATGACCCAAAGCATATGCCAAGAAAACACAGGCGTGGCTTTGGGAAAACTCCTGGAGTGAAAGTCCTGGAGTGGCCCAGCCAGAATCCGGACCTAAACCCAATAGAGCATCTCTGGAGATATCTGAAAATGGCACCAACGCTCCCTATCCAACCTGGTTGAGCTTGAACAATTCTGCCAAGAAGAATGGGAGAAACTTGGTGTGCCAAGCTTGTAGGATCATTTCCAAGAAGACTTGAAGCTGCCATCTAATTTCAGCTCAGCCTGTCATTAGTCAGTCATCTATCTGTCTGCCTTATCTGTCTGTCACTCAATCTGCAGAGTCCTCTCATCTATCTGTCTGTCTCTCTTCTCTAACCCTGTCTCTCTGCAGGACACCAAGCAATTCGACCCATTCCAGGAGTGGACAGATGGCTACGTCCGCTTCATCTATAATGGTAAGGAACACTTCTATTCTAAATTACATACCTATTATCTTAATATAATTATTACATCAGTAACATTTTACTTTTTTCAAAATTCTTTATGAACAAAAAGATTACTCATCTAACTGACTCAATTACAATTACAAAACTGATAAATTACTAACTCAAACTCAGAGGCGACCGTTCGCAGTTACAGCCCCTAGACTATGGAGTGGCCTTCCCTCCTCCATCTGTCGATTCTTTCAAATCTCGGTTGAGCTGCTTGTATATAATGTATATGTCTCTTATAAGTTCTGATCTTTGTATGCCTGCTTTATCATATTTTAATTTGTTATTATTTATTGGCTTTGTACAGCACTTTGGTCAACTTTGTTGTTTTTAAACGTGCCTTATAAATAAACCTGACTTGACTTGACTAATAGACGTTTACATGTTAGCCCTGTTTTGCCTCATAGCAGTACAGATATGATGTCACACAGTATAGGGTATGACGTCACTGTAACAACCGTGTGTCAAATCCTAAACCATGACAAACAACAACCACAGCTAACTCACTGTAACCTGGTCAGTTTCAGCTAACTAATGGTAAGCTGGTTATTTTCTAGGTGAAGATAAGAACGCCCAGCGGCATCTGTCGGGCTGGGCAATGAGAAACACCAACAACCATAATTGCCAGATTCTGAAGAAGTCGTGTTTGGGCGTGGTGGTTTGTTCACGAGGTTGTACACTGCCTGACGGCTCCAGACTGCAGCTCCGACCGGCCATCTGCGACAAAGCCCGGCAGAAACAACAGAGTAAGGAGATCTCAACCAAGTTTACACTACAGATCCCCCCCATTGTTCTTTAAACTCTAGACCAGGTTTACACCACAGACTACATCATTCTCTAACCTCCAGACTAGTGAGGTTTCCGAATCCGAATACCATATTTGGCAAAACAGGAAATTTGGACTATATAATTATTTTTTGTTGTTGTTGTAGGCCTATATCTTACAGAGTGAGTTAAGGCATGTGGGACAGAAGAACAATCGTAAAGCTTTTGATCTGAAGAGAATAGCTTTGTAGCTTAATTTGTTAGCACTGTAGTTATTTGTTCAGGCTTATACTTACAACTAGTTTTGCTACATGAATAGTATAGTTATCTTCTGAGTCTGCTGCTCTGAGTTACATCAGAGCAGAGCTCGTTTGACTAGATACAAGTAGTATATTAGGTGTAGTAGAGTTCAAAACATTCAGTAGTTCAGAATGAAGATAAGGAACTATATTATGATTTATTATGATTTTCAAGTTTATAACTGGCCTCGGTTATAGGGAAGAGGATTAATGCAGTTCAAATCATACAGTGGTTCAGAATGAGGATAAGGTTTAGAATTGTTTATGTTTATGGCTATGGTTTTGTTTGTTAAAAATAACAATAATAATAATAATAATAATAATAATACATTTTATTTGTTGTGCACTTACATACATAAAATTACACACAATACAAATACTTTTGTTGGCTGAACAAATACAACCGTCTTGCAACACCCCTACTCTAGACCAGGTTTACACCAGACATCACTCCTATCTCTCTGTGTGTGTGTGTGTGTGTGTGTGTGTGTGTGTGTGTGTGTGTGTGTGTGTGTGTGTGTGTGTGTGTGTGTGTGTGTGTGTGTGTGTGTGTGTGTGTGTGTGTGTGTGTGTTGCAGAGAAGCTGTGTCCCAGCTGTAATGCAGGTCTGGAGTTGTTGCCTTGCCGTGGCCATAGTGGATATCCTGTCACTAACTTCTGGAGAGTTGATGGAAAAGCCATTTTCTTCCAGGTCATAACCTTCACTTTATTCTTGCTTGTTTGTCTAATCATCAGATCAAGACTAATCATAAAAAAATAGGACTAATGGGATAACAGCGACAGTCTTGCAGAGTCAGGCAGGTTTAAGACAAGTTTTATTCCTAAACCAATTCCAGTCTGTTATTCATTGTCTATAGAAAAGCTCTCAATGAGTATGTTTACATGCAGACCAATTACTGAGAGTAATCAGCTTAAGGCAATATTTTGATTGCAATGTTTATATGGTTCAATGTGACATGTAACATGATTTCCCTAATAACCTAGTTTACATTGTACCATGTTGCTTGTGTTGTAAATACAATATCTGGGTTACTGCATCTGGTGACCAATATGCACATGTGTGAATAATCCAAAAGAAATCCAACTAAGGCATTACACAAGGCATTAAACTGTCCAAAGGTTATGAGAGAATCCAGAGCATTGAAGATTGTTCCATGTGTTTGGAGCAGAAAACCTAAAAGCTGACTTGCCAAGTTCAGAACAAACTTGGGGGACTTGAAGCATGAGTCAGTCATTTGGTTTGGTCATGCCCAACGGTCCAACCCAGCATAGTTGTGATATAGGGAGGTCATTTTCCAACATGGGCTTTGTAGATAAACATATACCAATACTTATCATGTCTCTCAGACAGTGAAGATCACCAAACCTTATCATACAGGATGCAGTGATGAGTAGCATAACTATCACCAGTAATACATCTGAGGGAGGAATGATAGACTGAGTCTAAGGACTTAAGAGTGGAAGCAACAGCTTGTCTATACATTATATCACCATAATCCAAGAACGATAGGGAGAACTGCTTTAATGATTCTCTTCCTACTGATCATTGGAAAGCTTGCTCTGTTTCTGTACAAAAAGCCAATATCAAAGCCAACTTTTTTATTTTTATGGACCGTTTTATTTACATTCAGTACCAGTTTAAGATTAATAAGTGCATCTTGCAGAGCACTAAAGGAAAGTTGTAGGTTCTCAACGGCTAATTGTACAGAGTCAGCATAACAGTACAGAATCGTATCATCCGCATAAAGGTGAACGTGACAGCCAGTAAGAGATGAGACAACATCATTAATATAGATGGTGAACAGTACAGGACCCAGAATTGATCTCTGTGGAACACCTTTTGTTACCAGTAAGATGTCAGACTGGACATTCCCCAATTTCACATACTGACGACTCTCAGAGATATCATTCTGAAACCATCTACAGGCAATTGCATCAAAACCATGTAGTCTCTGTAGAAGTAGTGAATGATCTACTGACATCAATGGTTTGTAATGTATCAAGAACAACATTAGGAGAGAGAGAGAGGCTGTAAGGGAAATTTAGAAGTGTGGCTTATAAGGTGCACACTATCATCATTATTAACAGGGGGCCCTGTGTTAATTTTTAAATAGATAACCAGCAGCAGTAAAAACTAAAAACTTTTAAAAACTAAGCAAATCTCTTTCTGGTCAGATAATAAACACTGAATTTGACATGTGTGGTTATGTAACATTACATTAAATTACAGTCATTTAGCAGACGCTTTTATCCAAAGCGACTTACGATTGAACCCACAACCTGGAGACTGAGAGTCTCATGCTCTGACAGAGCTGTCCGAAATGGTGCATTTGTTTTTATTAGAATTTACTGCCTTCCAAAATCCTGCAGCTAGAGATTAAATCTAAGTAATAATTCGATTTTTCTTTCCTCACAGAGGACATGCTTTTATTTCTAAGTTGTCTAAATGCAAGCCAATGCAATGGGTCCCCAGTGTGTCTAGCTAGGGCCCAAGCTGTGATTTTGGATACTGGATTTCTGTTCTAAGGCAGATTGTGTCTTAGCAAGCCTTGACCAGGTCTCAGTAATTTCCAATGCAGTGTCCTCTCACACAAAGGTAGCCTTTAGTAGCTACACTTGTACATGTATGTACACCATACATAAGTGGTTAGATCAACTTTGCTGTTGGTGTCTTTTATGGCACATTTGACCCCCCCTGGAGAATCTCTTGGTAGCCTTCCATTAATATGGTTAAATGTGTCCTTGAAGGAAGAGTGTAACCAGGGTTCATATGTGAATCATTTCTCTGAATCCAGCAGGTTCAGGATGCCATCAGTCACCACAGCTATTGGCTGTGGTGTGATTGGGGCATTCTTCCTCAGAATGTCATCACTCATGTTGAGTTGTTTTAATCTGAAATGAGAGAGGCACCTCTTACTATTGTGCTTCTGTTGCCATGCAAGTTCAGTTTTGCAACTTTAACAGCAACTTTCTTCTTTGAAAACTTTAGTGTCAAGTGTTCCTTGTCATACACAATTGTCATTGCTTTCCACTGATGTAGCTGCAGCCTCTGCTATCTTTCAAATGTGTTTACTGTGCTCATTCATTGTTACAAGCCATGCAACAGCCTAAAGTTGTGTGAGACCACAATTGGCTACATGCCATGCAACTAATCAATAATGAAATTTGTTGCTAACAATTTTATATTATTATTTGTATCAGTGTTATGAATTGGATGCTGCAACCCCTATTATTGCTTTTGTCATTATTATTCTACATGTACTGTATGTTTCGCGATAAAGGTGTCTAGACAGAGGTCACACACAACGTGGTGTATTAAAGGATAATTGTAGAAACACCACAGCAACAAGCACTTAACACCAAAGATGGAGATTTATTTATTTATTGTTAAAATATTTTTTTCAAAACAGCTGTTACAAATTGCTTTACATAGAATAAAAGAAGAATAAATCAGAGCTGTCCTAATAAAGCCAATAGTCAACACCGGATAAATTAAGAGCATGAATGACTTTTGCCATGTCTGAAAAGGATAGAAATGACCTGATGATAGAAACATAACTGAACAACACACAATCAAAAATGAGATTTCTGGTTACTATTTTGATATTAGCCAACAGGTTGCCAAGTGTTCATGAATTTTGGCGGTTGTATCAGGAGGACCAAATACAACAACTTCATTATGATTGTGACATTACTCTTATTACATTCCAGGCTAAAGGTGTCCATGACCACCCCAGACCAGAGTCCAAGTCAGAGACTGAAGCCAGACGAAGCTCGGTTAAAAGAAGAGTCAGTTCTCCTCCGTTCACACAGAAACGACGACTCATTGAAACACAGGTAACCTTTCTCTGAGTTCAACATATGTAGTCTGGATTAAAGTGTTTCTCAGGGTTATGTCATCATTAATGGCTCAGTTAACACAGAATTGCAAGATGAATCAACATTCTTCCATAACTTCTTAACATCATTACAGGATTTCTCACCCTCAACTATCATCATAATGGAGATTTTAACACAACAACCCCAAGACAGATTCACCATGTCAAGTCACTCAAAAAATTCAACCCTACTTAAGCAATTAAAGAGTACTTGTCTGTCTGCAAGATAATATACTTACTTCTCACCTGTCTATCAAGCACATTGTCAAATTGACTATTTCCTGATAAACAACTCATTATGCCCTTCATATCTGACACTCATTCAATTACCATCTCAGATCAAGTCCCAAACAGCTTCAAGCTCAGCAAAAAACATAATTGAAACAATTTATACTGCTTAGAGATGATGATTTTGCTAGTAATTTCAAAAGAGAGTGGACATGCTTTATGGAAACAAATGATTCTCCAGAAATCTCACCCACCTACCCATTATGATCACGTGTATGACAAGTGTGACAAGTATGTTTTGGTAAGTGACACCATGACAATTATGTGGAATTATGCAAACACATGATGACATGTTGTCACATGTAAACATCTAATATGACGGAATGGTAATCATGTGATATTATACATGTGGACAGTTCACATGTGATCAAATTCAATTTGACATGAACATTTCATGTGGGTTTTTTTGTAAGGGAAGAAATCACTTATATCAACAACTAAGGACTGAGTGAGTGAGGATTATTATCCAGATACCCCACGTTGAATAGCTCTGGCAAGAATGGCAGATGAAACATCAACCTCGAAATCCAAAAAATCCATCACAAAAAGTTTGCAAGCCTTTCTGAATTACCTGCATTCCTGCATAAATGGCTCCTAAAATATGGTCTCATTTTCATCTAAGTCATGAAAATAGATGAACATATCTATTTAATGAGATGACATTCAGATGGGTCAGAGGTGTCCCGTCATGGAAATGCCACAAAGTTGAAGTGGAATATGCCCCGACCAAAAGAAACTTAAGAGGACCTCCAGAGAAGAGTTGATGAAGCTTATCAGGCTCGAAAAGCTCCAAAAGCATTTCAAAGACTTGGACCTCGATCAGTCTACAGTCAGACAGATACTCTCTAGGAGTGGACGTCCAGCAAAGATCACAGCACGCTGCATAATGGTCAAGAGTGGTGTTCATGGAGGATACCAAGGAGGAAACCACTGCTCTCCACTAAAACATGGCTGCCAAAGACCAGCTGAGGTTCCACAAAGCTGCTGGAACAATGTGGACAGATGAGACACAATGCTGTTTGGAGGAGAAAAACACTGCAGACCAACAGCAGAACCTCCTCAACCTGAAGCATGGTGGAGGAGCATCATGGTTTGCGGCTGCTTTGCTGCCTCAGGGCAGGATTATTACCAGGAACTACATTTGTTGGCAGAGTACCAGCCAGTACACAGCAGAGCCAGTAATTCACTTTATAGCATGACCTTGAGTGTATTGTCCATTCAAAACTTTCTGATCCCCTCCTTCACTCACCAACCACACCTGTCCACCTTCCACCCCACTCTCTCCCTCTCTACCCTGTCCACCCACCCCCCCCCCTCCCAACCCTTTACCTCTCCACCCTCTCCTCCGTCCTGATACTCCTGGACTTGTCTGCAGCGTTTGACACGGTGAACCACCAGATCCTCCTCTCCACCCTCGAGGGGATGGGGGTCTCAGGCTCTGCACTCTCCCTGTTTCATCCTACCTGGAGAGGGTCTGTGTTGTAACCAAGCAAGCTTCAGTTCTGGGTTCTTTTTTCCCTCTACACAACGTCTCTTGGTCCTGTTATTCACTCTCAATACTTCTCCTATCATTGTTATGCCGACGACACCCAGCTGATCTTCATTTTCTGCTGCATGCCTGGCAAACATCTTGGACTGGATGTCGATACACCACCACCACTTGACCCTGGATGACCAACTTTTCATCCTGTAGAGTCCTCCTCTACAACATCAGGAGGATTCGCCCCTTCCTCACTGACAAGGCAGCGCAGGTCCTCATCCAGACTCTTGTCATCTCCCACCTAGACTACTACAACTCCCTCCTTGCTGCCCCTGCATCTGCCGCTTGTCTGGAACAGCTCCTAATTAACTCCAGGCTATGGTCAAGCCCGATACCCTGCCCATCCTCTTCGCTCCGATGCCTAGAGGCAATGGGTTGCCCCGTCACACCGAGGCCCCAGGCTGAAAAACCCGCCTCTTAAAAAAATACTACCCTGACCCTTCCTCCTCGCACTTGCCTTTGCATTTGTTTTATTTGTTTACAAAAAACAAATAACCAGTACACAGTGACTAGTAGTTGTCTTGCCTACCTACGTTGAATGAATGTATTGTAAGTCGCTTTGGATAAAAGCATCTGTAATGTAAGAAACAAAAATGTTTAATAAAAAATGTATTAAATATTTTTGTTTCTTGCTGTTTACCAAGGTCTGGTTTATTTATTTTTTAAATATTATGACTGTAGAATTTTACAGCTTTTCTATCCTGAAGTTGTTTGTTAATTAAATATCATTATTGTTTCTTGGTATTGTTTATCAGGGTCTGGGTCCAGCTCTACTCTCCTGTGTTGAGGCTCCAGAGCGATTCTCCTTCATCGCTGAATCCAACTATCCTCTACAATCGCAGCATTATCCAGCATTTCAGAGTCCTGAGCCCTACTACAACTCCCACAATGCCCTGGCAGAATCCCCTTCCACCCTGCAGAAAGCCAATCCTAGGCTGTATATGGCCAGGCCTGGGTGTGGCTATGAGTTCCCAGGCTACCTGACCTCTCCCTCCTATCCAGCGACCTCTGACCTCTGTGACCCCAGGTCAGCCTCTTCTGGACCTGACAGTGTCTGTGTGTGTTTGTATGTCTGTGTGTGTTAGTGTATGGTATATTAATGTAATTATTGTGTGTGTGTCCCAGCAGGGTTGCTCCAGTCCTTGGCTCCTCCTCCTCATCTTCATCATCTGCCCCTCTCTCCTCCTCTTCCTCCTCTTCCTCCTCCTTTGACCCCCAGGCCAAACCTCCTCCTGGATGGAAGGAGTTGTTGAAGAGTGCTGCCCCCTATGGGGAGAACCACCATTATTACAGCCCAGAATACCCCTGCCGTTACCCTGGAAACACACCGGGATCCCCTGCACCACTGCAGACAATCATCACCACAACAACCAAGGTAATGCTACTACTACTAATGTTAATATATTCATATTAATCTTAACATTAAACACTGAGATACAAGTCATCCCATCACAAATGATACAGGCATCCATTGGGCCAATCACTAACAAGATGCACCAGCTCAAAGTTTTATCAAAATTGTGGCCGTTCAAAGTTGGAAATTTGGACCTTTAATTAAAGTGGCTCTATCAGGCACATTTTTAAACACTGGAACACAGTATGAAAAGACACCAGCGATATCACAGTTCAGTTCAATTTTGACCCCATTAGGCTAATCTGAGATATCACAGCCTGATCCATAGGAGAGAGGAGAAATATACTGTTAACTGGTTTATTCATGGTAACATATTAACCTGGATAAGACCTTAATCAATATGACAGGTGCGGCGGACTGGAGGGAGGGTGGGGGAGGCTTAATTGGCCACAGCCGGTCCCGGATCCAGGGGAGACTCAGTCCACCGACTCAACTCTCCCCTGGATCCAAGCTAAGCCTCACCCCACCCTCCTCCCATCTGCCACACCAGGTTACTGGCATGGAAACAGAATAACCTGGACAAGACCTTAACCAGTATGACCAGTACCCAGGTTACTGGCATGGAAAAAACCCCAGACAAAAACAGCCTGACGTCTAGTCAGAGACTGACAGCTCCAAAAGCCAACAACAACAACAACAACAACAACAACAACAACAACAACAACAGCAAATAGCCTAGTCGTAGCCTCTGACCTCATCATGACACTGGTCTCACCACAGTAATAACAATACAACATGGGATATGGGATGTTCGTTATCTTGGTTGTTTTACGTTGTGATGTTGTCTTACATTACTTGCCTTTCAGTCCTCTCCTCTTCTCTCCTCCAGGTCTCCTACCAGCCTTGTCCCAAACCTCCTCCAGCTCTCCCTTCATACCAGTCGTGTCCCAAACCTCCATCTGGTCTTCCAGCCTACCAGACCTGTGCTCCTCCCAAACCTCCAGGCCTTCCAGGCTGCTCCTCCCTCCTGGATGATGCCTCCTCCTCATACTCATCTGAAGTGAAAGTGACCGAGGAGTCGGGAGGAGTGATTAAATCTCTCTCTTTTCAGCCTGAATCCCTGCAGACCAAGACAGAGCGAGCTGACGGCTACGACTACCGCTACGCCTATCCTCCTAATACATATCGATATGACGAATACTGAATAAATACTACTGCTACAACCAATACTACTACATCTACTACTACTACTACCAAGATGAACAAACTCATTGCTACCACTACTGCTACACCCACTGTAATGCACATACTACTATTACTACTACTGCAATGATTACCACCTCATGTACTACTACTACTACTACTGCCAGGACATAGTAGTTCTAAATGCTGAATGCTGCAACAAATACGATTAGTACTGAATAAAATTACTACATTCACCATAAATAAATTCTTAATAGTAAATATTAGATTTTATTCTCATTCCATTTCAAATGCTTATACAATACAACTCTGTAGTGGTTTCCATCATTGGTATCATTGACATGTTGCCAGTATACCTGGAAACAGGGTCAGGGGCCAAGGTCAAGGTCAGGGTTAGGGTTATATGTCCGGCATAAATGGACAAACTGGGTGTTATTTATAGAAGAGGATGTGGACTGGATGTTTCTGGATCAGTGGACAGGACTTGACTATTAACTGGACTGGACTTGTTTTGTCACATGTTGGTTCAGTGTTTTCTCTGTCAGGATAAATAAACTATACTCCATTATTGTGAAGTAATTGAACTGAACTGAACTGAACTGGAGTACAGAACACTTCTGGGAAGGAGAATCACTTCCCTCCTGTTCCTTCTGGAGAGCAGCACTCCTAGATGGATTGGTTCCTATTTACCAATGCTTCTTTTCCTACTTCACCTCACCTGCTAACTAGCAGCTGAGGGTTAACCCTAACCTTAGCAGGAATGACTAGCAGTGCTAACTAGCAGGTGAACTTAGGCTGACTGGTTACTTAGCCATTCTCTCCACTGCCTACTACTGTGGTCATTATAACATACTAGTACTGTGGTCATAACATACTAGTACTGTAGTCATAACATACTAGTACTGTGGTCATAACATACTAGTACTGTGGTCATAATATACTAGTACAATGGTCATTAAAACATACCAATACTGTGGTCATTAAAACATAGTACTGTGGTCATAACATACTAGTACTGTGGTCATCATAACATACTAGTACAGTGGTCATTAAAACATACTAGTACTGTGGTCATTAAAACATACTAGTACTGTGGTCATCATAACATGCTGGTACTGTGGTCATTTAAAACATAGTACTGTGGTCATCATAACATACTAGTACTGTGGTCATTATAACATACTAGTACTGTGGTCTAATATAAAACAGGTACTGTGGTTTATTACTAGTACTGTACTATACACTCGTGGTTCATTATAACCACTAGTACTGTGGGTTAACATTACTAGTACTGTGGTCATTAAAACATACTAGTATTTGTGGTCATCATAAAATACTAGTACTGGTGGTCATTAAAACAGTACTGTCGTTATTATAATATACTAGTACTGTGGTTATTATAACATACTTGTACTGTGGTCATAACATACTAGTACTGTGGTCATTAAAACATACTAGTATTGTGGTCATCATAACACTAGTACTGTGGTCATTAAAACATACTAGTGCTGTGGTCATTAAAACATACTAGTACTATGGTTATTATAACACACTAGTACTGTGGTCATTATAACTGTTATGCGGGTGACTGAGAGTATGGACCTGAAGTACAGGGAAAACAGGATTAGTCGAGAGCAGAGCAAACACGAGTAGCACGATACTAGAGTTGACCATGAGTTAGTACCACGTTGGCAAACTGAACGAAGACTGGAGTGTAGAGCCGGGGTACATATGCTGCTGGTGCTGATGAGTTGATGAGAGGCAGGTGACTGACAGGGAGAGAGACACATGGACCGGGAGAGAGAGAGGACAAACAGGGAACCAACAAGAAACACTAGGGAGGGAAAAAAACAACACAAACACTAGGGATGGGAGATAGGCCCAGCCAGGACCATAAGAGTACCCCCCCTCAACGGGAACGTCCGGGCAACCCACTAGGCTTCTCGTGATGGGCCAGGTGAAATTCGCTGACGAGCCGAAAGTGTGTGTGTGTGTGTGTGTGTGTGTGTGTGTGTGTGAGCTCCAGGATGTGGGGTTGATGGCGGTTACACACCGTAGGGCAGCCTCTAGGTCCTGGTTGGCCCTTTCAGTCTGGCCATTGGTCTGGGGATGGAAACCAGCCAGAGGAAAGACTAACAGTTGCTCCTAATGCTAGACAGAACGCCCTCCAAACCTGAAATATGAATTGGGGACGATGTCAGGATGCCATGGAGGCGAAAAACATGGTGTACCAGTAGGTTGGCGGTCTTGGGGGCAGTGGGGAGTTTGGGAAGAGCCACAAAGTGAACTGTTTTTAAGAACCAATCAACTATGGTGAGTATGACTGTGTTAGCTTGAGATGGAGGTAGGCCCGTGACGAAGTTTAGGGCTATGTGGGACCAGGGGCGACTAGGAACAGGGAGAGGGCATAATAGTCCAGCAGTAGGGTGTTTAGAGGACTTCCCAGGCGGAGATGAAGGCGCGGGTGTCAGCCTCTACGGTGGGCCACCAAAAGTGACGTCTGAGGAGGGACAAGGTGCGGTTCATTCCTGGGTGGCAGGCAAAAACGGGAAGTGTGGACCCACTGGAGGACCTGGGAATGAGCTGAGTCTGGGGCAAACAGGACCGTTACCTGGGTCAGGTTGAGTTCGTTGGGCCTCTCTCACTACCGACTCAATCTCAGCCGCCACCACACAGTCAGGAGGGAGGATGGTCTCCGGGGTGAATGGAGCCTCAATGGAGACAAGCTGGTGAGAGAGGGTGTCTGGTTTGACATTTCTGGAAATGGGTCTGTAGGTGAGAATGAAATTGAATCAACCAAAAAACAGCACCCAGTGGGCTTGACGGGAGTTAAAATGTTTGGCTGTCTGAATGTAGGCAAAGTTCTTATGGTCAGTCCACACCACAAAGGGTTGCTCGGCTCCTTCTAGCCAGTGTCGCCATTCCTCCAAGGCAAGCTCGACAGCGAGCAGTTCTCTATTGCCCATGTCATAGTTGTGTTTGGCAGGAGAGAGGTGACGAGAAAAGAGGGGGTGGATCTGGTCCGGACCTGAGCACTGGGAGAGAACTGTCCTTCCCCCGGTGTCCGAAACATCAACATCAACAATGAATTGGCAAGAGAGATCGGTTTGGACCAGGATAGGGGCGGAGGTGAAGAGGTTCTTCAACTCAGCGAAGGCTAAGTCCGCCTCAGGGATCCAGGTGGTGAGTCTGGTAAGGGGTGCTGCTATCCTCATGAAACTCCGGATGAAGCGGCGGTAGAAATTGGCAAAACCGATGAACTGTTGAAGCTACTTAGGGTTGGTAGGACTGGGCCATTTAGCCACTGCTCTGATGTGGCAGGTGTGCAGGTGGATTGGTGGCAGGTGACTTACAGGGAGAGAGACACATGGACCGGGAGAGAGAGAGGACAAACAGAACCAACAAGAAACACTAGGGATGGGAGATAGGCCCAGCCAGGACCATAACAATAACATAGTAGCACTGTGGTTAGTAAAACACACTAGTACTGTGGTCATTACAACATACTAGTACTATGGTCATTAAAACAGACTAGTACTGTGGTCATTAAAACATACTAGTACTGTAGTACTGTGGTCATTATAACATACTAGTACTGTGGTCATTAAAACATGCTAGTACTATGGTCATTATAACATACTAGTACTGTAGTACTGTGGTCATTATAACATACTAGTACTGGGGTCATTACAACATACTAGTACTGTGGTCATTACAACATACTAGTACTATGGTCATTATAACATACTAGTACTGTAGTACTGTGGTCATTATAACATACTAGTACTGTGGTCATTAAAACAGATTAGTACTATGGTCATTATAACATACTAGTACTGTAGTACTGTGGTCATTATAACATACTAGTACTGGGGTCATTACAACATACTAGTACTGTGGTCATTACAACATACTAGTACTGTGGTCATTAAAACATAGTAGTACTGTGGTCTTTACAACATAGTAGTACTGTGGTCTTTATAACATAGTAGTACTGTGGTCTTTATAACACACTAGTACTGTAGTACTGGGGTCATTATAACACACTAGTACTGTAGTATTGGGGTCATTATAACACACTAGTACTCTTGCCCTGACCCATCACGTCCTCTGCGTCTCCTCCTGGTCCTGGACCACGGCTTGAGAAACCTGCTGTACATGATCAAAGGCTGCATGTTTGGATGTCTGCTGGTTTCAGGTTGTCTGAGTAATAAATGTTGTTTTGACAGGAAACACGTCTGGACAGGAAACAAGCTGCTGCCCTGACAGTGAACCTCTACTGTCACCTCCTCTGCTTCTCTTCTCTTGTTGTCTCTTCTCCTCTCCTCTCCTCCTCTCTTCTCCTCTCCTCTCCTCCTCTCACCTCTTCTCTTTTGGCAACAGCTCTGCTCAGGACAGGAAGGCTCTGCAGAGAGTAGTGCGTTCGGCTGAACTACACTCCCCACCCTGCAGGACTTATACACCAGGAGGTGCAGAACCAGGAGGTGCAGAACCAGAGCCTGCAGGATCATGAAGGATCCTCACCACCCCAACAACGGACTGTTTCAGCTGCTGCGGTCAGGCAAGCGCCTCCGTAGTCATGCTGCCAAAACAGAGAGACTGAGACAGAGTTTCTTTCCTCAGGCCATCAGGACTGTGACCTCTGACCTCACCAGGACCCCACCAAGACCCACACACTGCCCCTCTTACGCACACACACACACACAGATATACATATAGTGACTACACATATTTATATATTTTTCATATATTTTTATTTATATTCTTAATATATTGCAAATAGGGTTGCTTATTTTTCCTTTGTACTGTAAATATTGATTCTTTATATTTTATATACTGTTGTTTTTTGCACAGTCCCATAAGCAAATAAAGTTCTTGAATCTTGAATCTTTTCTTCTCTCCTCTCCTCCTCTTCTCTCCTCCTCTCCTCTCCTTTCCTCTCCTGCTCTCTTCTCTCCTTTCCTCTCCTCCTCCTCTCTCCTCTTCTCTCCTCCTCTCCTTTCCACCTCTTCTCTTCTCTCCTCCTCTCCTTTCCTCTCCTCCTCTCTCCTCTCACTACTGTCACTACCTTCCATTAGAATCACTCATTCCAGTGCTCAGTCTTCCACCAGTCACTCATTACCCTCCATGTAGTTTACATTAGCATCAGTCAGTACTTTATTATCCACAGCTTTCACAAGTTGGCAGAGCGACCCAATACAACACATCCATTACACAGTCTATTATGAGTACCTTACCTCATTCAATTCCTAGCCAAACTACCCTGTCATCCTGACTTCATCAATACCCAAAGCAGTATGAACGCCACTACAGTTCTCAAAGTGTAGATCTCCTGCCTACAGCTCTTGCTTCATGCCTTCAGCAAACCGATCCCAGATGATTATAAACATGAATTACAGTTGCTTAAACACAATTCCTGAAACATTAAACAATTTCTATAAACTGTAAGCACAAGCCCCACAACAGTAAAAGTGTTTACCACAACAGTTTCACCTGCAATAGACCCTAAGACCCTCAAAATGTTTAACTCATGTTTCAAAATTAAACAATTTTGTCAATGAGTACAACAAGTAGACCACATTAAAATATATATTTATCAGTGCATAAACAAAGACACACAATATACTAAGTATCTGTGTCAAAATGACACATTCCTTTATCTTCACTAGGTAAATAGTGTTGCAGTCAAAAGATTATGCCACACAAAATAATTTTCGACAAAAAATGTAAAAAAGTTTGATAAAATATCTTTACTGTAGTAAAACCAGAACAAATCCAAGTGTTTACAGTAAAGCAAAACAATGATACAGTTCTGTAAACTGGAGGTGCTCAAACTGTGTAAAAAAACAAAAAGAAAACAGCAAACTCCTAGGGCAACCCTTGCCCAGGACGAACACCAGCTCAGTCTTGTCCTGGTTGACCTTCAGGTGGTGCATCGACATCCACTCTGAGATGTCTGCCAGACATGCAGCAATGCATGACTCCACTTGTGTGTCAGAGGGGGGAAATGACAGGATCAGCTGGGTGTCATCTGCATAGCAGTGGTAGGAAAAGTAATGGGAGTGGATAACAGAACTAAGAGATGTTGTGTAGAGGGAAAAAAGAAGAGGACCCAGAACCGAGCCTTGCGGAACCCCAGTAGTCAGCCTGCATGGTTCTGACACAGACCCTCTCAGCGTCACCTGGTAGGAGCGACCCATCAGGTAGGATGCAAACATGGAGAGTGCAGAGCCTGAGACACCCATCCCCTCAAGGGTGGAGAGGAGGATCTGGTGGTTCACTGTGTCAAACGCAGCAGACAGGTCCAGGAGTATCAGGACAGAGGAAAGACAGTTCCCTCTAGCGGCATGGAGCGACTCCGTCACTGCCAGGAGGGCAGTCTCGGTCGAGTGACCCACCTTGAACCCAGACTGTTGGGGATCCAAGAGGTTGTTCTGGTGGAGGTACAAGGACAGTTGATTGAATACAGCACGTTCAAGAGTTTTGGATAGGAAGGGTAGAAGGGAAACCGGTCTGTAGTTCTTGACCTCAGAGGGGTCAAATGTTGGTTTCTTCAGAAGGGGGGTAACTCTGGCAGTCTTGAAAGCAGAGGGAAAGCATCCAGACACCAGAAATGTGTTGATGAGGTGGGTCAGGAAGGGAAGGAGTTCAGGTGCAGTCGACTGAAGCAGAGTGGATGGAACCGGGTCAAGAGAGCATGTGGTGGGGTGGCTAGATGTAACAAGGTGAAGGACCTCGTTTGGGGAGAGGGGAGGGAAATGGGGTAGGGAGGGAGGTGGGGAGGGAAAAGATGGAGAGGGTGTTAGAGAGGGATGGGTGGAAGGCAAACAGGTGTGGTTGGTGCACAGGGCACCAGCCGGGGGGTGAGGGAAGGAGGATCGGATATCATTGACCTTCTTGAAGTTGGCGAAATCAGATCAGTGGCAGTATCAGGGGATAGAAGAGAGAAAGATTCAGGGGCAGGGAGAGCAGAGAAAACAGAAGAGGAAAGATCAGTGAGGGAGAGAGAGCGGAGATTGAGACAAGAAGAAACCATGTGGGTAGGGGGAGGATGTGAGGGGGGAGAGGAGAGAGAGAGAGTGTAGGACATGAAGTAGTGGTCAGAGAGATGAAGAGGTTGGCAGTAGAACAGTGTCTGGTGAAGAGTAGGTCCAGCTGGTTGCCAGCCTTGTAGATATTACTGCAGGATTCCAGGTAATTTCCAAGGGTTCACAAACTTTTTCTAAACTGTACACCACACCACACTAAACACTAGACGATAACACCCTACACTACACTCATCATCATCAGTGATTACTCAGGGTCGAGTATGATGGTCCTCCTGCACAGTATTGGTGGTGGAAGATGGATGGGCATTTTTGGTGGCAAGTTTCCTTTCTTTTCTGCCACTTGGCCTTTGCAGCCTGTCAGAGATCGTTATCATGGATTGTGGCTCCATCATGAACTCTGCTCCTCCATGTGGTTCTATCCTGACCAATGTCCTCCCAGTTGTTATGACCAATATGAAACTTTTTGAGGTTGATTTTGATGTTGTCGCTTTTTCTGGCCACGCTGGTGGTGGTGGCAATGCTGTTCATGTTTGGCTCCTCAAGCACACAGGTTGTGGTTATCTTCTTCCTCTCTGGGCTCCAGGTTGTGGTTCTCATCTTCCTCTCTGGGCTCCAGGTTGTTCCCTTATGTTTTATTTCATCTCTTCCATCCTCCATTTCTCAACAAGACCGACTGGGGATCTCTTTTATAGTTTCTTGTGGATTGTTGATCGGACAATTGAGCACTTAGCATTTGCACATGTGCATTTGTCATTATTGTCGTCTGCTTTGACCAAATCATGTCAGTTTTGTAGGGCAGGACTTGTGTTTTGTATCTTGTGTTGAGACTTCTGTTTACTGTTATAAATAATAAAGTTAAAAAAAGGAAGTCTTTCCTGCCGGCCGCCATCAGACTTTTAAACGCCCCCCCATCCTCCTCTACAGCTCAACTGAGGACCTAACCACTCCACTGTAGTGTATGCAGGAGACATCGGGCCCCCCCCTCTTCGGACAATACACTATACACAGCAACACCCAAAGACTAACACATTCCTCTCCCAGGGTCTTCCTATGAGGTCAAGACCCCTGTTGTGCTCCCAGGAGCCCAAGGCACCCCCTTTGCAGCAAAAGGTAGATTTCCCCCATAAAGCTGCTAGGTAACACTCTGCAGGTTCGACTAGCCGCTCTTGTGCCATTAGGAGATGGACCGATGATAAGGGCCGGGGAAATGTACCTAACCTGCCTTCCAAGGGAGACACAGAATAAGAGAACAAAGAAACTCTGGAATGTATTGCAAAAATGTGCTTTCTGTATGTTTATTAGATTTGAACTTCACACCCTGTGGCAGATGATGTGCCCTACTCCCCATGTAGTATCTTGGCTATTCAAGGCACACAGAATGTGTTATCAGGACTTTTGGTTTACTCGCCAGTATTTTGTGGTAAGACAGTGATGTTTGGTGTCATACAAACCCATTTGTTGTTAGGTAATTAAATATGTCACTTGCGTCCCCAAAGGATCAAGAAAAATGATGTTTTCCAAACCTGAGCTGGAAATGCAGTTTTAGGGGATGGTGATCACCGATCATCAAGTTGTAAATCTGATGCGTGCAAATGAGGGAAACACCTACCACTCCTGACATACCATAAAAGCCTCTCAGCCCTTAACCCTTGGGCTCAGCACACGAAGTCTTACAAACTCGAACGAACAAAGGAGGACAACTCCTGCAACGGGCGGATGGGTGAGTCCAAGTAACATCAAGAAACATCAAGAAACATCAAGGAACATCAAAAACTCAATTCAACCGTCCTGTAACTAAGTTTGAACCTGGCTCAAAGCTCTTCTCTCAGCTCAAGTACCAGACCAGCTCCAGAGTGAATCTTGCTGAGACGGCCAATTGAGTTCATTCCACCTGATCCAGAAGACTACGAAACCACATCAGAAGCCAGCCGCTACTCTACTCTACTCTACTCTACTCTGCTTCCTGAACGATGTGAGTCAACACATCACCCGATCCCTCTATATCCACTGAGGTGAACTGTTGGCACGATGACTCCGACAAACAATGGCCCTCCTGATGCCGACTGGTCCAGACCAACACATGCGTGTGTTTACCTGGCCACTGCAACTGTGCGACGGTTACCACGGAGACGAGGACGCTGCTGACACCCTGTAACCAACTTTCTTGTTGATGCACGAGTGATGCAAAGGCAGTGTTGAACTGTGAAAGTGAGGTTAGAATACTCTCTCTCTCTCCACTATTCTCTGTCCTTCTGTCCCAAGTCTCCCAGAAACTGTCAGTTGTCCTCCAAGCCATCTTTCATGTTGCCACATTTAGACGTATTAGACGTATTACAGCTCAGGTCGTTTTGTCGGTGCAAACTTCCTTGCCATCTTTGATCCCAATATCATTTGCCACTCTTATTTGATATATCCTCTGCCACTGTTTATCTTGCTATCTTGTTTGCCAGTTGTATTGCCATTAGCTGTTTTAGTTTAGTATACATTTCTTCATTTTATTGGTGTTTTATTTACATAGTTAATAAAATCTTTGCATTTATAAAGAACTGGCTTTTGTGTGTCATTGATATATCCTGGACATGAAGGTAGAAAATCCCCATTCCCATTCATTCACCCATTATCATTCTTTAACTCTCTATACATGAACCATCCATTAATTTGCTCTTCCCTTCCCTTCATGGATATTGTGTAAGCAATAGGAAATTACTGTAAACATCATCGTCAATCTCAACACCAAGAGGATGATAGGAAGGCTGACACATTTTTTTAAGCAGTTCAGATAATAACAATAACATTCACAAGAAAAATAATAACCCTTAAAGTTACACTATTAAATAATATGTAGTCATGTAGAACCTTTTAAAACAGGTACAACGTGCTTTATAAAGGCGTAAAAACACAACAACATAAAAGAAAGTCATAACCATTTCCATTAGAAAACAGTTCACTTGACAGGGTGACATTGTATTAGTGTGTCGTAGCTTGTGTGCATTGTGTGTTGGTGTGTAAATTATGCTGTGTGAATTTTGTATTAGTGAATATGTATTGGTGTGTGCTATGCTGTGTGTATTTTGTAATAGTGTGTATTATCTTGTGTGCATGTGTATTGGTCTGTGTTGGGTTGGGTGTATTTTGAATTTTGCGTTCCGTGAGAACTCTTATCTCAGCAGGAAGAGTCATAGAAATGTACTGTCTTCTTAAAGAGGCATGACACTGCTGGTCCTCTCGTCTTGATTACTATCTCTTCATCAGAAAGAAGCATCTCCCTCTGATAGCATCTCTGCGTGGGGAGATGTTTGGAAGAATAGTTTAGCGGCTCCCAGGATAATCAGGATATTTTTGTGACTCACTGCGATAAGGACTTTTCCAGCTGTCCTCTGCCATGGAGATTTGTTTTACAACTTGCTTTTCACCAGTAGTCCTTAAGGCAGTATATCCAACAACAACCTTTCTTCATGTAATGTGTCCCCCAGGGACATCTCTTTAAGCCAGTGTGTCTACCAGGATCCTCTCTTTAAGGCAGTATATCTACCAGGATCCTCTCTTTAAGCCAGTGTGTCTACCAGGATCCTCTCTTTAAGGCTTCTTGTCCACCAGGATCCTCTCTGTAAGGTAGTGTGTCTACCAGGATCCTCTCTTTAAGGCTTCTTGTCCACCAGGATCCTTTCTTTAAGGCTTCTTGTCCACCAGGATCCTCTCTTTAAGGCAATGTGTCTACCAGGATCCTCTCTTTAAGCCAGTGTGTCCACCAGGATCCTCTCTTTAAGGCAGTGTCTACCAGGATCCTCTCTTTAAGGCAGTGTGTCCACCAGGATCCTGTCTGTAAGCCAGTGTGTCCACCAGGATCCTCTTGTTAAGGCAGTGTGTCCACCAGGATCCTCTCTTTAAGGCAGTGTATCTACCAGGATCCTCTCTTTAAGGCAGTGTGTCTACCAGGATCCTCTCTTTAAGGCTGCTTGTCTACCAGGATCCTCTCTTTAAGGCTTCTTGTCCACCAGGATCCTCTCTTTAAGCCAGTGTATCTACCAGGATCCTCTCTTTAAGGCTTCTTGTCCACCAGGATCCTCTCTTTAAGCCAGTGTATCTACCAGGATCCTCTCTTTAAGGCTTCTTGTCTACCAGGAGTGTATTTTTAAAATTCTGGCTACTTGTTCTCATGTTTTTTTTAGATGTTAAATATAATTAAACTTTCATGTGTCATGCTTGAGATCTTTAGTGGTCTCCTAGCGACAGCAGAAGCCACACCCAGCATTTCCCACAATGCATCTGTTAAACACTCTTTCTGCCTAACTCAGTAACTCTTCATTTTTTTCTTCACCGTTCTTTCATTCTTCCTTCCCCTCTGCTTGCCCCCTTTGTTACTCTCTCCTGTCTCTCTCTACTTCTTTCCCTCTTTGTCTGTCTCTCTCCCGCTCTGCCTCTCTCTTTCTCTCTCTGTTGTTAATCAGAACCATGTAGCATTAAACTGAAAACATCCATTAGTGCTAAGACACATCTGAGTGAAGGAGGGGGAGAGGAGGGATGAAGGGATGGAGAGATGGAGGGGTGGATGTGGGATTGAGGGATGTTTGAAAAGATATCTGATGTCACTGGATAGGATGATTTATTTAGTGGTGAGAGGTAGAAGGATGAAATGATTTGCGTGTGAAAAAGCAGAGATGGAGTGATGCTGATCTGGAAACCTTTCAGCAGAGAGAAGACGGCAGATTAGCAGATAAGAAGACAGAATGAGATGGTTGTTTGGTAAAAAGATAGCTCTGCTACACCTCCTTCACACACAGCAGGATTAGCCACACTGAACCAGGTTCAGCTCAGAGCTGGATTAGAGTTAATGTACAGGTTAGTTCTGTGCCACTAATAGTTAGACCCAGGTTAATTAAACTAATAGTTCCTGTAGGGTTAGGTTAAAGGATAATTCTCGTTAATTTCAACTTGGATCTTATTTTCCTCGTTTCTGACACAAAATACTTCAGGGAGTAGTACTGAGCAGCACCCAAAGGGCCCGAGGGAAACTCACAAAAGTCATAAAAACATCCCATTTCACCCTAATAACACACACTGCAGTTACAGATCTTTAAAAAGCTTTGAGTGAAAAATGATGTCACTTAATAGTCCTTTATTTTGGCCTACTGTCATGAATTGAGCACCGTAGTTGTATTCTTCCACTCTGTCAGTCCTCCACTTGTTAAGGCAAAGTTCGTTAAGGACAATATCTTACATCAGAGGTAAAATAGTCTGTTGTTTCTATGTAATTAAATCAACCAACTTCTCTTGATTTTATCTCCATTTACCAAAGTTCTACTGAAGTATTGTTGATGGTGTCTTAACAATACTTAACACTATTGCAATTAAATCTATGCTGTCATATTGCACACAACTGAGGAAATTGGCACAGTAGTGGGAGAGGTGGCAGCAGTAGATGTCCCTTCATCCACAGATGAAGTTGTAGCAGAGGAGGATGCTCCAAAATATTTGAATAGATACAAATACAATGTGTGTTAAACATGTTAACATAGTTGCTTTTAACTGTAATTCCAGATACTGGCATGTCACTACATCATAAGTACATATAAAAAACTGATGAAATGGCCCAATCAACATGTCTCTACATGCCATAATGCTTTGACCTACCCCTTGCTATTATTACTCACTAGTCTGAGAACCTTCCATCTTGTGGAATAACATTTTGTCCAGCAACTATAGAATATCAGTGGTAGTAAAAAATGCTTCTTTGCAAATATGAAAAATATATTGAAGGAATTGTTATATTCGATATTGAGGTAAGGGTTTACAGAAATCAGAATGTGTTAGAAAAAAGTAATTTCAAGTTAATTTATATAGCACTTTATCACAAACAATCATCAAAGGACTTTACAGGCCTAACTAGGTCAGGCTGATAGACAATCTGATTTATGACACATTTATCAATTATCAATTGAATTATGACAATTATGATATAATAGAATATGATCAGACCAGAAGCATATCAAAACAGAGTAACAGGTTGAAGAGGACTGAACAGAGAGGACAACATAAGCCTAAGGTAGCCTAACCAGGCCTAAGGTCTCCATGAAGACAAGGAAAAACTCCTAGAACAGTTCAAATCCTTTTCTCTGTCCTGGCCCTAGAGTGGTGGAATGAACTTCTCACTGATGTCAGGACAGCAGAGTCACTGTCCATCTTTCACCGCAGGCTGAAAACCCTTCCTCTTCTAGAAACATTACCCTGACCCTTCCTCTTCTAGAAACATTACCCTGACCCTGATAGTTAAATAATTGCTCTTTTACCTCAGCACTGGTTCTGCTCTTAGATGATGTTTAGGAAGGAAATGCACTTACGATTTCTGGTGACTAGTAGTTCTCTACCTAAGTACCTACCTACCTCTATGTTGAATGCACTTATTGTAAGTCGCTTTGGATAAAAGCGTCTGCTAAATGACTGTAATGTAATCTAATGTAAGTAATAGCTCCCAAAATGTGGTCTGATTATAGTTATAATAAGAGATACATTCACAGTCATTCAGTCTGATGGAAAAAGCATGTGAACCTTTAGATTTAGGACAGACCAGACCTACACAACGGTCAGGAGGTATTTTGGACCTTTTCAGTTCAGTTTCAGTTCAACGATATTTTGGGTATTTCTTAAATCAACAGTACACTTCAGATAATGCCACAGCATTTCATAAGGGTGAAGGTCATGACTCTCTTTTCAACAGTTTAAGCCCTTTAGTTTTAGATTCACTGATGTTCCAAGGGTCACGGTCATGCTGTGTGACCCCATATTCTGTCAAGTTTCAGATCATACTTCACATACTACTGGTTTTTCCCTCAAGGTTCTCTGTCATGTCCATTAGATTTGTAAGGTGTTCTTGTAGGAATCTTTGCAGAACACCCAGTCCTAGGGAGAGTACCAATGGTGGTGAGTTTCTTCCATTTCATTCCATTTATCTGCCTGACTGTCGACTAATGGAGGTCTTTATAGATGCCTTTGTTGCCATTTCCAGCCCTATGATAAAGGTCCTATGAAATATTTTTTGATCAAGGCATGTTACTGTTGGTAGCAAAATATTGGGGAGTTTTTGATGGGGAAGGGCACCTCTCACCCATATCTGAATGTCATCAAGCAAGTTCAAATAATTTTCCAGACAATGTTTTCAATAAAGACATGAAAAAGTAAAATTGTTTGTGTGCCATTCATTTATCCAGATTGTCTTGATCTATTGTTATAATGAAGATCAGCCCCCATTTTAAGATTAATTAATTCAAGTAACTCTTAAGGGTTCAAAATGAAAGGTTTCTCACAACTGTAGCTATCGTGCCAGGGTAGGATAGTTCTCAGCAAGGTGTAGAAAGAGGAGGTTCTGGGAAGCTAAACTTGATGTTGTTCCTTGATGTTGTTGTGTCATTGGTCTATTTCAACCAATCATATGTGATTCAAGGAGCCCACTTGATAAATCCAATGACAAACTTGCTCTCACCTCAAACATCCAATCAAATCTCTGCCTTGTTTACTGTCACAGGGCTTTCATCACATCCTGGGAAATGCTGTAAAACCTGTTAGCTGATAGTACAGGAATCAGACAGCTAAAACTAGTTACATCCTGCACTCTCAACATGTCGTTCTTGGTTGGTTGTTTATGTTGATCTAAACTAGTCATACCTGTTGCCGTTTAATCTGTCCATCATCTACTCACTCTTCTATCTCTCCTGTTCATCCTATCATTTCTATCCATCCATACTCAGCCGTCTCTCTTTTTATCAGCTCAGTTCATCACAGTGTCAGGACACAGAGAAACATCACGTAGGCATTAAGACCGCCATGGCTTCCAGCCAAAGACAGCAGCATGCTGGTAGCTTTGATGTGTCTTCAAAACAAACCACTTTCATGTAAAATGAATGGAAACGATAGGCTAGAGCGCTACTGTCTATAAAATAAACTAGAGAGAGAAGACAGTAGTGGTACTACTAGCTGCATCAGTAGTAGTAGTAGTGGTAGGACCAGTAGTAATACACTGTTGTAATGTATGAACATATGAATCGATCAGAATGCAAGTAGTTGTAGTAGCAGTAGTAGTAGTAGTAGTAGTAGTAGTAGCCTGACTACTACTACTACTACTACTACTACTACAACTACTTGCACTTGGGGGACAGTATAAGTCATACAGTAGGTGGTAAACTATACATACCAAGTTAAGTTAGAAGTCAAGACATATTAAAACATTAACATTAAGACATTAAGACATTTCATACGACACAATTTAAAGTGTTTTGAAAGCATGATTAAAAACATCAAAGGGACAAAAATAGTGAAAATATAAATAAATCGTTGGTTAAATTAATTGTGTTAGGACTAAGTTCACGGTACTAGATTCAGAGTCAGCACTAGGGTCTGGGTCAGCACTAGATTGAGGGTCGGCAACTATGGCCAGGATCAGGACTAGGGTCAGCACTAGATTCAGGGTTGGCACTATGGTCAGGGTCATGACTAGGGTCAGGGTCAGCACTAGATTCAGGGTCAGCACTATGGTTAGGATCAGGACTAGGGTCAGCACTAGATTCAGGGTCAGCACTATGGTCAGGATCAGGACTAGGGTCAGGGTTAGCACTAGGGTCAGGGTCAGCACTAGTACAGTGTGAGGGGATTGCACTGTTACTGAGTCACAGCTCGTTGTTGTGCTTACCCATCGTTGGGTTTTTCAGCTCCTACTGACAGAACAGGAAGTGTTTCTGGTTCAGTGAAGAACAATGAAGTTGATTTACGCAAAGTTTATCTTGACAGAGACAAGACAAGACTGACAGACTGTCAGAACATGTCTAGACCTGGGATGGTAGAAAGAAAGAAAAAGAAAGAAAGAAGAAAAAGAAAAAGGGAGAAAGAAGTAGAGAGTAAGACAGAAAGAGAGAAAGAAGGAAAGAGACAGAACTAGAGTAAGTCAGTTATAAGAGAATCAGAGTAAGAGAAATGAAAAACAAGACAGAGAGAGAGACAAACATATTAATAATAAAATAACTATGATTTAAGAGCGTCTTTCATAGTACCCAAGGCATTTAAAAATGACAAGAAAGAGAAGGAAAAGAAAGAAAACAGAAAACTAGGCATAAAATAACAAAAAAAACCTAACCCTAACCTATACAGAGAGAGACAACCATATAGAGAGACAAGTAAAGAGAGGCAGAGAGAGACAACCATATAGACAGACAACCATCTAGAGAGACAAGTAAAGAGAGACCAATACAGAGACATACGATGGACAGAGAAGTGAATGAACCAAATCCATTTAGTCACAATGGCGTGCACGTGTTTGAGTGTGCACGTGTTTGTTTGCATTCATTCCTAATCTAATAATTACAGTTTTTCTTTGGCACATTTCTCGAAACATTTTTAAAGTTCTCAGACTGAAGATGCAGCAAAACACTTTAGTTAACCTGACTCACCCAAAACCTGTAATAATAATAATAACTAATAATAATAACCTATTAATAATAATAATAATAATAATAAAGTTATTGTGTCAATGGAAACGACGTTGTGTAAAAGAGCACTTCACATGTAATGTGAGTAAAAACTATTTTATTTTTCCTGCAATGGTCACACAACACAGTACAACACAGTAAACCGAAAAACTGCACTGCACAGAACAAAAACATGTAGCCTATCAATACCAAAAAACATGTACTGTGGAAACAAAGCATAGGCCTTCTATGTGCAGTAGTGTGTGTGTGTGTGTGTGTGTGTGTGTGTGTGTGTGTGTAGTAAGGTTACAGTGCTTGATCTAAGCTGTGACAAACTCTCCATTCGTTAGTGAAGTTAGGGTTAGGTCACCAGACTTAACCCCACTCCAGATCAATGCAATTTATGAAATGTGGGCTCAGCAGATTTTGACAGATGGACTATTGTGCATGTGATGACTTACACAATGAACTATTCAACTGAGAGGAAACATAATCTATTTTTATCACAAAGACATACACAACCAATAATTGTTCAAATTGTAGACAATTATGTCTTTGTCATTTTATTAATGTGCTAAAACATTTGCAGATGGTAACAAAGAGAAATGCTCTTTCTGTTGTGAAGAATTTCACATTTTGTTTTGACGACTTCAACTGAGAAAAACTGTAAAATGACAAACCATCATCTGCCAATCAGCAGCCTGGTTTGGTTCGGATTGATAGATTGATAGATTGATGGATTGATAGACAGACAGACAGACAGACAGACAGACAGACAGACAGACTGACTGACTGAGCATTAACTCAGTAGAAACATGTGAGCTGGTTTTCTTCTCATTTAGCAGCAACAGATTAAGGACTTTAATCCAGATTCAGTAAATAGAAATCTGTAACATTAGAGATTAAAACCTGAGGGATAAGGGACACACACACACACACACACACACACACACACACACACAGTGCTACGGTCGACTGACATGGTTTTTTGAAGGGAGATACTGGTGTAGATGTTTTTGGATTGAATCTGCCGATGCTGATATTCAATATCTTGGTCAAAACATCCAGAATATACTTGTAATATAAAAGCCTCTGAAACAACATCAGAAACCTTCAGACAGTAAAACTCATATTAATAAAAAAACTAAAACTCATATTAATAATAATAAATCATTCCCATAGACAACCAGTTGTATCGGTCAATTATAAAATAAAGCATCACTGAGTTTTATTACATATATGTACTGAGTATGTACTGCATAGTACATTTAGACTGAACAGCAGACAGAAGGAGAGAGAGACAGACAGAGAGAGAGACAGAGATACAGACAGACAGACAGACAGACAGACAGAGAGACAGACAGAGAGAGACAGAGAGAGACAGACAGACAGACAGACAGACAGACAGACAGCGACATTGAACAGCAATAGGATCAGTCTGTCCTGTTGAGTCTCACAGTCGACTGATTTTCAGACAAATACCTGCTGGGTCACAGAGTGTGTGTGTGTGTGTGTGTGTGTGTGTGTGTGTGTGTGTGTGTGTGTGTGTGTGTGAGAGAGAGAGAAAGACAGTTACAGGTTACCTTAAGGTTCACGGTGCAGGTGCTGCTACTCGCTGTCAGAGAGAGAGAGACATGAAGAGAGAGAGAGAGACATATGGAGGGAGAGAGAAATGAAGAGAGAGAGAGAAAGAGATATGAAGGGAGAGAGAGATGGAGGGAGAGAGACATGGAGGGAGGGGTGAGAGAGACATGAAGAGAGAGAGAGAGAGATGGAGGGAGGGGTGAGAGACATGAAGAGAGAGAGATGGAGGGAGAGAAAGAGACATGGAGGGAGAGAGAGAGAGAGATATGGAGGGAGAGAGACATGGAGGGAGAGACAAAACGATGCTGAGAGGTGAGAGATCAGAGTTAGTGAAGCGAAACATCTTTTGTTCCTCTTTCAGACTGATAATGTTTCTGTCACTTTGATGGACGGCCTCTTACTGTACCTGTCTGTCTGACAGTATACCAGCCTGTCTGTCTGTCTGTCTACAGGTCAGTCTGTCTGTCTATCTGTCTGTCAGTCAGTCAGTTTGCCTGTCTGCATGTCTGTCTGTCTATCTACAGGTCTGTCTGTCTGCATGTCTGTCTGTCTGTCTGCAAGTTGAATTTGAAAGTGACAGGTGTTAGCTGTACTCTATAGTAGTGATAGCTACTAGGGTTAGGGTTAGCTAGCTAGCTGTTAGCTTTTAAAAGGTAGGACATAGCACAAAATGTCCCTACTATCTGTGGCGTGGTGATCGGGCTGTCGATCAATACCAATAACAATTTCAAACACCCCCGCTGATCTCTAGCAATTATTGTCTTCCACTTTTAGCTCTGTTGCACTTTGTACCGCTTTTCTAGTAATGTTATGATAGCAGTCAAGGAGTTCACTCCTCTCATCAATATACAGCTCTAATGTTGCTACCTATATTACTGAATGTTGTGTGTCTGTGTGCGGTTTGTCCATCAGCTAAGATAGAAGCTAATATAGAAGCTAATATAGATATCAGAGCTGAGTTGAATTAATCAGGTGAGAAAATGATGGTACGTCACCAAAAACAAACTGAATGAATACAAATGACATTCTCACTGATTTGTCTGACCAGCTACCATCATTTTATTTCAATATTTGTATTACTGTATTCGTAAAGTAGGAATCCATGCAAAGATGTACTTGGAAACTTGAGCATTATTTTCATGGTGATGTGATTGGGAACTTGAGTCCAAACGTTGCGAGAAGCTGTGAGAGAATATTTCCATCTAATGCATCTACATCCATGTGTTAATGCAGGCTATGTTACATGTAAAAGAAAATGAATATATTGCTGACCGCTTACTATGAAACCAAACAGAACATAAACTATTGTTTTTTTACCCTTTCATCATGAGCACAGTTGATTTCTCCCTCGATTCTTCCTGAGAACTCTTCATCCCTTCTGGACGCCACAAGGCCTGGCAGTGAGGGAGGATTTAGATTCAGCCTCCAGGGGCTACTACATCGTACATAGCCCTTTAATACTATGACAAAGCATTAAATACATTGGTAAACTGTTACCTGTCAGACAAGCGGCTAGATTTCAATACTCTGATAATGGTGAGTTGCAGGTAGTTTATAAAACTCTGGTAATCGTGCAATATACCAAGAGGCAGATTTTAATATACTATTATGACAATACTACTACCTGTAAAATCATGTGTGTTGGCTGACCATGTCTAGCAACACAACAGTACAAATGTCTTTGTAATACTGATAATACTACATGTTGCTGTAGCTGATGATTCTGAGTTGCTAATGCTATGGTTCAAAAGGTCAGGTGTTTAGCTAGCAACATGCACGGGAAACCAGGTTTAGCAGAACCTACTAGCCTAGCCCATAGCTAATATATGGCCATGTTTAAGCTGATAAGGTTAAGTGCTGTGTGTTGTAACCACATTTGTAGCTAGCAATGTGCCAGCCCAACTTGTTTCAATGATTTGAAGATATGGTATGACTACAGGCTAGGTGATAAAACTAGCCTCATGATAACTCTACGTGCTGTGTGGTAGCTGGTCATGCGGTAAGCTAATAGTATGCCAGTGAAAAACCGTGTCATGTGTTAGCGTAGCTGACATTCTTGCCTTGGATCAGTGACTAGGACACATAAACAGCATCCATCATCTAGAAGCTTAACCTTTTACTGTCTCCTCTATAATGAAACCTACAGATCGCTGTAAACTGCCGAGCTAAACCATTTTATACATTTACCTTCTTGGAACCACAGAAACAAACAGCTTAACATTTCACTCACATGGTAGCTGAATCTAGAGTCATTATTTAACAAGCTGGAAGCAATCCTTTCATTCACTTCTACCTAGCTGCAATGCTAACCCAACTATCTAATTTTGACCCCCCATCATGTTCAACCATCCCCTCCACATTAAACTATACAAGTAGATGTAATCTGCCTAGCTAGACCCGACAGCATCCATCATGTAGAACATGGGAACATGTTTACCCTATCAGCTCTGACAAACTCCTGTTTTTGTCAGACTAAACTTAGTCCTCATAATGATCCCATGAGCCTTAAACTCTGTCTGTCTGTCTGTCTGTCTGTCTGTCTGTCTGTGAGTCAGTCATATATGACATGTTTTGGGTCTAAACACTCTTCAGAGACACTGAGCAGAAACAACCCACCCCCTCACTCTCCTCTGGACTCTCTGGTCTTTCTAAGCAACAATCATTTTAGGTGTTTCATCGCGTTTGTATAGATAGTGCAGTGCCAGTACTCCACATAGCCCTATTCCAGTAGACTCCTCCACATGGCCCTATTCCAGAGGTTGTGATAAGTAGGAATTTTAAGTTTCCTGACCAGTTAAAACTGATTGGTTACTGTGAACTGGCTAACTAAAAATAATTATAATATATACAAATATATTGTTTTATAATTATACCTATTTGGTATGATGCAATGATTATGCTCATAATTGTAGTACACTGACAATATCAGAGAGCATCCATTCCTGACCAATCACAGCTTATAGCCTACATTACATTACAGTCATTTAGCAGATGCTTTTATCTAAAGCAATGTACAAGTTACAGTTGACACTACGTGGGGATCTAACCCACGTCCAATCAGTTGTCAGTTAGCATGATTTATTTGAAGCCATAGGCAGCTGCAACACCCTCCTTCTGAAATTCAGAACATATGTTGTCTGAAATCTGAAAGAGAAATAGCTTTGAACGTGTGTATGTGTGTGTGTGTGTGTGTGTGTGTGTGTGTGTGTGTGTGTGTGTGTGTGTGTGTGTGCAGTTTGCCAGCCACCTGAGGCCTGTCTTAATCTTTACTGGAATGCTTTTAGCAGAATGTGCAGCCTGTCTTTGTCTGTTTAGTGCTCCAATCCCAAACCCTGTTCCTACTCTCTCAACATGGATCTCTTTGTCTGCTCTCTGAAGATCGCCCATACCAAACCCAAACCCAGCCAGCACTGGTATAAAAGGTGTTGAGGAAACAGTGTCCCCTACAGGTTATTCTGGACCATACCATCATGCCACTGTCCAAAAGTGGAAAAGTCCACCCTTGGATTCTCTTACACTGTTATACTTATACTGGATTTAGCTTTATTCTTATACTGTTCCAGTGGGAGACCTCTTGCCTAGGCTGGCTTCCAGGTATTTCATGCAACAGCAGTAGCTCCAGATTAGGAGTAGGCTTGTGTATCTCTAGACCAGTTTGGAAAATCAGGGTGGGTGAAGTAAATGGGGGTTAATGGCCCGCGGTAGACGACCAGGTGTCAATTTATGGAACTGTTTAAATGTGAAGTAGGGTCACATTTGCAGAGTCAATCTTCTCTGGGTAAATATAGGGTAACTAAAACACAAAGACTGCTGTTTTTCATCTATCTATCAAACTATGCAAAGGACAGGGACAATTAGGTACTATTTTGAGGTATTGGAGCAACACATTGTCAATGTTTGAAGCAGCTGTATAGAGATGCTTTGAAGCAGACTGTGGTTGTCTTTGAAGATGTCTGATCTTTCTTTGAAGAGTGTGTCTGTCCATAGCGATAAGCAGCTTTCTGCTTTCGAGCCTAGCCTATCAGCCGATTGTTAGTAAACAAATATTTTGGAGTGTGGTGGCTGGATGGGGGTAAGAGAGCCACATAGGGGCTGAAAACCCTGGTTCATCCAGCCTGGGACAGCTGGAAACCCTGGTTCATCTAGCCTGGGACAGCCTGGTTCATCTAGCCTGGGACGGCCTGGTTCATCCAGCCTGGGACGGCTGAAAACCCTGATTCATCCAGCCTGGGATGGCCTGGTTCATCTAGCCTGGGACAGCCTGGTTCATCCAGCCTGGGACGGCCTGGTTCATCCAGCCTGGTTCACCTAGCCTAGGACGGCTGGGCCTGAAACCAGCTGGAACATGGATTTGGGGACTTTGGGCCATTGAAGAAGATTGCAGAGATTTGTACATCTGGACACAACAGTGACATCATCATCTCTCTTACATGTTGGCTAATAACATACTGTGATATTAGCCTATTAGTCCTAGCTGACCCATTTATTCAATTATATGAGTAAAATATAATTCAAACTAATTGCTCGTTTGCAAGTAAGCTAACTTTAATGTCCCTTATGTTTGTGTGTATCTACACTGAGCCGAGTTACGAGTGCTGTTGCCTTCAACTTCAAGGTTTCTTAATTAGGTGAGGAAAACATTGTGAACATTCTCGTGTTTATGAATTCGATGATTATTTATCATACATGTTGGCATTTTGTAAGAGCATAACAAAGACTACATTTCCCTTGAGGACTTGGGGTCTTAGCTCCCCTCCTCCCCTCCGTCCTCCACTCTACCCAGTGTTCTGGTAGTTAATGGTGAGTGAAACAGACAACAAGCAAAAGCTGTTTGATCCAAAAACCAGACTTCAACCTCAACGGCTGACACAGAGCTTGGTAATGTGAAACCCATCGTAAACACACACACACACACACACACACACACACACACACACACACACACACACACACACACACACACACACCCGAGAGAGAACAGTGGTGCACCTGGACAGTCACCTGTACCTGTCTTGCTGCTTCTGGGTTTAAACACAGTGGTGGGGGGGTGGTGCTGAAGGAAGTCATGGCTGCTCTGTATCTTGTATTTGACCAACCAGAAAAGAGTCAAAGTAATCAAAAGTCAAAGAAGTCAACTCATTAAACTGACTTGGTTGATTCTTTCTCTGGTCATGTGATGCCCCAAACGGAGTGAATGTAGTCTCTCCTCCTTGGAATAGAAGAGCATACTAATACTCTATTGATATAAAACATACTAGTACTCTTGTCACAGGGGACCCAACACAACAATCCTTATTCTGGGTCCTGAGCCATGATTTAAGAAACCCTGTTGTACATTTTTATTTTTATTTACCCAGGGTAGCTTGGCTGAGCATGCAAACCCTCATAGACTAGTTTAATACTCATACATAGCTTCAAAACAATCCACCAAGAGCGACTGGTTTAGGATGTTTCAGCTCCCCCTGCAGGCTAAAAGGAGAGGGTTAGGGTGACCATGCAAACATAATTTGGGACTGTGCTAGATTGCTCCTCCTTGGCTTTAAGGAGGAGTAAAGGAGAGAGGGGACAGCCGGAGAAAGTAGGGAGGGGAGAAGCAGAAGTAGCATTGAAAAGATAGAGGTAGAGAAGAATGGATAGATGGAGGAGGTAAAGGGAGGAGGTCTAGCAAAACGAGAGCTTTACTATGATTAGAATGAAACAAATCATATTGAAGAAAAGGAGTAGGAAAGGAGGAAAGGGGAGAGGCAAAATTGAAGAGGTAGTAAGTGAAGTTGGAAGAAGAGGAGATATCAGTAGAAAGGGAAAAAGGAGGAGCAGAGTTGGAATGGGAAAGAGGTTGAGAAGGTGGTTAGTAAGGGAAGAGAGGAGAGAAAGAGGAGAGATGAAGGGAGGAAAGGAAGACAAATAAGAAGAGGAGTATGATGAAGAGGAGGGAGATGAAAGGAAGAGAGGAAGAGGAGAGATGAAGGGAAGTGAAGAGTTCTGGACACCAGCTGGTTTCTCTTCCTAGAAGACCTCTAAAATCACTCCAACACAAAACCGCTAACCCATTCCCCCTTCCTCCCTTCATCTAAAAAGCTCTCCCCCTCCTCTCCTCCCAGAGTGCAGCTAAAATCACTCAGACACAAAACCTCTCCACTCCTTCTTTCCTCTCCAAACCTCTCTACTTTCTCTCCCTCATCCATCTTGCTGTATCCTTACACAGAAACTTCTGTGTCCACTGAGCTCCATTATTGTAGTTCACGGTACTCAGTATACCAGTAGAATAGAATAGAAGCAACAGCATACAATGCCTGAAAGTGAAAACTGAATATTCAGAATATTGGAATACTTATAACCATTGAAGGTAAAGGGCTTGAAAACACTCTATTTCTTTCCTCTGTAATCCATTACATTACAGCCATTTAGCAGATGCTTTTATCCAAAGCGATTTACAAAGCTGATAGTTAACACTTGGTGGGGATTGAACCCACGACCCTGAGACTGACTGAACTGTCCGAGCCACAATCCTTTGTTCAGAACATCAAATGTTTGTGAGTGATTTTTGCATTCAATGTGTTCAGCCACCCTCTCTGTCAGCAGAGGTAGAAGCTGTGCTGCTGTACTTGTTTTGATGCCATCTAGTGTCTCTTCAAGAACACTGCACTCCACAGAACAGAACAAAGGGCCTAAACAAGGGGTGTCAAAGGCCGAATCCCATTTCTCATTTTCACCCCTACGGCTCTGTAGCCAAGATGCTACCACGGGTAGGCAGAGGCGGAGGCTTGGTGCTGGTCTGGTGCAGCAACGCCGTTTATTGGCAACAAATGAAACCACGGTGCTTGCGGGCTCTCTCGCCCTCCTCCACTCGCTGCGGGCACCGTCCTCTCTCTCTCTCACGCGCGCCTACTCCTTGTTCCTGCTCACTGTCAAGAAACACACACACAACAGATATCAGGTCTCACTCAGACCTGATGGGTTGCAGCCAGTGTCGGGGCAGGGTGAACCCGCCTGCCGGCCCGACTCCACCTCCCGCCTCCAGCCAACTGCCCAACCACACCACCCAGTCTGCCACAGGCTCATTTTCGAGGCCCCTCGCCCTCCGGCTTGGCCCTCGGAACAGAGGGGTAGTGGGTGAAATCTCTCCCTATGAAATGGGACAACCCTTCAAGACCCTGATACATCATCGATGACGTTTATGTAAACAGACGTAAGTTTGTTATCGGACATTACTATGGCAATAATGATATTATCACAGTGACATTTGCCGTTCATCTGATGGAGATAGAAAAGCATGGATGCTCACGATTCGTTCACAATTTATACGTTTCACCCTACCAATTGATCAAACAAGTCATCAAATACACCACTGCTTCATTACCAGTCCACTTCATGACAGAATAGCGTTAGCGGTGCTCTGTAGGCTAGCAAGCCATGCTCCTACCGTTACCCTGCCAGTCTGCACTGATATTATAGGAGCCGTAACCAGTGCAGCATGGAAATATGTCAAAATGCAGGACTGTCATGCACAAATCAGCCTAAAAACAATGTTGTAATGTTAACTAGCGAGGTAGAGACATCGGCATCCTAGTGATTTTTTGTTATGCTTGTTATAAAGAAAAGGTGTATATAATACATTGAAACGACATTAAACTAAGATAATATGATGATTATCATACTTTTAAAATCTTTATTAATGAAGAAAATACTATGTGGCAGACTGGGGGGTGTGGTTGGGCAGTTGGCTGGAGGCGGATGCGGAGTCAGCTGACAGATGGGTTCACCCTGCCCCGACACCGGCTGCAGCCAATCAGGGGCCAAATGTATAAAACTCTGTCTAGATTTAGGTGTAGAAACCTGTGTACGCACAAAACAGGAAAAATGCATACGCTCAGATGTATAAAACCCCACGAACGTCTGCTCCCACGTGTTTTTTCTTCATACATCTCAATCATCCTTAAATTGCTTGCACGTGCCTTCTGACCATGCCCACAATTATAAATTAAACAACTATAAATGGCTTCCAACACCCCCAACTGCCTGGTTTGCATATAAAGGGACAGCATTTAGTTTAGTTCTGAGGACAAACAGCGGAAGCATTTAAGAATTAGAAGAAAAGAAGCGCAATTTTACGACTGAACTTGAAATAATGGTTGATTAAAATGACAGAAGAAAACGCAGATTATTTAGAAGCCTAAGCTCTGGTATTACCAACCAAATGAAACAAGTTGAATGGCAGAAAGTAACCGAAACCATCTCCCTTTTAAAAGTCCAATGCAACGCTCTACCACAGAGCGCACGGCTGTGCACCACATTACAGCGTCTGTTGTGGCTCATTATACAAAACAATATTATATACATATATTACATTTGGGAAACCGGACATCGCTGCAAATTGCATTTTGATGTTGGCCTGTTCAGCTGCTGTGTAAGGGAACCTGATGTATTTATTACTCAAAGAAATGATGCCACCCCACGCCATGGGCATGATATCCCTGATCTGTCCGCAAGCTTCAGCTGAAACGTCCCCGTCGCTAAAAACCCGATTGTTGTCAATACCTGTAGATGGACAGGGATGACAGGGTTCTCCGAGCGTACCCAACACAGGGTCCAGTTCAGCACACAATTAGAAGAGAACAGCTCTTGGAAATCCACTGGCGCATTAGTCAGTCATCATCATGGACCAGAAAATCAGTACGGTCTCTGAAGACTCATTCTCGCCTAAATTGCGCAATAGCAATATCTTCCAGCAACAGTATCATTTGGCACAGCCATTACGCACGGCTACAGTCTTTATATAGTGACGTTTTAATGACCTGTTAACTGGTCACACCTGAAGGTGTATCCCCAATAATATGCTACAAAATAATCATCTTTATTTATATACAGATCATGTATTTATTTGTTTATTTATATAAAGATCATTATCATAAAGCATAGTGACAAACATATTTACTCAAGATAGAACGAAATGAAGGCTTGTCAAAAAAAATGTTATTAACCACTCACGCATCATAGTGGATGTTTTTTTTAAACTATAGATTACATCCTAATACAATGTAGTGAAAGAAAAAAGCTCCAAATAAAATGTCATCCAAATTCACACTTTTCTGATCCTTTTTTGGATACAAACTCGAAAAATGCGTATGGTACGCATGGTGTTCAGAATGCGTACCGGTAAGTACTTTTTCGCCGCCTGTGGATTTTTATACATTTGGACTCCTGCGTGGAAAGTGACGTACGTACACTTTTCGTGTGTACGCATGGTCTATACATTTGGCCCCAGGACTGAGTGGGAACTGATATCTGTTGTGTGTGTGTGTGTTTCTCCGGACAGTGAGCAGGAACACGGAAGAGGCGCGTCTCACTGTGAGTGAGCGAGTGAGAGAGTGAGCGAGAGAGAGTACGGTGCCCGCAGTGAGCGGAGGAGGGCGAGAGAGCCCGTTCATATTGCCAATATAATTGTGACTGTGTTTGTGGTGCTGCCCGCAATAAAACGGCGTTGCCGTCACGCCTGACCACCTCAAGTCTCTGCTTCTGTCTGCCCGTGATAGCATCTTGGCTACAGTGGGGGCTCATCCCGGATCATGGCAGAGGCGTCACCCTTGGAGAACTTGGTGGGCCGTCTAATGGCCATGCAGGAGGCGCAGGCGGCGGTCCTGCAGCAGCAGACGCAGACGCTCCTCGCCGTGGCGCAGGCGGCATCAGAGGAGCGCTGGGCGATGCAGGAGCTGCGGCGGGACCACAGCGCAGATTGGCCCGCCGCCCTGACGCCGATCAGCCTCCAGCAGATGACCGGCGAAGATGATTCCTCTCCACGTTCGTGCTGTCGGCAGACATGGGCAGGTGGACCCTGGAGGAGCGGGTCATACGGCTGCTGCCCCTGCTTACCAGGGAGGCCCAGCTCACTGTCCACGGCCAGCCGGCAGCTGCTCGGAGGGACTACAATGCAGTGAGGAAGGCCATCCTCGACTGGCTGGGGCTGACGCCTGAGGGGCACCGCCAGCAATTCAGGAGTCTGGCATACGGGGGGGGGCGGGTGGCCCTTCGCCTACGCCCAGCAGCTGCTCATTGTGGCCAGGCAGTGGCTGCAGCTGGAGGCCTCCATGAGCGACGGCATACTGGACGCAGTGGTCCTGGAACAGTTCCTGGGGGTCTCCCACCTGGCACGGTTGCCTGGGCCACCTCGCCACCCATACCAGAGACCCGGGGGGAGCTCCTCCCCATCCGCACCCAGGACCAGTGCGGGATGGGGCGGGACCCTACCCTGCCCCGGCTCCCCGGAGGAGGCCCTTCATCCCGGCTCCAGTTCCCCGGCCCCTCCCTGAGCCCAGTCGGCGCTCTACTAACCCATTCCTGTCCTCTTTATCTCTGCAGGTTCCCACTCACAGGGTCAGGCGGGCCCACAGACGGTGGCTCAGGCACCTGGGAGTGTTGGTGGTGCGGACGGCTAGGACACTTCCGTAGGGAGTGCCCCCTGATCGAGGTGGGGCAGGTGGTCCGGGTCACCGGCCCGCCGGGCTCCTCCCCTGGTCTGGAGGGGACCTACTGGATCCCGGTAAGGATCCAAGGGGGTAGACACTAGGCTTTGCTGGATTCTGGCTGCAGACCATGATCCATCAAAGCCTGGTTCATCCTGGGGCGCTGGTGGAGGCGGCATGGGTGAATATTAGGTACGTGCATGGGGATATTCACACATATCCGGTGGTCCCAGTGGAAATTCCTTACCGGGGAAAAAGCATACGGTGAAGGCCGCGGTTAGTTCCCGCCTGGGAAATGTGAGTGCTGCGCAGCGCTCAGTGGTGACGCGGGGTCTTCCGACGCTGGTGAGGGGGGCGGGACAGAGGAGCCATGTCAGGCGGCTCCCCCGGCCCCAGTAGTCCATCCCACAGAATATTTTCCGCTCGAGCAGTCTCGTGGCGACACCCTACGCTTTGCCTTTGACCGAGTGATTCAAATTGAGAGTCAAAAGGTGCGCCCTGATGCCACGCTCGCCCACCCATACTTTTTGGTAATTAGGGACAGACTGTATAGAGTGAGCCATGACATCCAGTCGGGGGAGGAAATCACCCAGTTGTTGGTGCCGAAGAGCCGTCGGGAAATGCTTTTCCAGGCGGCTCACTATAACCCAAAGGCTGGGCACCTCGGATATGATCAAACACTGCAGCGGATAATGGCCCACTTCTATTGGCTGGACATTAGTGCGGCCGTGTGCCTGTCCCAAATGCCAGCTCGTTAAACATCCGGCCACCCCAAAATCGCCGTTGCGCCTGCTTCCCTTAGTTGAGGTACCGTTTGAAAGACTTGGTATGGACCTCATCGGGCCATTAGACCGCAGTGCATGGGAATATTGCTTTTTATTAGTCCTGGTGGATTATGCAACGCGATATCCGGAGGCAGTGCCATTGCGCAACATCTCTCAGGTCATCTCCCGAGTTGGAGTCCCTAAAGAGATTCTAACTGACCAGGGCACCTTGTTTATGTCACAAACACTACAGGAACTATACGAGATGTTAGGTGTCCGCTCAATCCGGACCAGCATGTACCACCCCCAGACTGACGGTCTGGTGGAACGGTTTAATAAAACGCTGAAGAACATGATTCCTAAGTTCGTGCATGGCAATAGCCGAAATTGGGATAAATGGCTGGACCCGCTGTTGTTTGCAGTGCGGGAGGTACCCCAGGCCTCCACGGAATTTTCTCCCTTTGAGCTCCTGTTTGGCAGGAGACCCCGGGGGGTGCTGGACCTGGTTAAAGAAAGCTGGGAGGAAGGTACCAGCACCAGTAAGAATTAAATTCAGTACATTATGGACCTGTGAGCAAAACTCCACACGCTGTGACAGCTGTCACGTGAGAATTTGCTCCAGGCCCAGGAACGTCAAGGACGGCTATATGACAGAGGGGCGCGGCTAAGACAATTTGCACCGGGAGATAAAGTGCTTCTATTGCTCCCTTCATCCAGCTCCAAATTGCTCGCCAGGTGGCAAGGGCCCTTTGTGGTCACACGGCGGGTGGGTGATGTCGATTATGAGGTTGAGCATACTGACAGGGGTGGAATGACACAAACGTATCACATCAACCTCCTGAAAGCGTGGAGGAGGGCTGAGTCTGCCTCGCTGGCTACCTCGGTGATTGAGAGAGATGGGTTGGGTCCGGAGGTTCCAAAATCGGCCAATCAAACCCTTTGTAATAACCATCTCTCACCGAGCCAGGGTGGCTTTCTCCCCTGCCGGGACGTACGATGCTTATACACCACCACATAGACACCACCCCTGGAGTAAAAACACGTACCCAGCCATATCGGCTGCCCGAGCATAAACATAAAAATCGTGCAGGTGGAATTGAAGGCCATGCTGGAGATGGAGGTAATAGAAGAATCCCACAGCGACTGGTGCAGCCCCATCGTTCTTGTCCGCAAGTCCGATGGATCTATCCGGTTCTGTGTGGACTACTGCAGGGTGAATGACGTGTCAAAATTCGACGCCTACCCAATGCCCCGGGTCGACGAGCTACTAGATCGGTTAGGCAAAGCTCTCTTTTTAAAGACGCTGGATCTAACCAAGGGCTACTAGCAGATTCCCTTGTCGCCAGAGTCCAGGGAGAAAATGGCTTTCTCTACTCCGTACGGTTTGTACCAATTTGTGACACTCCCATTTGGCTTGTTCGACGCCCCAGCCACATTCCAGCGCCTCATGGACCGGGTGCTGCACCCACACGCTGCATATGCCGCTGCCTACCTGGATGATGTTATCATCCACAGTGACAGCTGGGAGTGGCACATGCAGCAGGTGGGAGCGATGCTCGAGTCCCTGAGGCAGGCGGGGCTCACGGCCAACCCAAAGAAGTGCGCGGTTGGACGGAGGGAGGTATGGTATCTGGGGTACCACTTGAGAGGAGGGCTGTTGCGGCCCCAGATAGATAAAACCACAGCACTTGCAGCCTGCCTGAGACCCAAGACAAAAAAAGAGGTGAAGCGGTTCTTGGGGCTGGCGGGCTATTACCGGAGGTCTGTCCTGGACTTCTCGGAACTGACCAGCCCCCTGACTGACCTAACCCGAAAGGGTGCATCAGATCCGGTCCAGTGGACGGAGCGGTGCCAACAGGCGTCTGAAGGACTAAAATTGGCCCTCTGTGGGGAATCTGTTTTGCATATATACTTACAGATTAGATTATTATTTTATTATTAAAATATTATTATTAATATTATTATTATATATATTATTATTATAACCTACTTGATCCCTTCCAATCTGGCTTTAGATCCTTTCACTCGACCGAAACTGCACTCAAGAGAGTGGTAAATGACCTTTTGTTAGCTATTGACTCCAACTCAACCTCAGCACTATTGCTACTTGACCTGAGCGCAGCCTTCGACACAATTGATCATACGATACTCTTGAACCGTCTTGAACATTATATTGGTATCCGGGGATCAGCCCTTTCTTGGTTTAGGTCTTACCTACTTGATAGATCACATCACGTCTTTTACAACAACATGACCTCAGTGTTGCAATATGGACTTTGGTGTCCCACAAGGCTCTGTCCTAGGACCACTGCTATTCTCTATCTATATGCTACCACTTGGTGGCATCATTCGCAAATTTGGCATTAACTTCCATTGCTACGCCGATGACACCCAAATTTACATACCAGTCAAACCAACCAATGACACCCAATTCCAAAAACTAGAGGCCTGCTTATCAGAGGTCAAATATTGGATGTCCCTAAACTTCCTACTTCTTAATGGCAGCAAAACTGAGATGCTGATTGTGGGACCAGCTAGACATAGACACTTATTTGAGAATATGTCAACTTTGATAGTTGCGTAACTCCCAAGCCCAACTTAAAAAATCTTGGGGTAAAATTCGACCCTACCCCCCCCCATTCGATTGCACTTAAGGAAAACACAAAAAACGTTTTAAAACCCGTAAACCAAATTGAATTTTTAAAAGGCCGGAAAAATTTTATTAAAACCCCCTTTTACCGAACTATGCAATTCCCTTTTTAAAAGGGTTTATCTGGGCCAAAAAACTACAAGGAAAAACGCCCAAATCCACAAATTTAAAAAAACCAATAAACCCCCTTCTTAAACCCCCCCTTACATTACCAAAATTAAGGGAGGGTTCAAATGCCTTTTTTTTCATAAAACCCAAAATGGGGTGGCCCCCGCCCATTTGCCAAAAAAATTAAACCCATTTTAAAAAGCCCCTGCCCCCAATTAGACCGGCTTTTGTTTCCCCTCAAAAAAAAAAAAGGAAAACCCTTTTTTTGGGGCCCCCCTTTTTTAAAAACCTTACTTATTTTTTTTTTCTTTTTTTACCCCCCGGTAAAAAATTTTTTTTTGGTCCCCTTCCCCCCCCCCCCTTTTTCCCCCCCCTTCTCCCCCCTTTTCCTTATTTCCCCCTTTTTTAAATTTTTTTTTTTCCCCCTCCCCCCCATCCCCTTTTTATTCCCCCCCCCCTTTTTTTCCCCCTTTTTTTTCAATTTTTTTTCCCCCCTTTTTTTTTTTCTTTTTCCCCCCTTTTTTTTTTTCCCCCTTTTTCCCTTCCCTTTTTCTTTTTCCCCCTTTTTTCCCTTTTTTTCCTTTTTCCCCCCCCCTTCCCCCTCCTTTTCCCCCCCCCCTCCCCCTTAATTCTCTTTTCCCCCTTTTCCCCTTTTTTTCCCTTTTTTTTTTTCCCCCTTCCCTTTTTCCCTTCCCCCCTCCCTTTTTTTTCCCTTTTTTTTTCCCCCTTCAACCCCCCCCTTTTTCCCCCTTCCTTCCCCCCCCCTTTTTCCTTCCCCCTTTTTCCTTTTTTTTTCCCCCCTTTTTTTTCCCCTTTTTTTTCCTTTTTCCCCCTCCCCCTTCCCCCCTTTTCCCTCTTTTTTTTTTTTCCCCTTTTTTCCTTCTCTTTTTTAAACCCTTTTTTTTTTTTTTTTTTCCCTTTTTTTTCTCCCCCTTTTTATTTCCCTTTTTTTTTTTTTTTTTACCCTCCCCCCCCTTTTCCTTACCCTTTTTTTTTTTCCCCCCCACCCCTTTCCCCCCTTTCTTTTCCCAAACCCTTTACTTCTTTTCCAATTTTCTAAACCCTTTTACCCTAGTTTAAAACATTACTCTAACACATTTGATCACTCTACTTCCATCTGCTGGGAACTATATATCATTACCACCCTTTGACTCAAATATACACATTTATTTTATTCTGGCACCATCTGCTGGACACCAAAAATCATTACATCCATTAAAAAAGTATATTTTAGACCATTCTGGCACCATTTACTGGACATCAAAAATCATTACACTAGAATTTTCTCATTGGCCGACCAGAATTTGAATTATTTCCCAGCATTCAATGCTCCCCCAAATAGTTTTGACACCACGACTGAAGAAAGTGATAAAATTCATTACTACCCAGCATTGGACCAACACAAAACTTGTAGCTGCTGATGGTTGAAAAACCAATTCAGTAAGTGTTACAGGCCTTTATTTAAGACCTTGTTTAAAAGGATAACCCAACCTAACCCTAATCAAACGTCTTCTCAGTGCAGCACAGGTGATGTTTCCATATGCTCGGGTGTATCTGACTTCCGTCAATGCTTCAATTGCCCTTCCCCCCAAGATCCACCGTAACCCTATAAAGCCTGAACCATCAAATAATTGCCAGAAAATTCTACTTCTTTGAAAATGGAGTGTTTATTGGACCTTCTGACAAATAAAAAAAAAAATTTAAATAGCAATTTAATTTCTAACCTTAACCCTTATCCTCTAATATTATCCCTAATCCTGATCTTATTACTTAACTTAACCTCTCTGACTACCTTGCCACATCTTAACCATCTCTAAACCCCCATTCTTTTCACCTGTAATAAACTATACATTCTTTTCCAACATCTCACTGTGAAAAGAACAGCAGGGAGTCAGCCAGGCCAGGCACCAGTACGTGAATCAACGATGATCGTCAGCCTCAACAAAGGCCCCCCAGGGATCCCTCTCACCCCACCTTGTGGAGAAGACAAGTAAGACATGTGAGTACACAGCCTGGGAGACAGAGTGCCAACCCCACCCACCAGCCAGACCAGACACCAGGACGTGGCTCAACAATGATCGTCAGCCTCAACAGAGGCCCCCAGGGATTTCCCTCTCACCCCACCTTGTGGAGAAGATTAAGAAGACGTGAGTATACAGCCTGAGAGACAGAGTGACAACCCCACCCACAGACACACCCACCCTGAAAACCACACCCCACAAAATCCCAGCATGCCTGGGCACACATCCATGAAGACACAGTGAAGAGCAGGAGCATAGACGACAAGGACCAGCTAACCACCAGCATCAAGACAGATCAACCTTTCAGACGCCAATCCACAGCGGAGCTTCTGAACCCCTCAGCTCTGAATCCAGGCCCGGATAACGGAGGACGGAATCACTGGATACCAGGGGCCTCATTTATAAAACTTTGTGTAGATTCCATCCTAAAACATTGCGTCCACAAACCTCAGAATCTACTAACACAAGAAAAATTTCAGATTTATAAAACCGTGTGGCGCACACCTGTACGCAGTCTTCTCTTTATAAATACCCACTTGCGGTGAATTGTGCGGCCGTGTACTCCTCCCAGTGTCCGCCCACTATTCCTCATAGTGTCGTCCCACAATCAACCGTTTGCAAGCCGCAAACTGCTGTTTCTACTCCTCCGCCTGCTGATTTTGACAGAATCTGTATCGTTCATAAATTCTCTGCAGTGCTCCATTCTTATGTGAGTCTCTGATTAATACATGTATTCTTTGATTTTGAACAGTAGCATTATGTTGTTGTTATTTAGCCTTTCTGAGGCTATTGCATGGTTAGATCAATAAGTTTTATTTCACTTCATCCTGGCGCCGCCCGGTAAAATAATGAATACAATAAGAGTCAAGAGAATGCCTTTGTATAAAAATAGGTTTTAAGTAGTGACTTAACAGATACAACAGACCACAAGCCCTGTGAAAGCACACTTTAAAACTGTTTTTAAGAGGACTGAGCTTTATTTTGTGATCTTCCCATCGGGCGTCGCTGATTCCCGTGTCTGAAAAACTTTGCGGTAAACTCTACGCATGGGTGAAAGGATGCGTAGATGTGCGCACATTTTACCGCATAGAATTTTTCTATAAATCCGGACGTTTGCGGTAAAATATGCGTACGCACATTTCACGCCCCTTAACGCCACTTTTTTGTGCGCAGCAACCTTTATAAATGAGGCCCCAGATGTGATGTTGTAATGAGGGGCAGGGTTGCAAAGCCAACCGCGGACAACCAGGGTTTCAAAAAGCTATTCTGAAGGCGAATAGCTACTAAATCTGTGTGAACAGACAATGGGAAGGAAACACAAAGGCGATAAGGGAGAACTAAAATAATAATTCCTACAAGGAATATAACTTTGAACGGAAAACAACCCACTACGGGCGATAGTCTCTTGAAGAAGTAACTGAAAACTTCCCTAAACAGGTGACAAAATCCCCAAAAGAAGAGACAGAAAAGAGAATAGAGCAGAGTCAATAGGTTTTCTTTAGAGAGAATGAGAGCGTACCGCTACCGGCCAAGTGTAGTACAAACTGACACTGAAGCGTTGAGCACAGGGTCTCATTACCGGGATGAGCGGCACCTGATGTTAAAATGGTGAAAGGGGAAGGTCCAAAGGAACCACCGCCCCCAGTGGCTGAGTCAGTCACTGCACCATGACAGATTTCACAAGGCGAACAGTTTGGCCAAATCCCAATCCTTATTTGTACCCCTATGGCTTCGGGCCTTGGCCCTACCCATGGCCGAATTCCCTAGTAGGGTGCATAGC
>JAXDDW010000157.1:600000-940225 GCA_034670385.1 Hoplostethus mediterraneus | reverse complement strand
CATAATAAATTATCCAGCTCATACAAGCCATTCAACCCATTCTAGACTTTAATAATATATGATGACGCATCTAACTTTTTAAATGCATTAATGCCAGGTTACGCCATTTCACATTCAGATTAAATATTGTATCACAACCTTACAACTTTCACTTAAAACGATTTTGAAATGTTGATGTTCTTTCCAAATCTTTGGCTGCAAGAATTTGCACCCAATCAACCAGATGCTGTATTTATGAAACCAAGGTGAGGCAGGTTTGCTGCTGACATATTAATCTTCACTACAACGGAAACAGTCAGGAAAGCGCTGGCGACATTTATGTCGGCGGGTTAAAAACACCGCACAGCTGAGCTCCCGCATGTTTCCCTTTAAAGAAGCGCTCCGACGAAACCGTTGTCCAACAGAGATTGCAGCCTATCAGGATCTCCACGGGTTATATCTGTGCCACAATCTGATGAGATGATGAAGAATCTGTTTTTACACTGAACGGCTGTGGTTTCGCCCGCAACTGGATGCTGACGGGCTCTATGAATGTCATTCTGGGCTATAACGGAGATTGCCTGACCCATTATTGGCTGCGATCCGAAATCGCTCAATTTCACAATGACGGATTCTTGATTTTATTTTTTTTCCTGACACAAAACAACGAATAATCGGTGTGAAGATTTTGGATTATGAAACGTATGTCCTGTGCTGTGCCGAGCCGATTCACGGTGAGCGTCGCCGCGGTGTAAAAGACAGGCTCGTATAGGCTGATGAAAACACCATGGCTTATGCTGCGCCTGATGAATAGACGCGGGTTTGGGGTTATTTGCAAAGCGCGGTGTAGGTTGTTATGAGGATGTGATCCGACAGGGATACGGTTCCCTGATTTGCCCGTCTCACTCGACCGCATCCTAACACATATAGTCGCTCATGATGCCCAGGGTTTTGCGGAGGCTTGTCCATTTGGTGCTGTTCTGCCCTCTGTCCAAGGGCCTGCAGGTATGGAAACCAACATATTGGCAGTCTGCTTTTAATGCCGTTTGAGCTCATGCAAGAGCGTGCATGGTTTTATTCACCTGTAGACATGGTTAACTACCACTACACAGCCTGCTAAAAACACATAATGTAGCAGCAATATGTAGACTACGAATTTAAAAACAAAACCTGACAGGTAGTGTCACACCAGATAGCACCCAAAGATCCTCTGTCTAAAATGAGAACATGTGATACACCTATAGTCAAGTGACCAACCGCCCACTCGTTCATTCAGTGTGTGCTTGTGCAATCTTGCCATCAATTTGCTTTGTCTTCTTGACCTGACCAGTCCTTTTTCTTCTTTGTCCCTTATTTTTCCTCCCGCCCCGAAGAGTCGGCTGCCAGCCATAAAGGTGAAGTACCTGCTCCTGGCGTGGCTGGGCATCCTGGTTGCCAGCTGGGTCATCTACATGCAGTATGCCTCTTATTCTGAACTCTGCCGTGGGCATGTCTGCCACATGGTTATTGTAAGTAGAGTTTCACTCATGAAATATCCATTATGGAAGGGGATATCATAATGTCATCAGTGTGACCCGTGACAAAACAGAAACCATATCAGGGTGCTATAGGGGTCAAAATATTAGGTTGCTGCATCGTCTTTCACAGACTTGGAATCAAGGGTATGTTGTCCTCATCCTGCCATAGAACTATCACCATAGTCCATAACTGAAGAGCGATGCCCCGATGTGGCGTCGCTTTGTCCAGCCTCATTTGTGAAATGTAACAGACTTAGTCGCCGACTGCAGTCAGATGATCAATTCAGTTTACCTTGGAAGTGCACCACCAGAGAGAGAGCAAGAGAGAGAGAGAGGCGGGGGAAAGATGCACTACAACCTAGGTGCAGTATCCGGTAGATGCAATTGGCACAAGTACAAATAATATGTACAATGTTCCAAAACAATGGGAAAAGATGGTAGAACAACTGGATAGACGGCCTCTCTCTCAAGGAGGAGGAGACAGCTGGGGTGCTGCTTGTATTGACTTCTTCCTTCATACATCACCGTCGACACTGGCCTGTGGTGTAGCCTATATCTTAACTGCTCACCTGCTGTGCCCAGCTGTTTCCAGTGCCTTTGATTGTTGAGAGCAGCAGCAGTCTTTTCAGGAGGTATTGGGGTCTACAAGGCTGAATAACAGAACAGCTATTCAGCGTAACTAATGCCTGATGGGTCAATAATGTAAACACAATATAGCAAATGGTCAGATCTGCACCATGTGCGTGTGCGTGCGTGTGTGTGCGTGTGCGTGTGTATACATTGTTACATAGTGTTTTACAAACAATAAAATGATAATACATAAAAGTTTTTATCAAATTGTTTAGATATAGTCTTGTCATATGGAGTTAGAGGACCAAAAGACATCTAAATATGTCTAGAGCTTGGGACCAATAATAAGGGCCTCCGTTTTGTCCAAAATAAGATGAAGTAAATGCATAGCATAGCATTGCATAGCAGTGAAAGGAAATGCTATAGAGATTGAAAAAAATCAAATCAAAGGGTAACATATAAAGAGGTAAGAACTGAGCCCTGAGGCACACCACGTGTAATGTAATACGGAATATTATTTTCTGATGGAGAATGAAAATGTTCTGTGGACAGGTAAGATGAGAGCCGGTCCAGGCTGTTCCCAGAGATACGAACCTCTCCATCTCCCAGCAGTTAGAACAGCATGATCAGTACATGTGAAAGGAAGTGTTTAGTTAGTCTACGTCTATCAAGATGTCGTTTCCCAAGGGGAGTTGTAGTACTAATGATAGTCACTAACGGAAATACTATTGAAATGACTGTTATTTCTTTCCACTAACTACAAGAATGGCTTTGGGAAATAAAAGATAACATAAAAATACATCAATACTATAGATACATATATAGAAGAAGAGCATAGTTGATTGGATTGTTAAAATCAGCTGAGACTTTCAAAGCACTGTTCACTAAAGAGGTGGGAGCGCGCAATATGCTGACTATGCTCTTTGTTGCTCTTTGTTGCTCTTGGCCCCCCCCCCGAGCAGTAAAGAGACACTGCGGTCAGACGGAGAGGAGCGCTGTCATAACCACCGACTCCACGGCCAAAATATATAAACAACAAACCACTTACGAGGAAAGATTTTAATTAGACAGCTCAAACCAAAACCACGGTGACAGTTTCATGGAGTTTCGCTGGGTTTATACGCTCCCCGGATCTGGACAGAGATTCTGATTCATGTGCCGAGCGTCTCCTCTCCTGCTGCCTTTTCGACAAACAATCTCTGCCAAGGCTCTGGGTAAACGTTGGGAGGCTGGAAAAAAACAGCAATCTTGAAATGCTCGATGCTATCTAAATTTAGGATTCAGCCTTGCAAGAGGACAAGAGCGTTCAAGGACCTTCCTGCCACTTTTCCTGTAGTTAATGTTGTGCATTTCCTGTTTCCTTTTTCTCAGTGTGATCACTATAGAAGGGGCATAATATCGGGCTCGTCCTGCAAGGCGCTGTGTGATCAGAGGACCCTGACCCTACAGCGCTGCATGTCCACCTCCTCCACCCATCAGGTAAAATGAACATACACAAAAAAAAACACACAGGCCCAAATCAACCTCAAGATTGCTTTTGTGCTCCTGATCTACCAACCAGATCTACAAGCATTTTGCACATTGAAAATATGGAATGAATTGCAGAGTTTTTGTGCTTTTAACCTAATGTCTTTATTTCTCATCATGATCCACACTAACCTGTTTCTGTCTGCCGCATGCTCACCATGCAGCTGCCTATAGCTGAAGAGAGGAGTAGGTGTAGGAATAAGATGAAGGGGATGATGTACCCTCAGCTTGAGGGTGGAAGGCAGACACAACGGCAGAGAGAACTCAGAATGAAATAGTTACAACTATGGTTCACTTATTCTTACACTTATATTTCAGTTGAAATATGTGTTACATACATAGAATATACATACAAAAATATCAATAATGTCAATAAAGGTTATTTGATTTATTGTTTTACCAAATATCATTACAGAAGTCATGAAACAGTCCTTTATTTTTCTGGAAGGAAACCAAACTAAAAAGAGATTATTTGATCTACATTTGGTATCGTGTCTTCTATTAATTTACCTACAAACAAATATTGTTCCTCTTTTTTTGTTTCTTCTTTTTCCTTCCGTCTGAAACCATGTTGTAAGAACCGTCCAAGCCCCGAGTAGCACCTAACCACATTCACATGACAAGTGAATCTTGGTATATTAGTGTTAAGAAGTGAACTGGAGGCAGCTATAGTGTTCTTATATCTGGCCCTCAGTGTCTTAACCTTCCTCCTCCACACATGTAGGCACACAAACATATTAAATCTCTCTTCTTTCTCGCGTGTCTTTTTGCCTGCAGGTGTACAGCGGGTTATGGAAGGAGAGGCCAGTGGTGATTAAGTGTGGGATTGAGGAGCCGATGAAGACCGACGGGGCTCCAGACTCTCTGCTACGGCAGGAGATGAGCTTGTTCGACAAGCCCAGCCGTGGAACCTCTATGGACGAGTTCAAAGAAATGCTGCACGGCTTCCTCAAGGTCTGTGTTCTCCATCAGACGAGACCAGAGTGATGTCAAGTCTCCATGACATAAAATATATATTACAAGGAGCAACTGCCGGCACGTTTGGACCCCAGATCAATTTCTCACTGATTTTTTTGCAGAGATAGCCAACAGCACTGAGCCAGTTAGGGAGAGAGGTTAAGAAATTGATTGTAGCTTACATAGCAAAGACGGTGGTTATGTTTAAAATATAAAGTCTGATACAGAATCTGGTCTGCAACTCATAAATACTGCAAGCTCGTTTGAGCTTCGTGACGACAGTAGTCTTATTCAGACTTCACACTTGGAACCAATTGGAAAAAAGAGTGGTGTAAAAACATTCTACTAAATGTAATTGTTAGAATCTCTTGGCTGATATACATAATTAAAAGTATTTCTCCTGTACTTTCCACTGTATAGTACCCGTATCATATTCTGAATGTGCTTCGGCCCAGCATTCTGATGTATGTCAGCCATCCAAACGTTTTACTACTTTGAGTGACTGCACATGGAACAATCTAAGAGAGCAAAGGGAGGGCAGTGTAACCTTATTAACGTTGCGCTGTCGAATCCCTGGAAGGAACGGGGATGGGGCATTAGAAGTGTTTTGCTGTAAGTCTTTGAGGGGAAGTGAAACAAAAAGTAGGAAGTGAAAGGCGCCAAAAATACCCCCAAGTCAAGGAGCTAACGATGCATGGCAGCTATAAAGGTTTGTTCATGCCGGTCTCTGTAGTGCTGTATGTTTTCCTGTATGAACTGTTGATTTCATGTGTATGGGTATGTTATATTCTTCTGCCTCAGTCCTAGAACAGATTTAAAGCCTAAGTAACAATAATAGATCAATAATAAGCTGTGTGAGTACAACGTTTTAAAGGCAAGGTATTGTTTGTTGTGCATCTGAAATGTTATTTCCACTACATTTACTAAATATTAACCTGATCAAACTCCTTCCTGCAGTCTAACCTCGGTGAGCAGCCATCTTTGAGCACCCTGGTGGAGAGGGTCATCACCCTAGCTGATGTCAACCAGGATGGCAAAGTGTCTCTAGCGGAGGCCAAGTCTGTCTGGGCTCTGCTCCAGATCAATGAGTTTCTCCTGATGGCGGCACTGCAGGAGAAGGAGCACACCCCGAAGCTGCTGGGCTTCTGTGGAGACTTATACGTGACAGAGCGCGTGGGCCACAGCTCCCTCTACAGGCTGGAGGTCCCTAGCTACCTGCAGGCGCTGGTCCCCGAGGCCTTGAGCTCCAGCCTGAACCGCTGGCTGGCGCCGGCCTGGCCACGCAGGGCGCGCATCACCATTGGCCTGCTGGAGTTTGTGGAGGAGGTCTTCCACGGGTCCTACGGCAGTTTCCTCATGTGCGACGCCAGTCCCCGCCACGTGGGTTACAACGCAAAGTACGACTGCAAGATGGCCAACCTGCACAGCGTGGCGTCGGAAGCGGTGGTGCGGGGATTCCTGCGGGGTCGGCGCTGCGAGACCAACGCCGATTGCACCTACGGCCGGGACTGCACGGCCACCTGCGACCGACTGGTGAAGCAGTGTAACACAGAGGTGGTGCAGCCCAACCTGGCCAAGGTGTGCGTGCTGCTGCAGGATTTCCTGCTGTTCGGAGCACCTTCGGACCTCCGCAGGGACCTGGAGAAGCAGCTGCGCACCTGCGTGACGCTCAGCGGCCTGGCAAGTCAGATGGAGGTGCATCACTCTCTGGTCCTCAACAACCTGAAGACACTACTGTGGAAGAAGATCTCCAACACTCAGTATTCTTGAGATCCAACCGTTATCCAGCCTGTCCACAGAATTACATGAACTATTATCTAAACTGAATTATTGCTGGTGGAAAGGTTTTAGCGATTGGCAGTATAAATGTTGTATTTTAACACAACGCTGACTGTGAATAAAAGGAAACTGTGAATTAATAACTATGAAACAGCAACAAAGCAGACTGGTTCTCTGGGAACCTCATGAAAACCCTTTTTTTGTTCTCCAAAATGCTTTATTTTGTGAAGCACAGCGATCAACATAATATTCTCAGGGTCTTGCCTGTGATTTTATTTATCAAATCCTGTAAGGAAACAATTCCTTTTCAGAATAAACAAGACAACAAATATGCAGGAGTACATATGAGAGTAGATATGCTTTTTTTTTTTGCGATATCATCCAGCAGAGATAGGAAATGACAAACATACATGGGAGGTGTGTGATTTTGAATGTGAGCAGATTGTACTCGTTTCCAGTGTGTCAACTCAACCCACATTTAAGGCAGAGATCAGATACAAATAATAGCTATGTCATCACTTTCCACTGATATTGATCATGTTTCAAAATAATCTGAACTGAGTGATGTCTATAGTTGTCATTCATGATTGCAATTAGCCGTTACCGTGACTAAACTTCAATTGATATCATATAATTTTATGATTTTCTAGTCAGTCAGTTGTCAGTGCTTGGGAACTCATGAAGATTTGATGTCTTTCACAGTGAAAATGGCACACCCAATATGAAGTTTCTTCAAATACATGTAATGGCAGGTAGACATTAATAGCAAGAACTTCTAGGGCAATGTTCTCACTGAAGTTAAGGGAACTTTTAAATGCCAATTTCTGGTGACTTTGAAAAGTCACCAGACAAAAGGACATGAAAAAAAGAACATTCGCCATGATATTCTATCCACTTTTCCATGTGTTTTCTATGGCTGAAAAATGGTTTCCATTTCAAGGCTTTCCTAGATGTTTGACCCCTGATACGTTGCAATCCAAGATGCATCATTCCAAATGATGATATTGAAATGTGGTGTAAACTATTTAACTTTAACTTCTCATGATTCTTCACCAAGTCATCATTACCAAGAATAGTGTTCACAAGCTGTTCATTGGGGGTATACTGCATACTGCATGCCACCTTCATAACTCTGGGGCCATACTAGCACACATGCTTTAGGAATAAGGCCCTGAGCCCATTAAAAAACCCTTTAAGTGTCATTGAACAAAAACACACAGTGTTGTTTGTTTACCTTTAAAGAATTGATTTGACCATCTAAATAGATTCAGATTCTTGAGGAGTTCAACTTGTAGATGCCAGTAAGCTTTTTGGAACATTCTCAGCCCATCACAACTCATTTTAGTTCTTCATTTATTTCCCCGTGTTTAAAAATACAAATGTAAACTAATTTGTTCAACTGTCATATACTGCAAATCCTTGTATCTAACTCGAGAACAAATTTGAGTGAGATATTTTCAATCCAATAAATTACTACATCAACAATGCCAGTTGTCCAGTAACAGCTTCTCTCGTCTGGTGAATCTTGGCTGGACATCATTTCCAGCCCGACAGCAGACTTTGAAGTTGAAGCACCATGAAGTTGACAAGTATGGTCCCCTATGATTTTCTGGAGCCATGACCTTTGCTCTTATTTCAAAGCTCCTCTGGACCAGGATATTGCTGAACACAGTTTAGAGCCATCAGATGTCATTCACTTAAGCCCTCAATACCACACCAAGGTCAGTAGCTTTCAATGTGGCAGGTGAAGCTGCTTTATCTATCAAACCAATGCTGTATTGCAAGCAATCTTCATGATCTGTTTTTAATCATGTATAAGCATAGTTTAATAAATAAAGGCTACTCAAGTATATTTCCTTATTAAATACTTTATTGATTTTCTTCAGGTGTTTTAGAACACCCCCATTTTTCCAATTTTGATTCATCGGTCCATACGACCTCCTTTCAGTCTTTAGCTGTTGGGACACCTATCAAGCTGTTGACACTCAGAAACTTGTCTTCTGATTCTGTTGTGGTTTTGGATCTGCCAGACCGCTTCCTGTCAGAGTTCCCTCCGTGTCTTTTGATGGTGTGGGGAACTGTACTCACTTATTGAGCAGAACAAGGCGCGCTCAACTCTCAAGAGACAGAACAGGTCTTCGGGTGCCAGTCTATAACTGTGATTCTAATGAAAGAAAAAAACCGCACTCTCCAGCTTCGTCTCATGAACTGTTTTTAATGGCACATGTCCTTAACACAAACGCGTTTCGGCTACGCCGTCATCAGTGTGTCTGGTGTAAAACAGAAAACAATGGCTTTTAAAACAGAAACAGGAGGGTAACAACAGGTGTGTAAAATCTGGCTGATTACCCAATCAACTAGTCGTATGCAGCCCAGGATGCATACGATAGGCTACATCAAATGACGAGAAAATCTTGGAAAGAGAAAAAGTTAAAAAATAGACAAGGTGTCAACAGACCCTCATAAGTGGACACAAACATCCACTAGCAACATGCAATACAACCAAGCACACAACACCTCCCCAAAAAATATACAAAAAATATTTCAGGCCGAAAAGTATATTCATGCCCCCTGTGTCGAACCCTTCCGTTCAGACTTTTTGCCGGTTGGTTGACCAAGACGTATCCAACCTGTTTACAACTCCAAGAGACAGACAATTTTTTTCGAACCTTGCAGGCTCTCAGTGATGACGACTCTATAGTGATCAAGCCCGCTGACAAGGGCGGCGCAGTTGTGATACCGAATAAGGAGTCATACCGCCAGGAAATTCTTAGACAACTCGGAGATCATGAATTCTACTCCCCCCTCATGTGTGATCCAACTGGTCGCTTTTCCAATATGATAAAAAGGACACTGAACTATGCCAAATCAGAAAATCATATTACTCAAGATGAACTGAACTTCCTACTTCAAACCCACCCAGTTAGACCTGCGTTTTACACGCTACCGAAAATCCATAAGGATTATGTAGACACTGTCCCAGGGCGCCCAATTGTGTCCGGTTGCCAATCCCTCACTGAATCCATCTCTCAGTATGTAGATTGGTACATAAAGCCACTGGTATGCACATTGCCCTCATATCTGAAGGACACGACTGACTTCTTGAAAAAACTGACAGCTGTCAATGTATCTGATAAGGATATTCTATGCACGATGGATGTAACAACTAATATGTGTACATATATATGTACACATATTATGTACATGATATGTACACTAATATCCCGCACGACTTGGGCTTATGTGCTTTGAATCACTATTTGAAATCTAGAGAGAGTGACAACCCCCCGTACCAAATTTTTTCAAAACCTCCCGCTTTTTGCACACAAAAGATCTAACAACATAAGAGATACTTTGGTTAGAGCAGTCTCCTACACTCCTCCTACCAATTGGCTTACAGCTCTTGACCCAGGCAACTTCCCGTGCAGAGGCTGCGTTAATTGTAACGCCATGATCAAAGGCAGCTCCTTCTTACATCCACGTACTGGAAAGACTTACTCCGTGAAAGGGAGAATTACCTGTAGAACGTCATTTGTAGTCTATCTTTTGAAATGCCCATGCGGCTTCTGTTATGTTGGCAAAACAACAAGGGAACTGAGAATAAGAATCAATGAACATAAAAGTAATATACGTACTCATGACATCAAATCATCTGTTGCTAGACATTTTAATGAAGTTGGACACGATATATGTACCTTGAAATTTCAAGGCATTGAGACAGTAGGTCATCTAAAACGGGGTGGGGACAGGGAGCGCTACCTCTTACAACGGGAAGCTTTTTGGATACATTCACTCCAAACTGTACACCCCAATGGCCTTAATGAAGAACTTGTCTTAAATTGTTTTTTTATAGTTTGTTCATACAAACTCTGTGCACAACTGGGTCTTGATAATTGATAATGGAATGTACAATTGGGTCTCGGCAATGGGATGTGCTTATTGTGTTTCTGTGAAGATGTGGGCTGTTGATCGGGTTGCTCTGGCATGGGTCGACAGGGCGGTGGCACTGTTGTCACCATCTTCGACTCTTGGGATTGTCTTTGTATATTTTTTGGGGAGGTGTTGTGTGCTTGGTTGTATTGCATGTTGCTAGTGGATGTTTGTGTCCACTTATGAGGGTCTGTTGACACCTTGTCTATTTTTTAACTTTTTCTCTTTCCAAGATTTGCATCCTGGGCTGCATACGACTAGTTGATTGGGTAATCAGCCAGATTTGACACACCTGTTGTTACCCTCCTGTTTCTGTTTTAAAAGCCATTGTTTTCTGTTTTACACCAGACACACTGATGACGGCGTAGCCGAAACGCGTTTGTGTTAATGTGCCATTAAAAACAGTTCATGAGACGAAGCTGGAGAGTGCGTTTTTTTTCTTTCATTAAACTGTACTCACTGACACCACAGCTGATCAATTGCTTAAATTTTTAATAAAAACTGGAAAAATGGGGGTGTTCTAAAACTTTTGACCGGTAGTGTATATGTCATGAAGACATATTAGAAAGTCTTGACAAATAATTAAATCTCAAAATATCTCAAGATATACAAATAATTGTGTCCATGAGAGGCGGGAGTCACTGCTGGGGATGTTCCATCTGTAAAGACAAACAGTCAATAGGAATTTACTCATGTTACTTTCTTATTTCAACAAAGCATTAAATCAAATGTCACTTTCCAATAAAGTGGTCTGTTGGGGAGAAAAAGCAATCACTCCCAAGTCCCCACTGTTCTAGGTACTGGGTGTACTTGCTGATATAGACCGTTTACTCTCTGCCACCATATGACACAGGACCAACACAGTGTTGGACTGCAACGCCTCAAGGGGCAGGCTGGGTGAGAGGGAAAAGAAACACAGAAGCAACAAGTCTGCCAGTGTCAACTTACCGTGAATTTTCACCTTCACAAGCAACTATGCTGTTGCGCCGCGGGACCAATGGTCATCTAGTCCATCACAAGGGAACACCAGGCTTCTAAAATGTCAAGGGAGTCATTATCATTGCAAAATGTTGTTTAATGGTTTGTTGTTTAAGTGTTTAATACTGTTTGTTTGGACAGCAAATGAACAGCAATGTTTACAGCAATGCAACGGTTTACGGTAAGGTGAGGGTACGTGGTTCTATCTGGCCCGGTTCCATACCCAAAGCCCACTAAACAGGACATTGAGTCATCGTGAGCCAGTTTCTATTTGCCCACTTATTGCACAACAGAGGCATGAGAGCCAATGTTATATCTCAAGGGGCAATACCACCCATTTCTGTTCGACACATTCCCCCCAGCGTGTTAACAAAATCAGTTACCATTCTCTGAAAAGAAATCACTGCAAACACAGAGGTCAGCTGTCTTCATGACAGCAAAGCCACGAATCGTGTCGCTGTGGATGTACCTGCATGAGTAAGAACAATGCATCAAAAAAACTGAAGAAAAGTTAGAAAACAAATAATCATAATGCAGTCAAGAAACCTTGGATGAACTGGAATTTTACCCACCAAAAGTCACGGGGTCCATTGGTCAATTATCACTTGGGATCCATGAAGCAGAGTCGCAGGCCACGCCTACAACGAGAGACAGTTTACCTGCATTATTGTAAACAGGCTGGCCCAACGTGGGGCCTAAAAATCAAATTTGGCTCTCGAATGTGTTGCACGTTCTGTATCGATCAATTGTGACTGAATTGAGTTGGCCACTTGTAGATGTTCTGGGCTGTGTCAACCAGTGGCAAATAAATTTAGTTGTGAATCAAATAATTACCATGGTTTGACAGCTTTTTTTGATGAAAAAAAAAAGTGGATGCTAAAAAGGTTCATTAAGGCATTCAGTAGTTTAAGATATAATTTCAGCCCTGCCCTCAGTTTCTACCAATCATTGTGAAAACCTTACCTTTAACCAGGTGGAGGAGGAGACGTCTTGTTTTCTATTATTACAATATATTACCAATTTGTCAGCATACACTAGTACTAATGTACACATATCACCAAAGATTTCGCTAAAAAAAAGAAATCTGGTTTGTTAGCAATCGCGTCCAAGACTTGAGTTACTCAGGTATTGTTTTTCCTTCCCATTTTGACATTTCTGTAAATTCTGCATCTCCCCCTCCAAACATCAGTTAACGTCAACAGAACAGCGTTGTGGATTTTTACTTACCTTTTGTATGGAAATGTCACTATTGTCATATAAAACTGAACTTACAGCGAGAATGTTAAATCTAAGGACTCATGACAGCCTACTTGTAAACTCAATGAGCATTATATGTAGGATGAATACCTTCCATGCGGAAATTGGAATGACAATCTGTGAGAGGAAACGCAGATTTTCAGTCGCTCTTCGACCACTTTTGACCACACATAGCACTAAGAAGGAGAACAGCCACTGACCAGAAGCAAACATATCAAGTGTTCATTTTTTTTTGCCCATGGTCAGCAAGCTTGTATCATGCCAAGCCAATGATTGCGCCTTTTGAGATATATCCCATAGGACAACCTTAAAATAGTAGTCAACAGCCTTCTGCTTAGCACTTGGCAGGCAACAGAAGATTTAAAAAAAAACACCTGACAAGCAGCGGGACCAGTGCATACATATACATGACTTACTGCACTTGCTACTCGACAGCGATGGACCGACAAAAATAGACTACAGAGCACATTTGATTATTGTCAATGACATGACATTCAGATAGTAACAAACACAACGTATTACACGAGTAATAACTAATACTATCGGCATTGAGAGTAAATAAAAGGCTTGCGTGCCCTTACTGGGCGAACGTCTTAAATGTTGTTTACAAACTACGTCACACACCAGGCTGACAGGAATGGCGATGGCGAATGGTGTTTTGGGTAGGAGAAACTACGGAACGTAAGAGGGACCAATTTACCTTACGATTAGCGAAACGTCAACATTGGACAAACGTGCTACCTGTTACTTTTCACTCTGTGGTCTCGTTATAATTTGGACTAGTTCATAAACTTGCATTATTGAGTTTTGTAGAATAATAACACCTATATATTTAGTAATCTTTATGTAATCTGGTTCTTTGATTGTGGGTTTGTATTCATGTATGTATGTATTTATTTTTGCTGGGATTGGAGCAGTTTCACTTGCATGGTGTAAAAACAAAATCCCAAATAACCAAAAAAAAGCTTAGCAAGACTACAAAAACGTTGAGTGAGACCACGCCGAATTGGAAACATCAGACTATCTGGTGCCCTTACCTAATTGTGCCTTATATGTCAAAACCAATGCAGGAGGCTGCAGTGAAGGCTCATCAGGGAAACTAAAACAAAAGTCATGATCTTGGATTCCAATGGAAACAGAACAGCATATTAACCAAGTTGTGGCATATTTATGAAAACCCAAACTCTCAGAACACAAAACATTAAGTTTTCACCTTTTCTTAAAAATTGCTTTAAGATAAAAGTTTTTGCATGTTCAGGAGTAAGTATAGAATATGGCTCTTGCTTATCTTACAGCCCATTTGGCGTACCTTTACCAATGGTGCTTATACTTCTCGAGGGCTCTGTATATGGATGTATTTGTATTATATTATAAACAGTTAAAACAGTAGCATAGAACAACAGTTAAATCAATTCAGACAGTTGCCGCAGAACGATGCATCTCTAAGGGTCTAGTGGATTCCAATCTGCTCACCCCATTTATTTTGTAGCAAAACATCAAATTTAAAAGTAGAACTTATGTTACAGAAAGAAATACGATTATATTAATGTCAACAATGTACAAAACAAAAGGGCTTAAATGATTTGTTTTCTATAAGAGAGCTTTACACAACCGACTTAAATATAAATATTAGACAGCACTGTGGCCAGTTTAAGTCAGGCCTGCAAACTAGCATCAAATTTCAGAGTGAATACACAATATCAAGGACTGGTAGACAATCTTGACTTTTGATGCATACTTTTGAAATGATCTTTGTACAGAGTCCTTCATCTCAGGAGCTTGGTGTGGAGGCTGCTGATAAGCCGAGCAGTAGCTCCATCTGCCTCCTTTTGTCCTTGGCACGATTGATAGTCATCTTGAATAAGCGACAGTACAGCTCCATGGCAGCCGGAGTGTCATCATTCCCGGGCACAGGGAACGTCACCAAGCTGGGGTTGCAGTTTGAGTCCACCACACCCACTGTTGGGATGTTCATCTTGGCTGCATCTCTGATTCCCACATGCTGCTGAAACACATTATTGAGTGTGGAAAGGAAGATGATGAGGTCTGGTAAGCGGACCCCTGGGCCATATTGGATGGAAGCATTGGTAAGGAGGCCGCCTTGCCAGTAACGCGTATGGGCGTACTCCCCACAGTCCTGTGAAGTGCTCTCGATAAGCTGGCCAAATTGGCGGCGGCGGCTCACAAATAGTATGATGCCACCACGGTATGCTACATGAGCAGTGAAGTTCAGGGCTGCCTGGAGGTGCTCCATGGTCTGGTCGAGGTCAATGATATCTTGGTCCAGACGACAGCCAAACAGGTAAGGCTCCATAAGCCTAAGAAAGGGGGAGTTAGAGTGAGGTGGCTTTCATGATTAGAAATAAACACCCATCTGCAGCTAAAGAAAGTGACAGTGGTCGGAATCTTTTAAAAGATGTTTCCAGTTAAAACATACTTTGCCATGGCTAGAAGATAGTTACTCCAAGTATGCATTACTGTGTATTATTCCCTGTCAATAAATACAATGGTAATTGTTCCCTACTTCTAACCCAATATGGAAATCTATTTCACGACTAAGACAGGAGTTACATACCACAATAGTGTAGCTATGGTAGCCAGCATGAGCAGTCATACACTGTTCTCAACTCTTGATATAATAAATTGCTGATACAATTCAGTTTCTCAACTGCTGAATTGGCTGTTTCAAGTCAGACATATGTGTGACATATTTTCCCCTACTTCTAACTCATTGTTAAGGCCCTTCTGTACACACTGCAGCAAGACCACAAGAAATCTTTTATAGCTTGGTTACTGTCACTTTTCTACTCTCGGTGGGATCTGGTAGTTTGCAGTGGAATCAAATCTGTATGATGTTTAACCCTATGAACAAGTGCCAACCTACATTGAAAATTGTATTATACATACATACACACCGCTTAATTACCATTAGAAAAATGCTACATTGGAGATTTTGGTTACAGCGGAAGGTAGATTTTGGGTACTCACTAGGCTTGGTGGCTTATGGTTTAACAATGTTTCACCTTTCTTGTTATTGAACATGCAATTTATGTTAGCATACTGAAAATAATTAGATAGGCTGTGAGAAACAATACCAACCTGTGTCTACACCCTTTTTTGTGGCCAAGATGCACTCTGGCATTGAAGAGGTCTTTCAAGGAGAAGAGCTCCGACAAACGGAAGTAGTCTGGCGTCTGAAGGGATTGATTCAGCATTTTGTCTGTGTATGAGAAACAAAATGCATCAACATCAGAGCGAACTTTATGCTAGTTATATGCGATGAAGCTGGATATGTCTTGGTATGACTGTGTTGACGTGTGCTCACCTATAGCGTTGCTGTCAATTTGGATTTGAGGTGATTTGACGGATGCTGCAGTGGCATATAGATGCCCACCACACGAGTATCCGACTGTAGCAAAACGTGGGTTACGTAGCACCCCGAGTCCTAAAACATAAAACAGAAAGGTTGGTAAAAACAAGTCTAAGCTAATGCTAGCTAGCTAGTAGTGAGCTAACTTACAAGGTGTCGGTTATAGCAAGGATTATTAGCATTACGCAGTCTACACAAAACCGTGGCAGATTTTGGGATATTCTAATAGTGTGTACAAGAAACTCACTCTGTCGGACAATTTAAAAAGACATACCTTTCGTTAATGCCCTGGCTGCCATGCTTGCTTCTTGAGCACTGCTCCCTCCCACAGAAGGTCAATGAACGTCGACTGCGAGTACGTCACGTAACGTAACGTAACGTCGTCGACAGGTTTCAATAATGGACTACAACTCCCATGATCACACATGCAACACACTTTAATCAAACAACTTTATTGGAAATAAAGACAACACTTGGTCTTATAACGTCTGTTTTAACGTTTTAACTTTGTTTCTGTTAAAGGGGAACACAACCCATGGTGTCTCGGTGGTCTAGGACAGTCCAATCTTTTGTGTGAGCAACTCTTTCACAAGGCCAGAAACCATGAAAAAGGAATTAGAAAAGGTAAAAATAAATGGAACAACACTTTTTTTTTTTAGTCCAGAACTGGTAAAACAATTATAGAATAAAGTTTTACATTACATTCTACATATTAATATGTAAAATCAATCTGCCATTTATTGTTTATAAAGCAGATTTAGAATATAGAGCATAAGACATCACAAGTCTTATGCGTCTTAGTTCTCTATTTTTTGGCTTTGGGAAATGGTTGGCAATATGTCCTCTCTCAAGTTATTCATTGTTTAAGCTACGGGCTAATAGGATTTGTTAGTGTGTAATTTTCAAGACCCAACCCAAATAGTAGTAGTCAAAGACATTTACAATGGGTTAAAGACATTGTTAAGAATGGGTCTTTTAAAAAAAGAAAAAGTCAGAATTGATCTTGAACCACTGGAAAAATACATAACACAGAGAAATTGTCATTATTTTGCAACATCAACTTCAACAGCAAACTTCAAATGCACATAAACTAAAGTGCTCAACAATTCTTCCACAACAAAACATTTAAAATGATAAACATCTACATCTTTTAAACACAGAATTTGAGATGTATTCAGTTATGCTGTGCAGATTGGCTGCTTCCTGAAAAAGATAAAACTTGTTTAAGATAGAGGTTTTATTTGACTTTCATCATTTAATGTAGAGACAAAAGCATTCAGATACAATCACATACCTAGACACGGAATTGGAGCTTTCTTTTGATATGTTGCACAGTCTTGTTTTGCACAGAAGCACCACTGAGAGAAGTGATTTGCTGCAATGTAATACACATAGTTCACACACTTTACTATCAGCTAAACACTGCCAATATAAAGATGACCAGTTTTCATTGATTTGAACACAGCTTAAGATTAACGCTACACCAACAAATGCCACATTCATATGTAATTGTACCTTGTTGCAATTTACAGCCATGTACCTCCTGTTGAACCTCCTGTTCCTCTCCTCTGTGGTGAGAGCTATACAAGGGCTGAGGGTGATGCCAGGGTCAATGGCACTGGACAGAGACCTGGGCAAGGGAGAGCAGGAGAGGCATCAGACCACTCCTTAGTAGTTACTTAATACTCTAATAATGTCTTCAACATTACCCATTCAGGCCAATGAATTTAGTCGACCACGAGGAGTGTTATTATGATGTATAATAAGGAGCTATATTTTTCTAATAATAATAATGAAGAGCCATTGGTGCTTGGAATCCACTCTTTATTACACAGTTGCACTTAAAAGATACAGCAAAAGTTTTTAATTTGAAAGGGTAAAAGGGAAAAAAACACTTTTTGCAAAATATTTACGAAAACTGTCAATGCACAGCATGTTCAGTAAGTCTTTCTTTTTGATAAACAAAAATAAATAACTTTTTTTTTTTCCACATAGGAAATTCAAGAAATCATTTATATGACAAAGAAATAAACACACTAAACGTCAAGTCTAGTAAGACAGAGAGTAGTAATTGTGTGGATTCTGTACTCTTGAACAACATATTAGTCATAGAGGTAATAAGCCCAAGATTGCTATAGTGGCTTTTGTCAAAAATTGGGTATTAAATTTCCATCCTTACATTAAAACCATACACTGAACAGAGGGCAGTGTCCAAAGAAGAAAAGCTGAGAGAAAGATGTAGCATAATATCTCCATGTTAGTTGAGAAAGGATACCAGGCTGCATCTTCGCTTCGTGTTCCGGTACGTATTTTTAAAATGATTTGTAAAAAGGTGCTCATTTGGAGTCAAGGGTAGAATCTGTTTTAAAAGAGTACCCTGGATTTCTTCTCTTTATGTGCAAAAGTTACAAAGGCTTCCCTAGATGTATGGGCATGGTAAGAAGACACACAACCTACACAGTATACAATCACATGCACTCAACTTCAGGTGCAACTCAAAACAAGGGACATATATACATCTATCATAGTGACATCTAGTGGAGAGGTAACTAAATTACATACATCACAGGCACCAGGAGAAAAAAAGAATCATTTACATTTATATTTTACAATTTAGAAATTTAGCAGATGTGCTTATCCAGAGTGACTTACAATAAGTGCAGCAGTAGAAGAACATTAAATTCCAAGATCACCATCATTACAAGCAACCAATAGTAAGGAGTGCATCGGTCAGAGCTCCATTGCCCCGACAATAGATGTGACAAATTGTCCCTAAAATTGCAATGTCATTACAGAGCTTTTCAGAGTAAAACGTTTCCCCCAACCCCCCAAGACAGAAGCACATTAGACAAGGTAGAGAAGGAAGACATGGTAGGGCAGGGATGTGAAGCGGGAGAGAGATGGTGGGGGAGAGAGAGATGTGAAGCATTTCTTGAAGAGACGAGTTTTCAAGATAGAAATGAAAATAGGGAGCGACTCTGCTGCCCTGACATGAGTGGGAAGGTCATTCTATCATTGGGGAGCCAGGAGAGACTAGAGTTGAGGCATTGGCTGAGCTACGGTCAGCTTACCGCAGGACTGGGAGAGCTAAAAACCTAGTAGAGTTTAAAGCAGGGCTGTAGCATAGTGCTGGACTCCCTTTAATGTTGATTTGAGCAGCCACAGGTACTCAGAGGAGAGAGCTGACATGGGACAATTTGGGGAAGTTGAAGACAATCTCAGTGAGCTGCGGGGGCTTGAGAGAGTACTTCAGGAACCCAGTCAGGAGACTTCCAGTATTCAAGATGGGAGAAACTTGAATAAGGAGCTGGGACAAGAGTCCTTGTCGCAGAAGGTTCTGACTTGGTACGTGTTGTAGTGTGAACCTTCAGGATCAATATTCAAGTCCGTTGAAGCGTGGTCAAATTGTTTCTTCCTGTAACCTTTGTAATGTGGATACCTCTTCACTTAATGTCCACCATGCTGACTAGTTACTTGCTATTTTTGAGTTGCACCTGAACTAGCACGGCTCTGATTTTACACTGTGTTGTGTCTCCCCACCTTCACTGAGATAACCCAAATGAGGCCAGCACTGGCAACGCATTTAGGGTAACCATACAACAAAGTTGCAACAAAGACTTTATAACTTTTGCACATCAGACTGCTTTGACTTTCTCAAACATATCCCTAGGTAAATTGTGTACGGTTATGTAGATGACTTAAACGTTAGTCTTCGTTTCGTAGTTTTGAGAGGTTCTTTGTCTTCTTATCTATGTGAAAAAAATTTAAGCATAGTGCATTTGGAGGGTGGTATTACTCATGGCTGTATTGCTTATCAGAGGTTTAACGATATGGATTAATTTCACAGCACACATTTAAAAAAAAAAAAAAAAAGCTCATCTTTGTGGTGCCACTGTGTTACATAGCTGTATAAATGTACAAACACATTAAAAAAAAAAATCTTTTTTTGTATTGTATTATCAACAAACATTCCCTCGGAGCCTATAAATGAATGACGTTGATCATAGCCTACAAGATATTTATTAGGAGGGCACAATCAAGTAATTAACTCATATAAAACTTGGTTTATGATGCTATGAGAGCACACAAACCAAAGAAAAAATGCCTATACTTACAATGTGGAAACCCCCTGTTTCTTCTCTGGAGCTCTCATTTTGTCTGACTCACAATCTGTCTCATCTACAAAGTCTTCCTCTGCTCTTCCTAGCTGCACTTCTTCATCTTCTCTCTTCATGCTCCCCCCTTCTCTTTTTTTCTCACTTGCCACGTCCCTTCTCTCCTTTCCCTCACTCATCTCCCTGCTTTGGACCTGGACATGGTTGGTCCTATTTGATGCCAGTTCAACAAACACACTCTGGTCCTTAGACATGTGCACCATACTCTCAGCTTGCCCTGCTATCGGGTCCTGTGCCCTATGGCCTCCAGGTGCAAGGCCCTGTGCAAGGGGCCTCCCTGGATGCTGCCTGGCAGAAGACAAACATTTGAAAAAGGGGGAATGGGACATCGTATTTACAGTTGTCTCAGCAGAGTTGGGTAAAGGCGCAACTGATCTGCTGCTCCTTGCAGAGGACCAAAGAGTGAGTGGTGTCCGTGGTTTGGGGTTGATGCCCACCCTTTCCCTTTCGTATGGTGGAGTTGTCGATGGAGTCTCACTGATTTTGGATGAGGTGATATGGAATGGGGTTCGACTGAGACACATTCTCCTTCTTTCAGTAGTGGTAAGTCCCAGGCTCTGACGCCATTTGACTGAGTCAGAGCGAGACTGGACAATACTAGGACTCATAAGCGGCTGAGCTCTCACAATCTCTGAGGTGACATCCTGGACATCACTGCTCCCAGTACTAAGCTTCCTTTCCTCAAGTTTAGCAGCCCCAGCTCCGTCTGCCGGCTCCAAAAGACTGGGGCTGTTAGAGAGGGCTGAGGAGAGGCATGGTTGGGCGTTGACAGTGGGGGTGGAGCTAGAGTTGTCGGACAGGGTGAGCTGTGTGGTTGGAAAGGCCTCTCTATCTTGAAATGGTTTACTTTCGGGACTACTCAGCAGATACTGGCCAGGGAGGGGAGTAATACATTTTCTTGGAATTTCAGCCAGCTGATTTTCCAATGCAGCATGTTTATCTTGAAGTGGGGTACAAGAGTCAGCGTTACCATTACTTGGTAGATCTCCATCTTTAGTTTTCTCTGCGGTGGAAACTTTGGCCTTTTCGGCCAGGAACTTTCTGATCTCTTGCTCAATGCTATCATCACTGTCTACTGAACTGCTATCTTCCTTTATCTGAGCAACAGTCTCAGCATTGTACAGTGACGGGGGGTCTTGGCTCCCAGTCCCTTTCAATTTGTCTGTTTCACCTGCCTGGATAATATGTTCTTTTCTCTCATTACTTTGCGAGTACTGTGAGACGCTCTTCTTGTTCAATTTAGACTTCTCTCTCATGTCACTCTTCTGAAGTTTCTTCAAACTGCCATGCTTGGAAATGGGATCAGGTTTGAGCTTTTTTGCCTGTAAAGCGTTCCACAGCAGTGGCTCTGCATCCTTGAGGCACTTCCTTGATTTCAGCTTTATGTCTCTAGTCTTTTTCTTTAACTTCTTTTTTGTCTTCAGCAGGTCTTTTATTGCAGTGTCTAGGTCTTCATCACTGTCAAGGGAGCTGCTTTTGTCTCCACTTCGTTCTGTCATTTGTAATAGAGCCAGTGGTTGTGTTTCACCCCGCTGGGAAGATTCCATTGGGCTTGATCCTCTTCCATGCTCCGGCAAAGACTTAAACGCTACATCGTTATTTTTGTCATCCATCACTGACTTTTTGGAAACATTGCAGGCTTCCTCTTTATGTCTTCTTTTCTGCGTCAAAGACAACTGTAGAGCTTTCTTCTGGGTTGCACCTTGTTTCGTTTTTACCTTATCTAGCTCATTCGTGCTACCTCGGTCTGTAGTGATAGTACCAGAGCTGGGTGGCTGTTTGTGCATCTGGGCCTTCTGTTCGAGGAATTTCCTGATTTCTTGCTCAATCCCATCTTCACTATCAATGGAGCTCTCGTCGCTTGCTGGGCAGTTTGAAGGTAGCGACGAGGATGGAGTCAGGGTGCAGCTACTAAGGCCAACATTAGGGTTGAATGCCCCAGGCATAACAGCTTTTGAAATGTCCAGTATTGCCTCAGCACACATAAGCTCTGCAGTTGTATTTACCTTGGGAGTGGCTGGGGTGTTGTACTCGCTAAACGTCTCTACCTTAGATGCAAGTAGTCCATTTCCTTTAGGGCTTCCTAGAAGTGTATTTTTAGGTAAGCAACCAAATGAAGGGGGAGGTACAACAGATTTGACGGCTTTCTCTGTTCTATTCTTTTTCTTTCTGGATTTGAGGTTTTTTATGCTCTCTGCGCTTGTACTCTCAATCGGGTATATTGGCGACTTACTTATAGGCTTTGGTTTTTGTAAGAACGGTTTCAGGACACTCTTCTCCTTCAGTTGTTCAAGCTGGTAACTGCGAATAGCTTCCTCAATCCCATCATCACTGGTGGAGTCAGATTCATCTTTGAATGTGAGTGGCGTGCAGGTTTCCCTTCTGTTCTGCTTCTCTAACTGGTATCTTTGAATGGCCTCCTCAATGCCATCGTCGCTACTGGAGTCAGGCGAATCTTCCTCCACCTTGACTGTGACTGGACACTTTACTTTGTGGAAGAGACTGTTTGTCTTAGAGGAGCTTTTTGTCTGCTCTTTGGGCAGTATTATACTTTGGGCTGTTGTACCTTGATTTGTATCCATTTTCTTAACAGGATTCTCCTTGAAGGGAACCTTGTTTTTTATGAGCTTTTTCATAGGCATAATAGCTGGTGCTGTGGGGGTCTCAACTTTGACACTTTTTGGAAACTGGTTGCTGGCGATCAAAACCTTATTGCTGTTGGAATGTTGTTTGGAAATCTCAGGAACAGGTGGATTTTTCCTGGGGATTTTGGATGACTGGAGAAAATTAGTGGATGGTTCTGCCTTGCGTTTGTGATCATCTTTTTCCTTCAGGTATTCCAGTATGGCCTCCTCAATGTCTCTGTCCACAGAATCATCACTGTCAGAGTAATGGCTCTCATAGTTGATTGGGGAGGAAACGTCTGCCTGTCGGTTTTCAGTGGGACTTTTGGTTTTGGACTTTGGTCCCACAAAAGGACCCATTGCAACCTTGCAGACCTGGGGGTGAACTTCCTGTCCTGATAGCACATCTCCCTCGATCTCGTCGCCCATGTCGAGTGAGGACTGGGTGCTCCTCAGGCTCTCTATGATCATCTGGACCTTTTCTGTGACAGGCGTGCCTTTGGGGGACAACTTAATGTCAGAGTCACTGAAACAGAGTGGAAGGCTATAGCCTCGGGGTGGGCCACAGGTTCTCCATTCCGTTTGAGTTGCTGCAACAGGAGGTACATTCATCAAGTACATTCTAGTGAACTAAGATGAGGTTCTGGCCCATTGGAGTGTTGCTGCCTCTGATCACATCATTCAACCTGAGAAGAGAAAGGAAAGAAATTCAGGATGCCAGTTTCAGAATCACTTAATTAGTGAAGTTCTCAGTGAGAGTCAAACAACAGTGAGAATAAAACAATCCCATATTGGAATTAATTAGACTTTTTTATACTGTAAAAAAAGTTTTATATTCAGTCTTAAAATGTCATTTTTGTTCAAACAATTGAGAAATTCTGACAACATGGTACAATAATTGAACTTATTTCAAGTACCTTAATTTGTTTGGGGAATTTAACTATCAATATTTTGAAATAAGGCGTTCTGCTAGCATTAAAAAAAGCTGCCAGATGCAAGATAATTCTTGAAACAAGCAGATTTATATAGGAGGCAGGAACCCATTAGGAGACTTATTTACTTTAAAGACAAGATTAAGTGACTCATTAAGATGGATGTTGTGGTGTAAAAAAGCTGTAAATCAACATGACACAGCCTGATGAATGCATGAATGACATATATGCACAGACACTTCCTTGTCTCTGAACGGAGCGCACACACACGCTGGGCTCTTGCTGCAACCAGTTCAATCTTCTCTCTACAGGTGCACCTGACATCTTTGATGGCAAATTCAAAACAATGACATCAACTTTATAATCTAGATTAGCCTTGTATAAAATTACAAAGAAGCTGTTAAACTGAAAAGGTTGTCGACAGAAACAAAAGAAAAGGTGCACAATCCCTCTGAATGATGGGTAACATGCTATAAATGCAGCAAGAAGATAGCGTAGGCACATCCAAAAAAAATAGGTCAGGTGATTGATATTGCAACATCAATTAAAAAAAGGAAAATACCTGCAATGAAGTTCCCTCAGTTTTTATTCAGTTGTGGCAGCAACGTTTCAGCCTCTGTTGGTTTTACAAATGTTGCTGCCACAACTGCTATGAATAAACACTGAGGGAGCATGATTCCAACATGCTGCAAATTGACATTATCAATGTAATCATTGACAGTGACAAATCATTGCAGCCCTAGAAATTATTACAAATGTAGCTGTTGTTGATATGGAGCGCATTCCACATAACGGGGCAGATAGAAGTGAATGAATAACTGACTGAGTTTGAATGTTACAGACGCAATGCCACGTTCAGAATGCCGCCTCAACAAATCAGGTGCTGCCTGACTGACAAATACTTTCAGAACGTACTGAAAGTGGCCACAGCACAGGACGGTACTCAACGGATCAACGAACTTGCACCAAAGAAAAGCTGCCAGGTGTCTGGTGTGAGCCTGTGGTGGAGTCTATATCCAGTTTGCTTTGTTGAATTAAACAATATAGAAATAAATGACCGGACCTCAACTTGATTCTTGTTTCTGGTCCTCACTGAGACTTTAACACTCTTGGTTTAAAATAGGGTCAAACATGATCAAGTACATGATCAGGTTTATGAGAAAATCCTGTTATGGATTTGTGAGATTTATAAGATTGTTTGATTTAAGAATTCTTGACCCAATGAATCATTTGGGAAACCATAAATGGATACAAGCATCTCCAAAAAGAATAACGTTTACATACCTAGCCACTGTCAAAGATAAGAGCTCTGAGAAATCAGAGATAAAATTGTTTTCTTTTGACCACACCAGTGCACGCAAAATGGGTTGTTTCCTTATAAAAGAGAATACTTGAGACTCCAAAAAAGATAGTTACACAAACAACAGGATTACACTTGAATTTCCCCCCCTGAATAACAGCAATAAAGCCTTCAGGCCTTGATTGATGAAATGACAATGTGGATTCTGAGGCCTATTTTCCCTTTTCCAAAATAGTTTCCTCCAGAATTAAGGCATTACCTATTTTGGCTTGGTTGTGAAAATAACTTTGACAAGGACTTTATCAGGCTAGGGTTTGGGTATGAGTCATTTGAAATTGTTAAGGATGTAATGGAGGTTAAATCTAGAATGACTGTCATACTGTAAATGTTGGATTTCACTGTGCTTACTAATCTTGCATCTAAATGTTAAGAGTAGGTAGAGGTAGAAGGTTCAGGTAGAAATACAAGTACCATTACTCTAAAAACCTATTCAAATAGAGTCACTGGAGAAGTGTAACTAGTTATTTTCCACTTCTGCCAATTAGGATTTGCTTTCATCTGCATTTCAATCGCAGATTATGCAACTCAGGAGTTCCTTAACTTTTCCATGTTAAGAAATTAGACCACAGACCCCCATTTGATAAGAGTGACAGTGTAACCTATGACCAAAATAGTCATCCTTAGAAATGATCTTAACGTCTAAGAAATTAAACTATTCATTTTCCTGGGGACCCCCTGGAGCCCACCGAATGGCCCCTAGAGGTCCCCAGACACCACTGGTGTATCAAGTAGGGAGGAGCAGGTATGGACAGTCATATTGCACTTTTCTTGAGCCCAGGGCGACCGAGTGGGTAGAGACTGTCCTGCCACCCTATGGTCGGAGGTTCGATGCCTCCAACAGCCAAGTTGCGGCCATCAATAACCAAGTTTTCGTCAAAGTGTCCCTTGGCCACGACACGACCACTATCAACAGTCTTGTTCCGATGCCAAGTCGCTCTGGGTGAGAGCCTGGGCTGAAATACCTCAAACGTAAACCCTCCCTGCTAGCTGGCTAAGCAGCCAGAAGGGTAATGGGCAAGCCAGCTACAGCCAGAGACCATCCAGACAATACTCTATGCCTACTTCTTACCCTTTTATCAAGTACATACTGTAGCCTGCATAGACTGAAACTGGTCTAAAACAACTCATCACCTAGATTCATTTAACGAAACAAAATGCCCCGAGGGTGTCTCATTAAAAAAAGCCCTGCAGAAAAACGGAGAAAAGGCACATAAAAATAAAAAACGTAGACTGTACCAACGTTATTTGACAGCATATCATGCCTGCAAATAAAGTTTCGTCAGATTAACATTATTGGATAGCATTTTCTGTATTACATAACCGACCGTGTTGTTGAGTGCATTTTCACCCCCGACTGTCTCCTGGTTGCAGCTAGAGCCACCCCGGCGGTCCCCGTATCCCTCTAGCGGCCCGAATTGCACCGATGCCCGGCGTGCAGCGCTAGGAGACTCCGCAGAGCAACCATGTTTCTTGGTACCGGCCGTGGTTGTCAAACCCCACAATACTCAGTCGATATCACCGCCAAACCTAACTAATATTCGTGAATGTTTTTTCTAACACGACGACGTTCAATTCCCGGAGGAAATGAACGAGGTGCGTGAAACATTGTTGGGATAATCGTGGCTATTCGGTGACTTGAAAGACACAGGCGGGCCTCCCGGCTGCTGCAGCCCCGGCATTTTCTCCGGCGAAGAAAGCCTTTGTATTGAGCCACAGCTTTCGCTCCTAGCCGCGGCTATTTTCAACGAGACAGACAAGACACGGGACAAGTTTAACTCACCTGGACATGCCACAAAATGGTCACTCCGAATAGACAAATCATTACAGCCGTATAAAATGTTCGCAGATCTTCATGGAGACATGTCGGTGTCCCACACTAGTACGCACCGCCTGAAGCTCTCGGCGTCGAGTCCCCTTCTGACTACCGGACGGGCAAGCTTCCTCAAACCGAGGGTCCAACCAAGCGGATAGACCTTTTCAAATATGGCACCAGCCTCATTTTGCACACATACGATTACATTTTATGCCCAATCTAAAAGCTAAATAATTTGATAGTTTTATTTTTACCTATGCCACAATCTTGCATTGTAAAAGAAAACATGCGTTTTGGGTGACACTTGAGTTTACAAGGGTTTTTCTACCCCTAACGAAAAAAAACCATTAGATTATTCCTATAATATTCCTAAATGCACTTATAGTGCGTCTTTGATACTCAAAAGTGACTCAAAAGTACTCATGGCAGTGGTCTGATTAACGAGCCCCTCTCTGGATGAAGTTATGTTAAACAACGAAATCAGCTGCTGTTGTTAAAAATGCATACTCTTGGATCAGGAAGACAGTGTTTAAGACCACTGTCCTGGTGTTACCGTTGGATTTTCTATAGTGTGTATTTTTGACCAAGAATAAGCTTTTTTTGTAGCCTAGGACCGCTTTAGTGTACCGCCTAAGTGTATTAATCTGTGTATTCCCTATGGGAAAGTAGTAAGTACATAAGTACATGGTAATAGTGTGGTGTACTTAGTGTAAATTAAATTTAGTAGACCTATTTTTATTGTGGCAAGTGACCCTTGCCAGCTACCACAGGCCATGGATGCAAGGATAAGGAGGGTAAACCCTCCTAAACTTGCATTTACCCACAATATTAGGTTGACTTTATGAATCCAATTAATAGTAAACATCATAGCCTACTGAGTATAACAGTGTTGATAGGAGGATAGGCTGTAAGGGCGAAAAGTATCAATCAATGCTTTTCTGAATATAGATTTGTGCTTATATTGGTGGTCATGATGCCTTATTATGATCATCGACTTGAGGTCATATTTAATCCACCTCTTTATTTAGCACTACATCACTGCTTTGGAGGTGATGCACTTGGGTAAACTATGCATATTGTTGAGAGCCAATCTTAAAATAATACATAATAATTAAAAAAAATATTAAAATTGATCCCACCACTCCTACACTCTTGAGAAAGAGGTTTGATTCCAGATTACAAATTCAGAAAATCAATAAATTCTTAATGTTCTATTCTTTATTCTATTATATTATCCATTTGCCTATTGTTGTTGAGACTAGTAGTGAGTTGTATTGGGTAATACTGTGAGTTAGGTACAGGCCTAAGGGTGGGTACAGGGTATTGCAGGTGACCAAAGTTCTTTTGGGTGTTGAGAGCAAATGAGGAGGGGGGTGGTTCTGGGATGCCAGATCTTACCTTAAAGCCTTCTGGAGGTGTCATAGGCCTAATTTAAAATAACTCACCTATTTTCTCTTTTTTCCTTCTAACATGCAAGCTAGGTTTCTAATTTGGTGCTCTCCGTGGTTGATACACTATGTGTATCACATTAGTGGATCATGGAAATAACATACTTTGTTTTGACGATGCAATATTTTCATCTTTGGCATTTAAAATGACCTGATGCTAACCCACTAATCATGATTTTATTACTCATGGCAAAAAGCATAATCCATTCAGGCTTGAAACTAAATGCACGTTACAGACAAAACAAAAGCAGCCTACTGTAGTTCAGAAATAAGTGCATAAAATATTAAAAATATTTTCCAAGAATTATTGCCACTCTGTTTCATCAGCCCTCACAATACAGTTTGATGCCTCCTGGGTGTCATTCTCTCTGCATAGCTTTCTCTGCTGTTACCTGGGTAGCAGTTATGGGTGGCACGATGACCAAGTGGTAAGTGAGGGCCTCCCCCAACCAGAGGGCTGCGATTCAATTCTCTGTGTGGCCATACCTGCATACTTGAGCAAGATACCCCTACCTGCTCCACAGGCTCCGCAATAGCTAGCTGACACTGACAACTAGACCGAAAAGATAGTTTTGATCAATAAAGTAATAAAGTATATTAATGCTTTCCACAGCACCTACATTAGAGGTAAATAAAATCACACAAAATAATCTAGATATATGTTTCACAGTGTCAGAGACAATTCTGTGTTGAGAATACATTTCATGTCAACGTGCTGTGTAACTTGTGTTACCACGGGAGATCTCTTTTCTATGCTTTGCTATGAATTCACTTTAATTTGACTTAATCATCACTTCTTCCTGAAAGACTATTGGCACAACTTGGTTTAACTATATTACAGTCTAACAGTTCCTCTAAGCACAAAATAATACACTAATCCACCAAATGTACAGTGCTAGCTATGTCATCCAATAAGACATTAAGGCTCCTATGTTAGTTATGAGGTGGATTGTCATACATTGGACCTGAACTTGTCCAGTGGGCCTGCTCTTTTTAACTGTTTGAGAAGCTGCCTTTACGGCCCGATGTAAGCCCATCCTTAATTCCCTGTGACCACAAAACATCCACAGGATGTACCCTGGCATTCCAGTCTTGCTATTCTGCCTCAGCTGCTCATTTACCATGGCGCAGTGAGCTCTACCAACTGACCACTGAGTGTTGGAAAACAACACATGGTCTTGAGCCCAAACGCATTGGAAGCAATAATTGATGTGTCTCATTTGACGCTGCTAATTTGATGCTTCTCTGGCACTCTGCACATGACAGATTGGACGTTTCAGTAACACTGGCACCTGCATTTCCCACAACGGCTAACATTAGTACATCATATTTTCTGTTCTATTGTCTGTATCATATATTTAGAAACCTAGCTAGACTAGTGTTCGTTTCTTCCATACATCTGAACAATTTCATGCTACCAGGTTAGCTTGCAGTTATATATTATAGGACATTTATAGAGTTTGATAATTAGCTTCCCCTCATTCATGCCCTGGCCTCCTTTCTCCAGTTTTCCGATAAGACTGACATGAAGCATGTCAGGTTTCTCAGCCTATATGGGAGAGCGCTGTCTGGCAAGCCAATGAGCCAACCACAGAAGCTCCAACCACACCACATCTGTCACTGTCACAGACACACCAGTTGTAGACAGATCAGTCACAGCAGTGACAGAGGAGCCACACCTTCCTATATAGACCACTATTGGTCATAGGTACAACAATTTCACTTTCTTCCTGCTGAAGACCACAACTTGCTCAGCATGACTGGATTATTTTCCTGTTTAACATCACAGACACTTCAAGCCATTTTTCAAGCCTGAGCACAGGACTATGTTTCCCCTGTAAAATTTCATTGAGTAACTAATATTCTTGAAGGAAAATCTTTTTCAATTAGCCGAGTGTCAACGTGTCACGGCTGACTTAGGTAGTGGTGCTAGACGTTTACAGTTTACCTTGCTAATGAGCTATCCCCCACAGCGAATGTGTCAAGGCAAGCGTGTCCTCGACACAATGCTAGCTAGCACACAGATAATCACAGTGGCCACTTAGATACCATCAAGGTTGGGATTAATTTAGGGTGCGGCGGCCCAGAACTCCAGGCTGATGGCACCTTCTCTCCTCAGCTCTCACATGACAACCTGAGAGAGGAGGGCTGTGCTCATTTCCCATGTGGTCATCAAGCACAGTCCCAAGTCCCAAGTGGGTACTTCACCACTCCATTTATTTCTCAAAAAATAACATCTTTTCTGTTGCATTCAGGCTTTCTGCTGATGGCACAGAAGGGTTCAACAAAACAATTTGAACCCAATAACAGAACCTTTGGAAGGGCAAGCACCTGCAGTGAGGCGAGTCCCTGCTTCGCCACTAGAGGGAGCCTTAAGCCCACTCATAGTGATCCCACCTACAAAGAATCACCTCACTTAGAGAGTAGAGAGATGGTGTGCACTGCATGTACAGTTCATTGCTGGGTTCTAGACACAGTGGTGAAAAGATACAGACAGTTTGCCATGAAACCACCCACACGCAATGGGGTTTTTGTTTTCATGTGCAATAGGGGTCATATGTCCCAGGTTTACTGTCTAAACTAAACGGCGTTGTTAAACATGCTAGCTAGGTAGCCAGCTAAGCACATTTCTATAATGCTCATTGGTTTTGCCATCCTCTAATATCATGCTCATTTGGTTTAAGCCTAATGCACAGTACTTGAAATACTAGAGGCAGTAATATTTGCATTGTTTTTCACCTTATGGTCAGGTAGATAGATTCTTTATGGCACAAAACAGGAAGAGGGCTGCAGTTCCTCTGGGGGACTCTTTATGTCCATGCCATTTCACCCAGATTATGTCAAGGGGCCCACATTTTTGTAGAGTGTCCTGGTGCATGCACTGTATGCGCTTTGGCAAGCTTGACAAAACAATTAAGTATGCTGGAACAACGGGAACATGGAAAATCATATTAGTAGTATTTCTGTAACGGTATTGTTGTTGCTTTCAGGTTTAAATTTGCCTTATACACCATCAATGGTCACATCAGCCCAAAAACTATAGACATTTAATAACCAATTCAACAAGATCCTACCCACTAACACAGATTTCATGACAACAATAAACTCATTGTGAAGCATTATTTATTGACACCTTTTTAGTTTTCGAACAACATTACAGATGCTAGTGTCCAATGGGGCCATTTTGGAGGTGAAATGTTCTGCACTGTTTGAAAAAGCCACAAAGGCATTTTGTGAAAGTGAAATGTCAAATTGTGGCCAATCCACTGTCTAGACACCACCCCGGGTGTGTGAAGTTGATTAGGACAATTTATACAGACAAAATTGCCTCTTAACACTTTGCTGCTCAGGTAAACGTATCTAGACATTCCCCAAGGTCCGATCTACACGACACCTGTGTTACTATCATTACTATTGTTTAAGTTATTATTATTATTTTGCAATAAAAGGGAAATCTATGCTGCACTAGCACATGATGTATTGAACAGGTGTTCTAGTATTTACCACAAGATGGTAGTGTAGTGTAATGGAGCAGACACAATGTACTTCCTCTATAGCTTGTGTTTTCACATTGCTATCTTGAATGGACCTGTGCACCTTTGTAAAACCAAGACACAGCCATAGAGGATACATGCAGTACAGAATCCACAAGAATAGATAGAGAATAACTACATTATCCACCAATCTAGGAACCTCCATAGGTACAGTTGTGACCAAAATTGTTAGAACACCTGACAGATCTGAAAATATTGACCTTTTCTTGCCTCCAAAACATGATTTCATTTCATAATGTTCATGAAACATGCAGATGGTTGCTCTGAGCACAACAAATATCAGATGAAGTGAGTCCTACTGTTTTTATCCACTTTTAACTTTAATATTTGGTATGTCCACCTTTTGCAGCAATTCAAAAGAATCACACAGCTGTGTCCTAAGACTCTTGATCACCATCAATTTAACCACCATCACACCTGACAATGATTACACAAGTAATTTGGCTTCTTCTGTGAAGGAACATGATTGTGTGACATTGACAGTGAAAAAGGCCTAGCTTGTTTTTTGTAAGGAAAATGATGTAAATCTCCTTATGATGGCTCTATTCTATGGTTTATAGAGCATAATGATGACTTTGTATATATTTCATTCGTTTTATGGGTATTTTAATGGCCAATTGAACAAAAACAACTGAAACCTCTTAAATGTATGCCAAGTGTTCTAATAATTTTGGCCACCACTGTATATGTGTAGAATATGTGTACAACAGGTCTGAAATCATTGCTCATGTCATTTATCTTCCTTACTTTATGTATTTGTGTCCAGACATTTTTTTTTTTACATTCTGTTAGAAGAGACTGCAGAAAGAGTCTTCATTTGATCCAAGCCGCCTGCCAGTCATAATGCATTGGAGTCGCATACTGTATATCAGATTGATTTCATTCCATTCTCTTCATCTCTATCACACGTTGCAGTTGCAGTGCCTGAAGTGTTGGACCTCAGACGAACTCATCAGTAACTGTGACCAGCGAGGATTTAGGCCCCGTCTTAAGAACCAGCTTAAGCATTGCTGGATGAGATTTCTGAGAATGATTTAGTCACCGTCATCATCACACTCCTCCCACCTGTTCCCCTTTCATCTCTTTAGTCCCTCCCTCATTCCCTCTGTTGCACATGCTGTTTGCCACTTGACGCTCACAATAATATTTCCACTAGAGATTCAGGCTTGTCAAGAGTTTTTTTTTTTTTTATGTCTCTACCAGTGTTTTCATTAAATATTTTCCTAGATGTTCTAATAGGATATGTGTGCTTTCATAGCAGTTTAAAAAAACCCTCAGTGTTAGAATAAACTAGAGCAAACACAATCCTGTTCTCAAGCTAATTTCTTTTAAGGATTCACTAAAGCATAAGATTGAGTAATTCTGCGCCATTTTCCTTCTTCCTACTAAGTAATTAATCACTTTCTCAGACTGGCTTAAAATACCTTAATGATGACAAACCCTGAGCAGCCCAGCATGCTGTATGGTTTTTGCTCTTCAGCACTCAGGTGAGATTAAAGAGTCTTAAAGAATAGACTTTGATAAGTGACTTAATAATGGCTATACCTTTTATTTATTTATTTTTTATTTGGTTTTTAATAAAGCAGTGTGTGTGAACCCTCTAGCCTTGGGGCCTAGGTCTATGAAAACATAGATGTGGGACCCTCAAAGGTAGACTTACTATCAATTTAGGATCCAGACCCATACTGAACTACAGTGTTGGGAGGAGTGTTACTCCATATTCAGCAGACTGAATTGCAGCATCGAGATGCACTGTCAGCATCTGCAGTCATTACAAACTTTTCAATGTTGACTCCACTAAAAACTTCCCATCCTCAGTATATTTTCCTAAAATGTGAAATCCCATATAAAGTCTAATGTCTCAGGGGAGACATATAGTGTTATTGTAGCCATAACTCATTTAGAGAACAGAGGAGAGGAGACACACTGTAGAATTTCATTTTTACTATGTATTGTTTGATTGAGGCAAAGGTAGTCCGGTGACAGCCTTTGATGAATTACGCCACAAAGGCACATTTTAACAATACATTTGTCTATTGTCCTTTTCACTACCTGCAACATCTCCTCAGAGGAGCTTGTCCATCTGATATGAAGGCTGATTTATCAACCAAAAATGAAACTTAACCAGGGATCGAAATGACAAAATACACATTTGGGAGGGCCATCATTGGTGCATGGACCACAAAGACACATGCTCAGTCATGTATAAATCCATAGCTGATGGTCTAGAAAAAGAAGGTCCTGCAGTGTCAAGCACAGCAATGATAGAGAGAGAGAGAGAGAGAGAGAGAGAGAGAGAGAGAGAGAGAGAGAGAGAGAGAGAGAGAGAGAGAGAGAGAGAGAGAGAGAGAGAGAGAGAGAGAGAGAGAGAGAGAGAGAGAGAGAGAGAGAGAGAGAGAGAGAGAGAGAGAGAGAGAGAGAGAGAGAGAGAGAGAGAGAGAGATAGAATATATACAAAATTTTGCAATTTGGTCGAGGTAGGAGTGTGTGTGTGTGTGTGTGTGTGTGTGTGTGTGTGTGTGTGTGTGTGTGTGTGTGTGTACTGTACAAATGAGGTTGTAGGAGTCTGCTGGTACACGTTAACAGCCCTGTCAGTTTCTGCTGTTTCCTGTTGTAACATGGTGCATAATCTGCTCAGCCGGTCACGTCTGGATGTGAGAGTAGGATGGAAGCTCTGGCTCACAAGGCAGGTAATGAGTGCGCACCGTGGAGAGGTGCATGGGATATCACAATCCATAAATATGAGATGACCAACGCTGGCAAGCGTAGAAGGAGGTGGGGGGAGAGGGAGAGATCATAAGACGGTGTGCTCGAAGTCCAACGGAGAGACATAGAGGAGAGTGGGGGTTGGGTTAACATTGAAATGTCAGGGCTTGAAGACGAGGTCGAGAAAGACAGCCAAAGCCCCAGGTGTGCTCCTCTTCCTGTTCAGCACACACGCAGGCACACACAAACAGACTAATTCATGCATATATGTGTACATGCACATATGCACATAAACCCACACACACTAACACACACCCACACACACACACTGTGCAGTGGATCAGTGCTGATCCGTGGTAAAACAATGGCAGCACATTTATGCCAACCAAAGGCAAAAAAAGTCTAAATGAAATATTGCTTACATGATATTGGGAATGTATAAACAACAGCAGTGTCAAACTCAATCTCTGTGAGAAATTATAATCAAGTCAAGAACTGGACTTTTTTAAAATATATTTGAACATATTTCATATATTTGGAAAAAGCAAGCTAGCAAAGTCAAGCAAACGAATGCATTTTGAAGTAATATAGAGACCATCTTGACCGTGTTACTGCAGGCCCCATGTACACTGCATCGCAGGCGTAAATATGACACATCAATGGCTGCATGGCATCCATAAAATATTGTTCTCTGACCCATTTGCTCCTGGCAGTTTTTCCTATGATGCAAGTTCATCTATCCTCGGAGTAATGTGTGGCCGCTCAGAAAGAAAAGAATATCTTTGCCTGTTCGGTGGGACGTGTGGGATGATTTGTTGTGTGTTTATCATGGAGAACATTTTGCTCACACAAATATGTGCCTCCAAACATGAGCAGCACGTGGGCAGCCTGAAGGCAGAGCTGTGGCATCATGGCGGACTTGTGCCTCGAGACGTTCAAACTTGTTCTTCAGTGTACTGTCCTACTGTAATGCATTCATTTACAGTGGCCAAAACATGATTGAGTGAGTCCTACTGTTTTTATCCACTTTTAACTTTAATATTTGGTATGTCCACCTTTTGCAGCAATTCAAAAGAATCACACAGCTGTGTCCTAAGACTCTTGATCACCATCAATTTAACCACCATCACACCTGACAATGATTACACAAGTAATTTGGCTTCTTCTGTGAAGGAACATGATTGTGTGACATTGACAGTGAAAAAGGCCTAGCTTGGTTTTTGTAAGGAAAATGACGTAAATCTCCTTATGATGGCTCTATTCTATGGTTTATAGAGCATAATGATGACTTTGTATATATTTCATTCGTTTTATGGGTATTTTAATGGCCAAACTGAAACCTCTTAAATGTATGCCAAGTGTTCTAATAATTTTGGCCACCACTGTATATCTGCAAGTATTCTTGAACCCTCCCCAGAAATTTTTTCAAAACTCAAATTCTGAACATCAATGTCAGGAATCTGCTTAATTCCGCTTTGAGTTTGTGCTGGTATCCCACTCTCGAGAAACTAGTGATCAGCACATTTGCCACTGACTAACACGTCACAATGAGCAAAGCTGCCCTGTTGCATTTGGCACTTGGCCACTTTGCTTTCAAGGATTTCACTGCACTGTGCAAATGTGTTCATTGAAATTTGTTGCGCACCATTCATGTACCAGTTTGTGTCCTTGCCATTTCACATTCAGGAGCATTGAAAAGCATCGTTATGTCAGCGAAGCCAAGTTGAAACTTCATTTTAATTTTCCACAAGGCTAAGCTGAGTTTTTTTTTTAATATTGTCTGCCCTTCAGCTTTAAACTTCCCTTTTGTCCTTTTGAACCACCTAGCTTGATTGCCTGCTAAGCGTGGCCAACTGATTGCCAGCTATATACTGTAGTTGAAAATGTGTAAGAAGGGGTCTATTTAGCACAATGCATGTACCGTTACTCTCTGTGTGGCAACTGACACTTGTAATTCCACTAACTGCAGCGTACTCCAAATTCATGTGCAGGCAGGATCAAAACGAGTAGTGCTGGGAGTTTGACATGTGATGAAAAAGTAGATAATTGTTGTGGCACCACAGGATATATGAGGATAAATTGTCACTTTTGATTCATTATAAGCATGATTAAAAATGAATCTCATCCCGTCTGAAAGTGTAATATTCTCTTGAAAAGGATGTCTCTGGGCACCTGATGCCTAATAATGAATTTATTAGGAAACAAATCTCTCTCTCTTGTGGTATGACGTCCTTGTAGGTCACCCGGCGACAGATGTCAGAAGGGCTGATTTAGCAGGCCCAGAGCATTTTGGCCAAAGTTTGCAGAAACAGAGAATGTGATGACCCCTTTGAACTCTGAGGACAATGTCACATCAGATAAACACTCTACTGCTCACCCCCAACAACCCTCTATCATCTCCACACAGTGGGGTATTGATTGGTGCAGAAAGTACATTTAATTTCTCTCACAGCAGGTTGGCTGTGCCCAACTGTCCTTGAGGCCCTGCTTCTCTGCCTAATGGAATATTCTAGAGAGAGAGAGAGAGAGAGAGAGAGAGAGAGAGGCAGAGAGAGAGAGAGAGGGAACAATAGAGAGAGAGAGAGAGAGAGAGAGGCAGAGAGAGAGAGAGAGAGAGAGGGAACAATAGAGAGAGAGAGAGAGAGAGAGATATGCCTTCAACACCTTCACTCCATGGGGAATACTGATTTGATGAGCTTTTAAAGTCACATGGCAGTAATGCAGTTTTTCCAAGATATACCCACCCATGCTGTCACTGGATGAATAGGATGAATGTTTTGTGGGAGCTCATGCTTGCAAAAGATTATCTACATTAGTGCATGTTGAAAGACGTGCAGCAAAACGTTTCCTTCTGTGATCAGAAATGATTTATAGAGCTTACCAAACCAAGCATAAACATGGCAGGGTTTTTTTTGTTTTTGTCCCCATTGTAATAAAAGATTTTCTAGCATACGCAGTAGCACGGCAGTGAAATCGAAACACCATCAAACTGAATTTGTATTAGTGAAAATGTACCACTGTATCTTTTGATCCAAAACAAGCAAGAAGAATCACTTGCCAAAGATTTGCCAGATCTGACTTATTCACACAAATGCATTTTCAGATGCAGGAAACTGCCCAACATTATCTAGTCAGTGGAGAGGATGCTAGTGGCTCTAAAATGTATGTACTAAACACCACAGCAGTTAAACCAGACAAATTAGTTACAACAACCCTTAAGGGACAGCTAAATGTTTTTACAAACTCCTATGTAATCATAAGGCAGGTAGAAAGGACATAAAATGACACAATTGGACAATAAAATCCTCTTTTTTGGATGATCATTTTAAGATGCAATAATCATAGAGATTTTATTTACCAATTTTAATAGAAAATGATTCAACTACAATGACAAGTGGCTTGTGCCAGTTAGTGTCCTTAGTACTGGTACTGTGGCAAGCAAAATGACATATATATCTCTATATCCAAGCTATCCAAGCTAGTTATGATGCGCTGTAAAGATGTAGCAGACAACCTCACACAAACTGAAACTCAGAAACCCAGAGGAAGTAGTGGGACCCCAACAATTGTGCAGTGTGACAGACACAACATGTTGGTGGCACACCTTCCCAGAACCATTCTTGTTTGGCGACAAAGTCAGTGTGTAATTGTCAGTGCAAGTGCATGTCCATCAACTGAGCCATCCATCCAGTTGAGAAGTTGCAACTTGCAAGGCGTAGGTAAGAAAAATAAAACAGACAGGGATGGAAAGGCGATATAAATATTGAAAAGGCAGGTAGAGGTCCACATGTAGGCTGAGAAACTTTCCTCTCTCTGTCTCCCTCTCAGTTTCCCTATACTGTGTCGAACAGAACAGCACGAGCAGAGTGGAATGCCCATTCTGCTTTATAAATAAATAATAAGAAACTGGGATATATATGTGTGCATGATCTATATGCCTACTGGACTAGAGCTATTCATGGTGTTCAGCGAATTCAGCAGAAGAGGAAATAATCGCAACAATGAAACTGTTACAGATTATTACTGTAACAGTATATCTGGTGCGCCCTACTGCAGGACTCAAAAGCACTTCTGCAGGATACAGTTTGTTTGGGTTAAACCAGTAGCAAGCTGTGCATTATGATGACTGATGAGCCTGGTTTCAAGCTCTGGGAGAGATGTTCCATAAATGTAATCTGAACTATCCAAGGTCAGAGAAACATACATTGTATTGAGTGGAATTTCCCTTTATAATTAAGGATACTCAGGCACAGCATTTTGTTCTTGGTTTTGAAAAAAAACCCAGAGCTTTAAGTTTTGACACCCAGTGCCTTTGGGAGTGTTTGTGAATTTCAAAGCATATGCATGCGCCCGCTAAAGGGACAGTGTCCCCATATGTCCCGTCTTTGTCCCTGATAACCCTTCCCCTGGGGTTTTACACAGCCAGATCCTTCCCTATTATGAGGAAGGATGATATCATGCATGGTCGTCCCTCTCCCCGAGGGCCTGGCGTGGAACAGCGTTGAGGACACAGGGGAGTTGGGACCGGGGCCATCCTATCAACAGCTGTTATAGATGGGGAAATGCAGAAATGGAGCGCTAGTTATCAGAGATGTGCATGTAAAAGGCCTCAAACTCTCACCTGGATTCCCGATTAAGAGGCTTTTTGAGAAGCACCGTAGTTTGCCACTCAACTGAAAGGACAATGATGCCAGCACCTTCAGGATTTTACCAGGAAGCGATCTCGAGGTGAGTGTCTGAAAAGAATCCTCATAGCGTTTCAGGTCCACTCAATTGTGTTGTATATTGTCAAAAGCAATAAAAACGTTCAAATTACAACCTGAACCTCTGGTGTCCAAACTCCACTCCACTGCAGGTATTGATTTCCTTCCATCAGGCGTCAAACAGACTATTTTGCAGTCTTCTTTTCTTACTCCTACTCTTGATCAACATCTATCGGTCAATATTTAATATCAGATGTCATTGAGAATACCAGTGACATTGACACCAGTGAAGTGACATTTCGTACACAGTTATACATGATCCGTAAAACGGCTGAACCTTGATGAAAGTTATCGCATATCCTGCTGGGTTCTTGACGGCCTGGAAGAAAATGTTATGCCTAGGTGATGTGACCAGAATGCCCCCTTGGGTTCAGGACTGAGATCGGAGTGAAAGGTTCCCTATAAAATATTCATGTCACACTAGGGACTGAGGTGGATTAAGAGTGAGTGTGTGTGTGTGTGTGTGTGTGTGTGTGTGTCTGTGTGTGTGTGTGCGTTTGTGTGTGTCTGCGGGGGCATGGCTGTTTACTTGAGAAGCGGAGAGGTGGAGTCTGAAATACAGAACGTAATTGAATTCATGCTGTGGCACAGATATAAAAGAGCCCCTCAAGAGCTCGTCTGCTTTTGTGTGTTCAGGTCATAAAGCAGAAACTAGCAGCCCTACTGAAGTCAGAAAATCAAACAAGCGTTCTCTTCAGAAGGAGGATGGCATCAAGCTATATCTTCTTCCACATATTGCACCACTTGGTCTAGGGAAAGATGCAGACGAAGCATTGCAACTGGTAATTTATCTATTTGAACTGCAAGAAAACAGTGATCAGAGGGATCATGTGCATTCTGGAACAAGTCAAACGCATTGCAGGAAGAAATGAAACAATGTTTTTCTGTCAGTACGTCATCACATCAGAACATGGGAATAGAATAGAATAGAATAGAATAGAATAGATCATTTCTTTTTTCAGTGTTGCTCATTGGGTGAGAAAATGTGCAGCTGCAGCCCAGCAGAATATATTAGATATTCCATTACTGAACCAATTTATTCTGTCACGGGGCTGATCCTGTTCCAGAGATCCCCATCTCATCAAATCAAAAACAGAAAAAAGGGGCACCTCTGTGCACTTCAGCCACATAGTCCTTTCAACTAAATAATGGACATGCAAGTACTCAACTATACAGATGGAATCATTGGATGGTGGTTTGGGGATAATGTCACCTCTCTCTGCACTGCCAACCCTTTCTTTGGTTGCTAGGAGACAACACTACAGCGCCTAAGGTTTTCAGAGAAACTGTAATGTTCCAGAGCCCTAGTTTTTCATTCCAGGAGCTTCCGTTAAAAAAAAGAAAAAAAAAAAAAAAAAAGAGAAACATTTTTGCAAAGAACGATTGCTTTTAAATGTCAGCCGAAGGGAGCCCGCCGACATGTGAGAATGCACTTAAGAATGTAGCAAAGGCTATTGTTCAACTAAATGATGAACAGGTGATGCAGTGGATGTCAACAAAACTACACCTACTGGGAAAAGAGTATGTTTTTGACTACTTTGCTAGTGAGACAGAATAGAAATGCAAGCAGAGAACACAAGGATTGCACGGTCCTGTCGGGTAAGACAAAACGGCTGGGCAAGTTTACTTTCTGCCAGTGGTTCATTGCTAATGACTTATAAACCTCCACCAGAGGGGGGCAGTAAGGCTCTGTCTCATGTTTCTACCATCACCCTCTGCTTGGCTACTTGTCTTTTGTTCTTTTTTCCCTCCTGCTTCTCTCTTCATCCTGTCCCACTTATTTGTCTGCCCACTCAAAATAAGTTCCCACCGCAGGAGTGTGGAAACAGGCAGTTCGCAGGAGAAGATCACCACTGATAATAGTAATTTGGACAGAGAGGTTTTTTTTCTAGTGTGCTTTTTCATTTACGTGCTTGTTCAAGAAAGAAAAAAAAAGAAAACCCAAAACAGAATTCATAATAAATGACAATAATGTATTGCCATTTCAGTCTAGATTTATGAAGATATTAAGGCTGTTTGTCCACTCTCTCTTCACCTCAGGCTTCTTTTTTTATTTTCAATGGAAATGACACACTGTTGCATGCTTAAAGGTTAATGTTTTTGTGCTCAGACCACTAAGAAAAAGGAATTACATCATATTTTAAATGCTAGCAAAAGATGTGCTTTTTCAAGACTCACTTTGGAGTAACAGGAGCCAAGACTTCCCCAAACATCTCTTTAGTGGTAGTAGCTAAAAAACAGGTGCCTGGCGGACATGATTTCTCCCAAAGCTGGGGAATGGGAGTGTGAAATTCTCTTGATGATGTCATCAGGGAGGAAATATGCTGGAGCGGCTCAGCTGAGCAGCATCAAGGGCGATTTTACAGTGATTAGGGCGCAGTGGAACTAATGCATGTCCTTTATAACTATTACAATTAAAGCTCTTTTTTTGTCTCGTCCAAATGACCTCAAGATTTTGCTGCAATGCATTTGCATTCACCTGCATAATGAATCTGAATGGAGAATGTAAAACCTCGGAGGAAATCTTGACAGCACACCGTGCAGCAAGAAGCATCTGGTAAAAGCCTGGTTCTAACACGATGCACTCCTTCTTGAATATGTGCAAAACCAATAATAGGAGATAAATAGACACTCATAAGTTTAATTTCAACATAGAGCATTTCAGAAATACTGCGTAAATGCTGTCCTGTGCGACCCGTCAATGCTGCCTCTAGCACACAAAGAGCAAATATCAAAATCAGACTTACACATGGTCCAAACAACCCCCCCCCCAAAAACAACAACAACAACAACAACAATAGCCTTTAATGGTGCAAAATGATAGCCTTATTTATTAGGATTTGCTTGTTTGCTCCGTGTATCACTTCTATTCTGAAGTTTAGTCTGTCCCTCTTCAATTCATTTTCAATTACAGTTTGAGTTGACAGATTGTGATTGTTGATTGAACTCTCAATGAGGTGTAATTGGATTGTTAGGCTGTAGTTTTACTTTAAAAGATGAACCCCGCCTGAAAACCTAGCAATAGCTTATTTTGTAATCCTCATGTAGATCCAACAGGCCACAAATTTACAAGATTAATCACACCGATAGCTCTGTTTGACCTGGTCTGTGATGTGATGGTAGATAAATATCAGAGATAAAAAGAAAAATATTATTCTTTCTCTATGCACTTTTGGATACACTGCATTTCTCCCTCAGTTGTGTAACCTCTCTGATGTGGTCTTTGTCCGTGGGGACTGGAACTAGAGTGGTATCTTCAGCTAAGATAGGCCTGGAGCTTTTTGGCATGCCTGGAGGCCCACTTACCTGAGGTGATATGGGATTTGTTGGAAGAGACTTTCCTATAGTGGCACTGTTTGGGAGGTGAAAAAGTCATACTGAACTAATGGGCCATTCATTTCTGTTGACAGGCTGCTGGTGGATCTGGACTTACTCCATCTGCTCCGGTTCTGTGTGGTCATTCATACCTACACTTACAAGCAGCATTGTTAAATCCTCAATGGCTGAAAACCTATTCATAACACCTGAGAAAGGCACATCAAGATTAATGAATTATTAATTTGCGTAAATTGGATTGCTTGTAATTATGAATTGAACATCTGAGAGTATTTATTTGCAGCGAGAAAGAAAACGTGGAATGTGAATACGTGCCTAATAAATGGATGGTTTCTTTCAGGGCTCTGTAATGTGAATGTGTATGTGTATATGTAATTTTAAGGTTACAATAATCATTATGAGCGCAGGAGTATGGTTTCTCCAAAGTAAGGTCTTGTATTGGACAGATGCCTTCGAGGTGTGTGTGTAGGAGGCGAGAAATCCATCCTTTGGCAGCAGCCAGCTGCATGATACAGTATGCAACTGAACAAAACTACAGTTGAATTATTGATGTATGTTTGTGAGTATGGACCAGCATCGCTTCCTGTGATCATACATTTTGTATGTCATCCCTGTTAATATGTCTTGCATGCAATATGCTTGACATGCATGACATTCTGCATGCTATATGAAAGAGTCACTCTGGGTAGCGATTGTACGGAGCTATGTGTTGGGCTGAGTGTTTAGAAAGTGTCCATGCAAGCTGAGGCCGTTCTCCGTGGCAGAGTGCTGATGAAAGTGGTCAGGTGGAGTCTGAGCTGTCAAACACAGGAGCACGTTACCAGGCTGCACCTGTCATGGCTGTGCCACAGCACTCGCAACAGTGTGTACAACACGAGACGAGAAGGCATTTTACAGCACAATGCCCCGCTGCTTATACATTTACAGTATTTTGACACAGACCTCAAGGTCCAGAGCCTGCAGCTCTGTGCCATTATCATAACCTTTGCCCCCACCACCACTTCTACCATCACCATTGTAGCCAGGCAGCCACTGAGCTGAAAGGGAGAACAATGGATCAAGAGTGCCAAAGGCCAAGTTAGTGAAGCGCACCAGGCACAAGCGCTACCTGTTACTGTATACTTCTTATAGAACTATACAGATCTTTTGTCTGCATAGTTGAATTTTGCAAAATGGGAAAGTTTCATCTTACGTTCACAGGTTCTCACGTACAAGTGCAATTATTGATAGCTGTGATGAAGATGAGCTTAAAGGACTATATAATATAAACACAAGTAATGAGTCATGTTCTAATTTCAGAAAACAAATTACAATTTACGACCCATTGGCAAATGTTCACAAGATTACTTTCAGCATGTTATTTACTTTAGTCCCAAATTAGTCCCTCCAGGATTCCAAGGACAAAAACCTCAAATTCTGCAGTAATTCTGCAGTTTAAGGAATAAACATTAGACATTAAAAAACATCCTAAAATGAACAATTATTAATACATGTTTACTCGTTAATCAAGTAAAAAAGGCTCTGTAAAATACATAACTTCCTTGTAATATCATTGAAAAATGTTGCGGGTAAACAAGAGCCTGTCAAAGAATATATTCTTAATGTAAACGTGCTTCTTTAAAAGGGCCTGAACTATTATCTGTATCCCCGTTCAACTAAATCTCTTAAAAAATAACAAAACACTTCAAGGGGCCGAACCTCCACCGCTGTAAATGGTAACCCCTTTGAGCCACAGTTCCCCAGTTTGGATTTATTGGAATTGCTTGTGGGTGGCAAGAACCACTCCATTGTATCAGACATCTGTGATGGCTTTATTCTCTCTATTTCTGTCCTTTGTTCTGTGAAAAGCACTTTGTGATGACTTATTCCTGGACTTTGTCCTGGGTGCCACTGATGCACTCCTAAGAGTTTAGTCTTGTTATCTTTCAATTCCCCTTAGATTAACTTTAGAATCTCTGGAGGGAAATTGGGGCATTGCATCAGATAACAGGATATAGGAGAACAAAGAGGATAATACAATTACAACACTTGAAAATATTGAAAATTAGGAAAGATAAAGTGTCTTCATTGACAGATTTACAGATTGAAGCAGATGTTAAATTGTGCATCCCGAGATGTTCACAAGATGTAGAGATGAAGATAGATAAGACAAGACAAGACTTTAATGATACCCAGGGGCAAATTGGGTTATTACAGCCACACAAACGAATAGAATCTAAATTAGATTATATGAGGTTTATATAAACACATGCAATAAAGAAACACTACAACATGTTAAGTAGAATATATAAATTAAAAGTATGAGAAAAAATAGAACAGCAGTAGAACAGCAGAAGAAAAAATGAGTGTAGACTAAATACAATAAGAAAATATGAAACACATACAGCAGGAAATTAAATGTGGAATAGAAAGATAGAAATGATAACACTGAATACATGTAATACATAGCAAACAAGACGGATTTGAGATCACCAAGAAGACAAATAAGTGAATTTACAGCAAATATACATGATGTGCAAATATATTCAATGCTTTCATATTAACAGGTCAACAGAAAGTATCTAGGTGTGTATGCATGCATTGCATTGCACAAGATATGTACAGAAGATATGTGCTGAATTGGCTATATACATTAATAGCCGTCCCAGTGTATAGTGATATTGTCCAAAATGCAAGTGCATTATTATGATCATTGTCAGAACATATGCGTGGAAGGAGGTAGCATATGTACAGAAAATGTGCTGAGTCATATGTGGAGACTATATATGGAAAAATTTACAAATGAGAAACTGTACAAGAAGATGTTGTCTAGATCAGTCCAGCGCATTAGAATGTAAAAAGCAGTTGAGGGTAGTTTGTATAGTCAGTGCAGGCACCCTCCCTCAGCACCCTACTTGGATGAGGCTGGGGCTATCGGGCATACTCATGCTCAAAAACAGCATCTAATACACTCTGTGTTGCACCTTGGGGTGATGAGGAGGAGGCTGGAGGTGCTCCATAGCTGCACCAACTCATCATAAAGAGGGTGGGAGGTGTTGTCTAGGATGGAGTTTAGTCCTCCCCACTGCTACCGCCTCCAGGGAGACCAGGCTCACCCAAAAAACACAGCCAGATTTTTCACCAGTTTGTTGAAAAATCCTCCCTGCAACCCGTGCTTGAAGGCTGCCTCCTCAACACGGCAACAGCTGATTGGTAGAAGATGTTGAGTAGTCTGCTGAAAGATCTGAGCCTCCTAAAGAAGAACAGTCTACTTTGCCCTCTCTTGTGCAGTGGCTCTGTGTTGTCAGACCACTAGCAGTGCAGCAGCTCCACCTCCTCACCCAGGATGGGTCAGTGGCAGCTCCACCTCCTCACCCAGGATGGGTCAGTGGCTTCTTGCTCTTATCCATTACCTCTTCATCCTCTTACTGACTGCAGATGGTTATCCTTGCAACGCCCAACAAAGCTCTCCTCCACACTCACTGCATCCCACAATAGAGGAATCATCAAAGAACTTCGGGAGGTGGCATGACCCAGAGTTGAGTCTGACATGAGAGCTGGAAAGAGAGAATAAGGCAACTGACAGTACAGACCCCTGCGGCGGCCCCATGCTACTCTGCAGCATTGTCTGACACGCTGTTTCTGGGGGCAGCCTGGTCGTGAGGTAAATCCACAATCCCTGAAACTACGATGTTGTCCACCTGCATTGCTCTAGTCTTGGATGGGCTGGATGGCATTAAGATGAGAGATGAATCTGGATGTGCAAAAGTGCACTGTTAGCGTTCAGCAAACAAAACAAAAACTACAACTACCAAACCCACACTGAAAACGAACTATACCCTAATTGGATATAAAAACAAAACTGTAGAAACTTCATAAAAATAAAATGAAATACAAATAAATCCCAAACTATAATAACCCTGTTAGGAACAGAGAAAACAGAGGCTGGGGCTGTTGGGGCAGGAAGCGTTATGTAGCCACAATGAATGAGCATGTGGAGCGTTCTTTGGTACATCGAATGGTGCTCTGTAGCTGCCTCTGCTCATTGTAGAGAGAATTGGACACATTGTCCAAAATAGAGTTCAATTTGGACATCATCCTCCCCTCACCGCCTACAGGCTGTCCAGGCTCAGTCCTATGATAGAGCAAGGAGTTTGTTAAGCCTGCTGGCATCCACCACCTCCATGTTGCTTCCCCATCACAATAGCAGAATACAGTAGAAGAGTAGGTGTACAGCAGTGACACTATAATATATATATATATATATCTGTTCAATTGGTAAAATATTATTTGTTATTTGTTAAATATGTTTTTGATATGTTTATGTGATATGATATGTTAAATATTAAATATACATGTTAAATATGTTAAAAAAAGATGTTAAAATTGGAAGTAAGGATGGCTTAAAACAGAAGTGTTCCCAAATTAATGCAACATTGTTTCTCTAATATTTACACACACCTACCTTTTCCAATTAGCTAAAATATTTCAAAATTGTTTTTAAAACACTGTTGCTCTTACATTTTTTTTTGCTGCATCCAAATATTTCTGTACTGTCTGTAACCCCAGTGACATGCTCATGCTCTCCTACATCCCTTTCCTCAAACATACAAGACAGTTTTGTCCATAGGCACTCACCCTACCTATAGCACAAGGGATAGTTACATAACATCCTGTGTACCGGTAAATGTTTTCATGAAATTCTCAAAAATACTTTTACATCTTTTAATGTACCCACTGGCTATAAGGCTAGTCATTTAAAAATGGCTTCAATCAATTTAACTTATATTTGAAATAAATATGGCCACAAAACTCTGTTGAATGCATTATATACAGTGAGTGGCAGAGGGAAAGATCTCAAAGATCAGCATCTCCTCTCAGTCCTCCCACTTGTTCTCTTGTGCTCTCGTGTGCTCTCACTCTTTCTGTCTGTTTTCTCTCAGTTTTGCTTTCTTCTCTTTTTTTTTCTGCTCACCTCCTTCCCTCAGGCTACTCTGGCCTGCAGGGCCTTGGGTCCTGCAGACGGAGTGGTGATGATGTATGCTCTCTCTCTTCTGCCCTTCCACTCTCTCAGCTCATCTCAGGGCGGCTTAAGGAATTTTGGGTTGTTGGATGGGTTGTGCCCTGCGGCCTGGTTGTGAAGTCTGAATCCGTGGGGGGCAGTGGAAACTAAGTAGGACTTGCTAGAGTGGATTTCCATATTTTCAACCCACAGCACACCCCGCAAGTCAATTCCTACGCACATAGAGCAGTGCGAGAGACAGATCAGACATGACATGTAATTTGATTTGAATACAATTAATGGTCTAGATGCAGGTATAACATCCATGATGAATACTGAGTGTCAAAAATCTTTCAAGGCGATAGTGAGGAGTCCAGTCCCATTTTCATCCCCACACATAAGACTTGTCATACCTGTCAGTGTGCTTTTTACCTTTAAATTTCAAAGGCGAGGTAAAATAGAGGCTATGAAGGTATAAAGGTACACTGTTGTGCTTTTCACACTGCACTTTCTTGTCCAAGGTCCTTGGCCCTAAGCATATAGACTCATGCATGTTTTTTTTAGACTTAGTTAATTGAGGGGTAAGTTCTAACACCTAGTAAAGTTGGAGCTAATCCGTGAAATGGGCCACAAGCTACCCTCAGTCCACCTTTAGGATGTGAAACGTGAAAAGAGCTCCGAATCCAGTTAGCGTGGGGAGTAAAACATTTTAAAATTACCTGTGAAAAGCCAATGAGAAAGAGTGTGAAAAGCCCAGTTGCTGTGAATGCATCACAAGATATCAGAAATCCACTTAACCTTCAGTGTTACTCAGTGGTATTGGTCTCATGCAGCCATTATCCCCCAGTCCCACTTTCAAAACCTGTTCTGTATGCATCACATGCATCACATGTGTTGTTTCTCTTAGTATGCCCGTGTTCCTTTGAGACAAGTAATATTTGATGGCTGTTCATTTTTTTCATCGAATCTCAATTGTAAAGGCAGTTGCTCCAACTTCAGGAACTAGAAAAACCCACCACCTTCTCTCGTTTGATCCATTACTTTGCGAACCTGTACAGTACCAAAGAAATTAGAGAGAAATGAGAGAACATAAAAAAAAATCCTCATTACAATTTTTTTCATGACTGCCCCAGATTCATTTAACTCAGCTATGGGGGAATAGTATCCCTTTAACAGCCTAGTATAGCTCTTATATTGCTCTTAATTGCTTTAGCTGGAGAGGTTTCATGTATCAGTAGCGTCTTCATTAGCAAGGAGGCTTATATCAAAACCTCCCCCTCCACCGCCTGCCTCTGCTTTATTTGGTCCTTAGAGCCCCGTGCCCAGTTACCCCTCCCCTACTAAGCCTGGCCGCAAGTACCCTGTCATTCCTATACGATCCACGCTGTAGTACTCTAGTAATGGAAACATACTCGTATACCTACTCCAGTCAGTCCCCATTGGCTCCCGGCCTCATTAAGGCTGCTGAGGGCTCAATGGCCTGTCACACCGCATCTCTCTGCCCATTTATCTGCCGACGACCATTGTTGCATATGTGTGTGTGTGTGAGCGTGTGTGTGTGTGTGTGAGAGAGCGTGTGTTATGGTTACAGTGGGTCAGTGTGCTAGAGACGTTCATTCATTTCTCACTTTCTCTTCCAGATAGTGTCAGATACTGTTTATCCATTCACACCACGCACAGATACACAAGCACATATCTTCACATGGGAAACATATTGCAGTGCTGAGTTAGCAGAGTTGGGGAAAAGCTAAATACCCACTTGCTCTGATGACATCAGAGCAGGAGTGGGGGAACATGCATGTGCATGCATACCTGGGTGTGGATGCATGATGCACACACACACAAAGAGGAAATATAGAATCAATGCTCGCAATAGCTGATCATTTATGGTCTGGATAAATAGTGTGCTGGCTTTTTATTTGTTAGCTGTCTGAAAGTCCTTGCACTTTTTGGCACTTTACAACTCATTAGAATTCTCTGCAGGCATAATCCAAGGACGCCCCTGTTCTCCAGGTGGATCATTTCAGCTGTCAGGACAGATCTCTGCAGAATTGTCGATAACATGTGGAGAGAGTGACAGAGAGGATTGCTGCCATGACTCCCGCAACGAACGAAGGATGTCTGCTGCATGAAATATATAACTTTTTTCAAGTTCACTGTTGCTGAATTTGTGAACCCAAAGCGCATGACTAGCGCAGGTCATGCGTTCTGTGTGGTTTGGGAAAATGGCTCAAATAGTGTGTCAGTGTCTGATGCTGTACTGTGCTGTACATATTTTGCGTGGATTGTTGCATTGTATCTACAATGCAACTGATCTTGTCAGTCTTTTCATTCATCTGTCCATCCATCTGTCACACACAGATCTCTCAAACACCACCGATTAGATTTTGATGAAAGTGAGGAATGATGCATCTCACCACTGTCATCTGGCATTTCAAAATTAGATTATATTATTGCACGATACCTCAGACACCAAATTTTCCTCCAGTTCCCCAATAAAACCTGGGGAATCGATTCATCTGACCCCTACCATCTGGCAGTTTCTGGCAAGTTTTGATAACCATGCATCATATCTCCCACACGACAAGTTTGAAGAGCTGATATCCAGCTATCCTACAAATATGCCTCCAGGACCATCAATGTATGCTATATTGGATTTCCCACCAAAAACAGTTCTTCCACTTGTTTATTTTCTGATTTATTAAAGGCCTAGTTGTAAACGACACAGTTAGCTGTTCTGTATTTCCTCGGTCATCCCTGCACACTAGTATAAATGCTTCTTTTCGAATTTCTTGTGATGAATGATTAAATCAATAAAAAAAAAGGTATTGTCCACTGAGTCATGGCTCCTCTTCAGTTATTCCTGCCCCACACACAAAAACAACATATTTGACATATTTGTCCCTGATTGGTCCAGAGGGAGGACTGAATCATTTGTGACAAGAATGTGAAGAATTATTGGATGAATTTGAATGCAGCAGCAGATGCACCATCACAGCCGCCTTTATTGTGTAATTAGGTCTTTAATGAATATTCTTTTGTTGGTATTCAGCGTTTTCTTGCAGAAAACAGAAAATGAACAAGGTGCCTCTGTGCTGGAAAATATGCATACATTGCCTGGAAAAAATATTCACTGCAAAGATGCAGTCAATAGGTTGGGGAAAACAACAGTAAAATTAATCATTTTGCAGAGTGTTTCTGAGCAGAGATGCAATGGAGTGGAGCGGTGTGTGGTGTACCGCCTCTACCCATCACAAGCACAAGTTGGCCAGTAAGCAAAATAACTATGAGAGCTAACGACAGAAAGAGAGAGCAGAAAGAGAGAGCAGATCCCGAGAGTTTGGGGGAGGTGGAAGGACAGCAGAGGGAGAGAATGTGAGATGTGAGAAGACATGAGAAGTGACAGGCATCGCAAATGGCCGTGTAAGAATGGAGGACTCTGTTGATCTGCTGTGTGATGTGATAAAAGAAATGAATCCTGTGAAGCCCCTACAGTTGGGGGTTTCACAGTTGGGGGATGGACTGTACATCTAGTAACTAGTAACACGGCCATTTTGGACCGAACTGTATTAGATAAGAGATGATAGAAGCTGCATGGAATCACACATTACTCACAGTGAGTTTACATTACATATCACAGTGATCCATGAGAATGTTTGTATTGACACACAGCTTTCCCATCTGAGTTATACAATTATATATTGTCCTGAAAGAAGTCCCCCATAATACATCTTTCCTGCACAATAATATAGTGGTTCATCATCATTAGTACTAGCCACTGCAGCATATTCTTTCCCAAATACAGTAATGTAGAACTGAATAGGTATAATGTCACGCATACCTCATGTGTCAGACATGCCTGGTTGCAGGACTATTTCTTGCACCTTATGATAACTGAAAATAGATACCAAATTGGAATAATTGAAACAAATGCCCTGCGGTGTGAAGTTACTATGCAACAGTATATGGCGACATTGCATGTGGAACTTGAAGTAAAACATAGGATTTTATGGCTGTATGTTGCTTGGTATATGAGAAAATGAACAATGAAGTATTTCAAGGATGAACAGAACATTTTGCTGAGATAGAGAATGCAGAAAAAAGAGTAGGAGACAAAAGACAGACATAGCAAGAGACATTTGCTTTGAGGTTTATTTCTAGATGCTGAGTAGTTTTGTTTATTCCAAGATAGCCGTAAAGCAAATATTGGCAACCACAGACAAAAAGGAAGAAATTAGGGAAGTGCAAGTTCAGTGAAATAAATCCCAAAACCTATAGAAACAATGATTTGACATTTGTGACACAGTGCTTGACAAAGAGCTACTGTACATGGTTCTAAATGGTAAATGCTCTCCAACTTTTGATTTTGAGAGTAAAAACAATCTCATTGGGCCTCATTCACAAAACATTTCTTAAATTCTTTGTAAAAACCAACGTGTGATTCACGAAAAACACCCCAGGTGTATCAGATGATGAATGATTTGTATCGGAAGACTATAAAAGGCCTGCAGACTGATGGGTCGTGTGCAACTAAACCGTGGCCAAAAGATGGAAAAGGAGGAACTGAAGGAGTCTGAAATTGTTTTGCGCTCATGCGTGTATGAGGGAAAAAAAAGTTATTTTCAGAATCATAAGTAGCCCAGTCACAGGAACTGATAAAAGTAAAGCATGGCAAGAAATTATTAATGCTGTCAATGCTGTTTCAGCAGAAACATGCACCGTTGCTGAGGTAAATAAGAAATGATTCAACTATTTTTCTGCAAAAAAAGAATAATGAGATGTAGGTGCATATTATCAGCCACAGGAGGAGGGCAGGGCACTGTGGCGCTAACATGGATCAGAGGATCAGGTCCATAACAGGAGAGACCTCACTGTTGAGTGTCCAGTCCAGTCAATCTTGTATTGTTATAAATCACAACATGGCCTTCCCAGCATCTGTGAATTGTAGGGGTTTGTTCTTCCACCACATGAGAATGCCATTGAGGATCTGGCCATGGAAGAAAAAAGACAAAAGGAGCAATTACAACAGTAGGTCATTTTCTAGGAACTAAGCTACTGATGTCGCACAAGCGGGTGACTTGAGTAAAGTCTGACGCAGTTAGATGGATCACATGAGGAATTGGACATATTTCCCATAGTGAGATAATAATACAAAACATGGCCTATTTTCATGTGTATGACCTGTCATTGATAAAAGCATTTATGTGACCGTGGATGAGAGACATAAGATGACCAGCGCACAGTGACTGACTGGCCTGCGGCGCACGGGTCCCAGTGCTCCTGCCCCGCCTGCACCCGCCTGCCATTACACCCATAAATGGATATTTTCCTTGCACATTAATTAAACTACGGAGAGCTTGAATGGTTATCCATCAAGACATGATGATTATTTCATCGTTAACTGTCTAGACCCCAAGAGAATTCAAGAACGTGCCCACAGCTTACTGGGGTTGTGATAGGAACTATTGTTTTTTTCTCATGAATTTTACACCAATGTGAGTATCTAAATAACTATAGAAAAATGTCAATTTCAAGCCTTTTAAAGAGTAGATACTGTACTTATGTTTTGATATAAAATGAACCAATTAAACCTGTATTTGAATGATAGGATAGGATAGCGTGTTTGATGTTGCTGTCATCAACAATTAAAGCCATCTAGATGGACATATTACACTGTTTTTACTTATTAGTTCATCCATTTTCAATATCAGTAGTATCAATTTATTGATAAAGGTTACTCGGCAAACCTAACATGGCAGCCCTTCAGTGAAAGCTTTATAACTGTTTTAGCTGACAACAATAACGGGTTAGTAGATTCGCCAGCACATATTTCACTCGCTTTTCTCTGTCATCCAAGGACAGGCGTTATCTCTACCTCTGTATTGCATCGTGGAGCTGGTGTGTTGGATCATTTTACCCAACCTTTTAAAATAGCATTATGGGATTCTACCGCTCCAGTCTTCTAAGAAAAAATCTGTGGCTGCCCACTGTCATTACATTAAATTACAGTGCAGCCAGTCTGAGCCACTAGCGGGTCTCCAGGGTTGAATTGTTTCCAATAATGTTGAAAACAGTAAAAAGATGGAATGAAATTCATCGGCTATGAGTGTCAAGTACCAAATTTCTTTGCCTTGCTCTTACTACATGTGTTATTGAAAATAATGTCATGTTCAATAATGTTGAAATATACATCAACACAATACACAATATATACACAATATATATAAAATGGGCCAAATTGATGACAACTTAAAATGACATTAGGTCTTGCTGTATAAACAAACTGCAACAAAGGTAAACGAGATGTTTGCAGTGCTCATCCAAATCACATGGGGCCTCTTATCGCTTATATATCCAGCAATAACAAATGAATGCCATTACTGACAATCGTAAAGATCTCAAGCTGCAAACTCAGTCATGGGCGCGGCTCTTCCTCTGACAGTTGAACGGATCCCAGCCAGGGTTGCAAGGCATGGATGCTGACAGTTGTCTAGAGAAAGAAACATTATCAGCAGCAGGTTGCAGGTTTGAATTGACACTGGGTTGAATTCTTGCTCTTCAGCAGCGTCAGAACACCATCACACACCAGGCAGCACAGCTACTCCAGCTGACACATTTTTTTTTTTCTTCCAGGAAATCCTCTTTGATGGAGCTGAGACATATTGAGTGCAAGGCAGATGTTATACAACCAAAAGAGCAAGCATGTCGCTTTCAGCATAAAAAGAGTTGAACAACAACAGGCAAAAGCTTCACCAACATCAAGCAGCAGCAGTAACTGCAGTAGAGTGAGTGTGCATCGCAAATTAGTGTGAAGCTCAAAAAGACCACCTTATTGTCAGTATTTCATTGTGGATATATTGTTACTGCAAAGTGTCCTGCTTGAACTGTAGCAAAGCTCCTGAATAAACTGTATCTGAAACTCTGGAATATCTCAGAACATAGAAAACCATGTCTCTGATAATGTGCATTCTTTTTATCCTGCAAAGCCACCGCAAATACCACCAAATGTGTAAAATATTTTCAAAGTGGATTTGGGTTGAAAGCGTGATCCTTCGTTTTTTTATTCCTCCGCGGGAGTCTGACGGCGGCCTTATCTCCGTCTTGCTTGAGTCCAGCTGGAATTGGATTTGATTTCAGCATCTGCTGCTGGTTGATATATGAGAAGCATTGAGCCACCAGAATCATTTGTAATGCAGGAAGGATCCTCCACCTCTGATGGAATTGAGTTAAAGGTTACATCCAAGACCACAAACATTAGTCAAAATACTCAGTGGCAAAATGTGTTTTATTATTATCTTATTATAGGAACACCTTCCGCCTCTACTTCTGATTCAGCCCCTGTCTGCTCTTGAATTCATTCTCTTGTGCCTGGCTCTTCTAAATCTCCTGTTGTGATGACAGTGAGCACCTGTCTAGACTGGAAGCTTCTTTTAAATACTCTCATAAATACTATTGGTGAAGTAAAGCTATTGTTACTTAAATGGATGTTACAGGATGGAGAAGTCTCCCAAAAAGGGGGAAAACATGCTTGTGGCAGAGACACAACACAATACATTCTACCTCCTACTGCACCATAATCTGAACTGTCATTTGTCACATTTTGACAGGACAATCTTTTGCTCACTGGCTAATATAGTTAATGTGAACGATTGTTTCTATAAAACGCCTTAAACATCTTTGTGTATTTCTGTGTGGAGTGGATACTGCATGGCAGAGTTCTGGAAAATTTATTATATCCCTTTTATCCTTTTCAGCCTTTCAGGCTTTTTGCACTCACACTTTGTCTTTCTAGTTTGGTAGCGATTCTCTTGGACCCGATGAATTACTCATGGGAAGTCTCCTCCTCGCGGACAGAAAAGTGCTGGCTGAGAGGAGACATGTCAATTCGGTTCTACTCTACAGCTCCGAAAAAATGTACTCATCTCACCTGAAGAAGAAGCAATTGGATCAAATAAACAATCTTCTCACTAAGATCAATAGCTTCTAATAAACACCGGCAGGTCAAGCTGACCCACTGAGAATGAAAATATGGTGGAAAGCGCTATGGGAAAGGTTGAAATGAAGTTGCCACCAGGCTATGTGACTTTGTGGCTTTTCCAGGATGTTTGTTTGAATCCCGCTTCCTGAGTCACTCTAAGCTGCACGCTCTGCTTTTTACTGTGCATGGACGCATGCCAAACTTTGATCTGAAGGTCTAGGGGGTGCCACGGAGAGAAAGTGCGAAGCCTAAGGGTACCTAAAAGCTTTTTTTATTCACAACTCACTCCGAATTAAAGTTGGAGTTAAGTCTCAATCTATATTTCTGCAACTTGCTCCACACCACAGAGATAAAAAAAAAAAACACCATTTATTGAACTAATACTGGCAGAAACATTTATTTAGATTTGATTAAAATCTAATTTATTTTCAAGTGAAAAAAACAAACTAGAACTAGAAAGAAAACAAAAAATAGGTGAAATACGAACCCAGACTGTGCACATCAAATGCAAGCCTCAAAATATCTCTCAGTTTGTACTCAGCATGTTTCCAACTCATGGTGGGCCATCAGCAGCCCTATCATCAACAGGGTCTAGAGTCTATCCCCTGCCTGAGCCAGAAAGAGAGACAGAGAGAAAAAGAGAGATTTTAAAAGAGAAAGAACAAGGCAGTGAGTGAGGAACGTTTGGAAATTTCATTCAGTGCAGTGGGATGCAGTGAGGAATGAAAGGCTTGCATGCGCAACTCGAACGTCTAAGAAAAAGTACTTGCTCGCCTGAAGCGTGACTTCCTTAAACAACAACAGAAAAAAAAAAAGCCTACATTAGGAGAGGGACTGGGCAGTCTTGATGAATGAAGAAACAAAACAACACTGAAGGGTAACCGGAACAACGGGAATGAAGAAAAGATTATTACAGTACGTAGGGAAGGGAGGGGGGGCAGCAAATAAGCAGGCGATGGAGGGAGAAAAACTCAGGTTCCCTCCTAGCTGTCTCAGGTTGAGTGCATCGAGCAGAGGCAGGCCCTTAAAGCAGCCAGTGGTTCTGAATCTAGTTAACCTCAGCGGAGACCTCCTGTCAAAAAGGCCGTCGTGGCGGACATCTCCGCGGCGGTGCTGCTGCGCCGCGTAGGCCCTGTTCCAACAATCTCTTTGACACCTCCCGGCTGTGTGACCCCTCAACTGTGAAGGACCCGTACCGCTCAGCCTCTCCAGAAGAGAACGAGCTAACAAGTCTCAGCCCGGCACCGTCGCTTAATCACGCATACATTTTTCATGAGAACCTCAACGTAGAGAGATATACGATCTGCGACGTGTCACGCCGCGGGTGAGCAACGCGTTTTTCAAATGACGCGTTCGCCCGGCTTATCATCCAACTGGCAGTTCAGCAAGGCGTCGTTTGCTCGGTTCTCATCATTTTGATTGTGATAAATGTCCTTCTAATGTAAAAGGTTGAGCCTGTTGTGAAATGATTAGCTGAAAATAAAACAAGTCGTTTGACTTTTGGACTGTACATCATAATTCATTCATTGTAACAAATGCTGTACAGAATTTGTCTCCTAACCTGAAGCTCTGAGTCGACTGAGATTTGTGAATCTCCATCTGTGAGATTGCTCTAATTCCTCCCCTCTCATCTTCCCTCCATATTTTCTCTCTCCCTCTCTCTCTCTGTATGCCTCTTCAGACCTCCCTTCTCTCTCTTTGTTTCACTTTGCTCATCACTCTATCTTTTCTATTCTGGATGGGAGGCTAAAATAGTTGGTAATTATCGTGGCCAGCCTTTGGCTGTGTAGCTCTGATGGAGCAGTGCCTCTTCACATACCTCAGTAATAGACCGACAGAATCCAAATGAGAGCCAAATGAGAGGGGCTTATGCTCCCAAATGCTTCCTTGATTCTCTGCCAACCCCCCCCCCCCACCCCCACCCGCCCCCCTTATACAGATACCTTACAGCAGGACTCAGTTCAAACGAGACGGTCCACTGGAGATGACATGGTTGACACCCATGGGGAGAAACAGTGCTACGTGGGATTTCAAATGATTGTCGTCGTTGTAGCAGCAGCTGTTGTTGCATTTATTTCTGCTGCCATGTTTACATTTGTATGTATTTCTCGCGGTACTGCTTTGAATAATGCACTAGCTCGAAAGGTTCATGATGAATTTTTGTTGTCAGTGGAGTGGAATTTTGTGGTAGTTCATTAGTTCTATTTCATAAATAACGCAAGCATAATCATGAACACACGAGGCCTCGTACATACACACACACACACACACACACACTCTGATTTTCATTATCTCCTCGGAGGTGTCCCCATTCTTATTCCTCCAGCACCAGAGAAGAGGTTTGTCAGAGACACACACAAGTCCTCGTACAAACACACAAACACACATACACGCACACACGCACACACACACACACACACACACACACACACACACACACACACACACACACACACACACACACACACACACACACACACACACACACACACACACACACACACACACACACTGATTCTCATTATCTCCTCGGAGGTGTCCCCATTTTTATTCCTCAAGCAGCAAAGAGGAGGTTTGTCAAATCTCTCCCAGAAAAAGCCTATAGCACACAGAGGCAGATTCTGACCCAGATTCCATCTGCTTTGTTTAAAGGTGCGTGTTGGATTTGGAGTGAGCATCTCCAGGTGTGCTGTAGGTATACAAAAGATTTCCCTGCTTAAGTATGTGGCATCGTGTCACATTTCGTCTGCGGAAATAGAAGTGTCAGTGTTACGTAAGCCATGTGGGAAAGTGCCACGCATTGTAAACTGGGTTGGTTTGATATTATTTTCAATATAATATAATTATTTTCTCTCTCTCTCATGTGTCAACCTAACAAGTATTGCTGAGTGTGAACGGTGGGGGCTGGGGAAGAACACAGGGTTGAGGTAAGCGAGTGAGGGGTAGAGGGTGGCAGGAGCACGGGGCGGCGGGTGAGTGTGTCTGGATGCCACTGATTTCATCCAGTGAGACGCTCTTTAACAAAACATCCCCGAGCAGAGCCAGACCCCGGGAGTCACTTTAGTTCCACTGCGGGGACAACAAAAGATGAGGCAGTTGCAATGTAACACACACACACACACACACACACAATGCGCACAGCTTTTGAGCACCAGAGAAAGAGGAGAGAGGGAGGAAAGAGAGAGGGCAAGAGTGTGTGTGTGTGTGTGTGTGTGTGTGCATGGAGGTGAAAAGAACAAGAAGAAAAACAGCAGCAAAATGCCATGTTGACAACTTATGAGACAGAGACAAATTACCGCCAATCCTTTATCAATGCACGACTGTTTCCGACTGTTGAAAAGATGTATTGCTCCGCGCTTTAGCCGGTGTTGTTCTAGTACAGCTGCTCTCAACGTACACCTCAACAATGCGTCAGTTTTGCAAAGTGAAATGAATCATCATCATTTTTAATCCGCCGTATCACTCTCCGTATCATCTCTTAAGAGCTACCCATGGCGGTGCCCTGTGAAGCTTTTGTGTGTAACAGATAGCGTGTTAGTTTCTAGCTGTTCCCAGCAGCATGGGAGCCAGACCTCTGAGGAAAACAACAACTTGTGACAGAATCTTTAAAGAGGGAGAATCCAAGAATGGATTTCTACACCATTTCTCGCATCTCCTCGCTCGTGCTCTCTCTGGTTCGCCTGCTCTTTCTCTTTGCCTTTGCTCGCTTTCACACACAGACCCGAGAACACACGCGCGCACACACACACACACACACACACACATGCACACGCACACACAAATATAGGCGTGTTTGGTAATGACAAGTGGCCTTTGAAATGCAACAGTTACTATGTGCAGTTTCATGTTCATTTATCTATAAACAGGCCCTGAAAGGCTCTGTGAAAACACACACACACACACACACACACACACACACACACACACACACACACACACACACACACACACACACACACACACACACACACACACACACACACACACACACACACACATACACACACAGATTCATGCACACTCACACACACATATTGAGGGAAAATGCTTTGAAATGAAATGGAGGTGCTGAGAGAGTGAGAGATGGGGGAGGTGTCTGGCCGCGATGAAATATGTACTTCTGATGATTCCAATTCCCATTGTTCTCTTGTGAGAGCCGCAGCTCTTCACAGGAAACAGCCTCTCATTGCCTATGAATGGGACTAACAGCAAGATGAAGGGAGGCAAAGGCAAGGAGAAAGGGAAGGAAAGATGGAGGAGAGGTTCAGAAAGGCAGGGGTAATACAGCAAGGTCGATAGAAAGGGAGAGAGAGAATGTACAGTATGTCCATGAAAACAAATCTGTATCATTACTTAGTATCTGCGTTCAATAGATACGAAGCAATGAGGGAGAGAGGGGGAGAGGATGAAGGGAGGCAGGAGGAGTGAGACGTAGAGGAGGAAAGTTTTCTAGACGGGTTTGAAAGGATTTACAGGAAGCGAGTTAGAGATATTGTGATGTATTGGGGTGAGAGAGATGGAGGGAGGGAGGGAGGGAGGGAGGGAGGGAAGGAGGGAGAGAGACAGAGGGAGCTCTATTAGATTGCGGGGGGAGACAGGGCTGAGGAGGAGAGTGGAGGGGGAGGAGGATTCTTGCAGAGAGCTGGAGGCATGCTTTCAATATATTTGATACATGCTTTCAGAACAACAAAACCTGCAATACACTCTCAAGACTTCACTTAGTCAAGTTTAAGTACAATCACAAGAATGATGACAAGAAGAATGAATTGCTGTGAATTGCAATAAACACATAAGTCACCTAATTCTCCCTTTCAGTTTTGGTCTTAGCCAACATCAACATCAAGTACTTAGGTATGTATACCACTATGTCCTCCATGAAATATTACCAGAAAGTGTTAGACTTGAGTAGTACATTCTTATTTTTCCCTTAATATTAAACTTTCTCTGTCTGTGTATAAACTGTAAATCAAGTAGCGCTCAAAGACTACAAGTCAACAAGTCAAGCCACTGCAATTTCTCTGAGGCAGTCCCTCCAGGATTTCACAATCTTTGGAATTATTATGAGTAAAAACACTTGGAGGCCTTGGAGCCAGAGGGGTGCAACAAAAATGGACTTTGATCAACTGTTGTAAAGAAGTTTTGATAATGATAATTTCAATGAATAACAAGCTCATACATCTTGATATCCCCTGGATAGCTGTTGCTGATGTGTGCTTTGACTTTTTGTTTCTGTGTCTTGGCAATTGCCTTGGCATGCAGTAGGTGGCACACATGAGGTTTGATGTCACGTGTGTATATTGGGCTTGGGTTTGAGGTTAAGATTTAATAATAAAATGTGGTTTAGGAATCAATAGATATAGACAATCAAAAATAGGCCAGTCAGGAAAGGGGGGCTTAAATGAAATTGAGTTTAATGAACTGTCACACATATCAATGTGATTTTGTGGTGAATAAAACTAAACAACAGAAAAACACCTGAAAATCATCAGGGAAGAGGGAGAGGATTAAATGACATCCCCAATCAATTGGACATTCTATCCTAAGTCCGATGAACCCTCATTCAAGTCAATGTGACTTTGAAATTGCTCAAAGCACATAATAATCAATATGATACCCACTCCCGAGCCTGATAAGCCATCACTCTTGTCAGTGCAACTTTGGGATCAATAAATATAGATAGTAAAAAAAAACAATGAAGCCAGTTAGGAAAAGGGCAGGGGCATAACCAACACAAAACTCTCTCCTGAGTCCAACAAGCCGTCACTCTGGCCCATGCTTTCAGACCAACAGATACTAATGATTAAACATCTCAATGCAACCTGGGGATCAATAGATATAGATGATCAAACGGTCAACAAATCACTGGAGGAGGAGGTGTTTTTAAACCACAGATTGGATGTGGGATTCAATTTTCAGCAGTCACTCGATTTTCAGCACAACAGTGGGCTTAAATTAAATCAATAATGTAATCAGTCAGTAAAGACAACAGCTCGCCCAGAGGATGAGTGTGAAACTGACACTAGCGGTAACATCAACATTTTCTGGATCGCACTCTCAACTCTCTGAATTGCAGATATGAGCTATTGCAGAATTCCTATTGACACAAAGCCTTTAACTTTGCTTTGTGTGTGTTACAGTCAAGATTACTATGTAGTGGGAAAAATCAGCCAGAAGAAGAAGTCTCTTGTTAAAGAACCTTTGATTACAAAAAAGGGCCTGAGTTTGTCTCTGCAGAGTACAAGACTAAATATTACACAATATGCACACAGGTTATATAGTTATTGTTAGGATACTTTCTCCTTTGGTCTTTCTACCAATGGGATCTTTCCCCCTCCTCTCTGTCCTTCTCCTCTTGGCAATCTTTTGGCAATCTTTTAGGTTATTTCCAGCACTCAGCCTGTTGTTTGCAGCTGGAGAGATCTAATTGGTTACTCAATGGTGGGCCCAATCCAAATGATAACTCATTGCCTCTTAAGGGAGGAAAAGAACAGAAGGGGAGAACAAGAATTCCTGCACGTCTACACATAATTACACAATTACTGGTTATACTGGTTATACAACTTGTTTTCATCTTGACCTAATATTCCCCCAATATGAATACAGTGATGTATTAATATTTCAATATGAATATATTGATAATATGCCTTATCATAACATGTAGAGATTAACCTTTAATATTAACCTTTAAACATAATGTTCAGTTATCATTGTCAGTACACAAAATACACCACAACTACAGTCCAATTACAATATACAGTACTGTGCAAAAGTCAGAGACCACCCTTTCGTTTCTTTAATTTCCAGTCAAAACAGTCATTAAGTGCAAGTTTCTTTTTCAGTTTTTCAAAGAAATCTGCAGAGATATTTTCCCATGCTTCTTGTAAACACCTCCAAAGTTTAGTCTTGGAAGTTGGTTGCATTTTCTGCTTCTCATGATTCAAATAATCCCAAACACATTCAATGATGTTGAAGTGTATGCTCTGGGGTGGCCAGTCTGTTGTCCCAAAACACCAGCAGCTTCTTTGTTCGATAAATACGTCTTGATCTTCTTGGCAGTGTGCACGGGTTCGTTATCTTGCTGTAGAATGAATTTGTTCCCAATCAAAAGTTTTCCAGAGGGTATTGCAAGATGTATTAAGATTTGTATGTATTTATCAGCATTCATGATGCCTTCAATCAAAAACAAATCCTCTTCATCAAAAACTCCAGCTGTTGTTAAACATCCCCAAACTTGCACTGATCCTCCACCATGCTTGACAGATGGCTTCAAGAGTCTTCGGCGGCTTTGCCGGCTTATCAATCTGCCAATTTTCATCTATCATGTATTATTGAGGGTAAAGTTTAGGGAACTAAAGTAACTTTGGTCATCGTTAAATAAGAAAATAGGACATTTGAAACAATATCAATATCAGCTGCCAGAATGGAGACGTGAATAAATATTACACCAAAATGCATAATAATGTGGAACCAAAATATATATTATATAATATATTAATAATATATTATCTCTTTCTACAATGCTGAAATCTGCCTCAATCTATTTTCTCTCTCTCTGCTCAGTGTACTTTATTTTTGTTAATCCAAATCCTTTGCCCCCCAAAAATGTCTTCTGTTTTTTGCCAGGCCACCATTGCAAATAAGTTTTTTTTTTCTTTTTTTTTTCTGGTTTGTGTGATGTGGGTAATAAAACATGTTGGTGTAATAGATGTGTTTGTGTGCCAGAGATATATAGCACTCCACATAGCAGTGCCGTAGGGTAATGCATTTCCTATGTTCATGCAGTGCAGAATTCTGGGAGGTGGTATTTTCAGATCTACTTAGAACTGCCCTAAGAGATGTTCTCAGCTCACAAAATATCCTTCTACTGGGGCCACTTTAAAATCACTGCACCACATCTCTTGATATCCATATGGCTCAATCTGTAAGAAAACAAATCTGTGACAAAAAAGTCTTGGTGTCTAAATATATCACACCAAATATAAAACATATCAATCTACCAATTTACCCAAATAGGTGTGTTCCATATTAAATTGGACAGTTTTAAGAGTTGGGAGTTATGCAAGAAGAAATAAGTACAATTTGCAGTGCAAGCGAGTAAGGATTCCATTCAACACCTGAAAAACATGGTCAGGCTAGTAAAGATATCCTGTCTAGGACTAGCAAGCTTTGATTTATCTCTGCTTTGAAATGCCTCTCAGTTTCAGTGTGGATAACTAGATTAAATTCTGCATTCAGCCACATAAACACTGCTAAGGTTAGCTAGCTAAAGTGTTTGAAACTGGTGACATTGGTTTTAAGTTGTGAAGTGACCTGTTTATGAATGTTATATTAATTAGCTGATGTTCAATAACTAGCGAAGACAGCCAGACTGTCCTCCTTTATCACTCTCTTCGACATTAGACGGGAGAAATTTGTGCATGAGGGGGTCATGAAATTAAGGTAGTGGCAGGGAGATGATCCAAAGTTAGTTGCTGTCCCTGGTTATTATTGTGATGATCACAAGAATAATGGCTATAGTACGTGCATGTTTTTGTTAACATCTCAATCAAAATATCTAAACATGGAGTCAAATATTTACATGCCACAGTAACCCTTTCAATTTCAAAGCAAGCCAGACATCTTAACCAGGTTTCTTGTAATTGGAACATGAACATACCCAAGTTAACCTAAGACAGTTATAAAGTTTACACGACCCAAAACCAGGTTACTTGAAAGGTAACAATGAGATTACTGATTACACTGCTGAAACCAAAGCACACTACTATTGTAGCTCACACATATTATTATTCTCCAGACAGATTTTCTTATTGCATCTCCTCCTACAATGTTTACGCTACATAGACATATAATACACCAAAATGTGTGGCTTATTGTGGAGCAGTGTGTTACTACACTTCTAAGCAATCAGTTGTATAGTTTCTGCGCAGTTTCAGTTTAATCAAATGTTTTGGCCCCATGTTACTACTAGTGCTACTGCTAGTCTACTGCTCCTACTACTACTGATACTACTGCTGCAAATGCTGCTACTACTACTGCTACTTCTGCTGCTATGGCTACTGCTACCACCACTACTACTACTGCTACTACTACAACCTAGTAACACCCACTAACACCATAACAACCACTAGCAATCATCTAGCAACCACCTTGTAACACCATAACAACCACTAGCAATCACCTAGCAAACACCTAGGAACAGCCTAGCAACCACTAATATTCGCCTAGCAACCAACCAGTATCACCTTAGGAACCACTACTAATCACCTGGCAAAAATCTAGTGAAACCCTAGCAACCACCTAGTAATTGCCTAGCGACCACACAGTAACACCCTAGAAACCACAATAAATCATCTAGTGACCACCTAGTCAAACAGGCCATTTGCTTTTCCAGGGAGCACACACATTTTGTGTAATTACTGTTTGCAATTGCACTTTGTAAAGTGATCAGAACCTATCCCAAGAATACTGTACTTACAATTATTACCAAAGCATCCTCTACACTGCATACATGTCCGCACATGTATTGGCATGGATACACACACAGAGACCATATTGAAGCAAAAAGTAAATTACTTTTTCTATGTGTTCCTAGCTAGCAGCAGATTATTGCCTCAGCAAGCAAATTCTGTCTTTTTTTCTCCCTTTCACTCTTTCTCTCTTTCTCCCTGTCTCTTGCTCTCTCATGTTTATTTCATAGGGCCCTCCAGCATCTCAGAATAAATAAATTATACATTTCATTATGCACTCATTTCAAAGCTCCTTTCAGGAAAGGACCTGCGCTCATTTGTCCCTAAGCTTCTGTTTATCCTAAATGACTGCATCAGACATGATCATGAGCATCTGGGAGCCCTGACTGTCCATGCTCGTTTGTCATGTACCAAGCCTAATTCCCATCAAGTCCACGTTCCTTTGTCTAATACCACAGCCTGGCGCAAATCCTAGGATTAGATTCACCAAGTAGAAAGAGAAAATACGTAAAAGTACAGAGGAAAGAGAATATTATGCTAGGTGTCTGTCAAGTAGATGTCATGTTCTTTTGGATGTCAGCAGATCTACCTGGACCAGGCACTTTTTCATGTTTCTCAAAAGCTTTAAGGTGAGTTTTTTTTTATTTTGCCTGAAGCGCATATTCTGTCCTGTACTTTCACACATATATGGCTCACTCTCCTATACTCTCCTAACCTCAGAAATATAAATTAAGTTTGTATTGTACTGTATTGTATTGAATTATATTATATTATCTACATATTATTTTTGAGAGCACTCAATAGAATCTTCTCTGGTGCCACTGTGTCACTCTCCCTCTCTTTACTTTGCCAGTGTGTGTGCATGTGTGTGTTTGTGCTTATATGATTGTGTGTGTATGTGCACTGTTGTGTCATGTTGGTTGGCCATGTGTTGTGGTGTATTACTGATACCATGACGTTAGTCATGGTATTTTCTTGGCCCACCTCCTGCAGACTATCCACTCATGCTGAGGGTCAGTTTGTCCCACGGTGGTGGTGTTGTGAGGGCCACTGAATTGTCCATAAGGGGTTTATTCACCTCTCTCTCTCTCTCTCTCTCTCTCTCTCTCTCTCTCTCTCTCTATCTCACACTCACACTCACACTCACACACACACACACACGCACACACACACACACATTTATGCACTTGTAGCCTACTACACTGTACACATACACATACAGAATTTCCCCCCTGGGGGTCAATAAAGTATCTATCTACTGTATCTATCTATCTAGGTGCACATATGGCACTCAATCATACGTACACACACACACACACACACACACACACACACACACACACACACACACACACACACACACACACACACACACACACACACACACAAACAATGCCAGTGGAACGTTTGGACACTTTCTCCACCCCATATGGACCCTCGTGGCCATCTGTCCGAGTGCCCGAGTGCCAGGCACTGCTCATTCCATCTCCTCTTCCCCGTTCTCTATTGGACAATGATGTTGTCCCTCTGGAATAGGCCTGACCACTTTAACATGAACATTATCTACACTCACACCAACAGAGGGACAACTCTCTCTCCTAATCTCTCCTGAACTCTTTAAATTTCACTAAAATAAACTCCACTGACATTATGATGGCAAATATGAAATGCTATCTAAAAATAAATATGCAAGAGTGATCTACGTCTCTGTTTTAGACTTTCTGAGAACAATATTTCCACAGGCCTTTAAGTTGGTAAATCTTTCTATAGTACTTACCATATTGAAGGGTCACACACATTATCATTTAGAGTAAACAAACCTCTACAAATGCTACTATGGTAACATCTGGAACACTATTGGAACAAGTGCCTGCTTTTATCTCCACAACTCGGGGATTGCTTCATTTCCATCCGTACCTACCGGGTTCATCCAGGAACCCCTTTTTAAATTTGGACTCTCTGGCACGTATGTTTGTTTGTATTATATGATTTATTTCAGTGGGTGTGCTGTTCCTTTTTTCTGTCTTCTTTCTAAAAGTGTACCTCGACCCATTCTGGCAAGAGCCAGAGCCGTGTGGATGCTGTGCCAGAGATAGCTCAGAGACAGTATGACTCACAGCCCCAACCCTAAAACTGTGGAGAAGGAGCCCCGGGGGAGCCAGTCTGTTAGGGAGGCTGATCCAAGGAGCTGATAGGCTCACCTTCAAGGTGTGATGCCATCGTCAGACATGTCATCTCAGCCGAAAAAAAAACAACCTTTTCACAGGCTGGTTGTGCCTTTTCAGATAGACAAACAAGTGAGAAACCCAGGGTTATTTTAGAGCTGTTTGTGCTCTGCCTCTCCTTTGATCACGCATCTCTTTCTTGTGTAAATTACAAACAGAGTGAAGTCCTCATGGAGTACGATAATGGCGCCGATGGTGGTGAAAGGATTGAGGATGAGAGGGAAAGTTATGTGTTTACCATGACCTTGTATGCTTTATTTCTGAAACTTTTTGACTGATGCACTGATGTGTCGTGTGTGTGTGTGTGTGTGTGTGTGTGTGTGTGTCTGTGTGTGTGTGTGTGTGTGTGTGTGTGTCTGTGTGTGTGTGTGTGTGTGTGTGTGTGTGTGTGTGTGTGTGTGTGTGATAGGAGAATAGTCACAATCATGCTAATGATCTATATACAAAGGTTAAAGCATTACATGAAGACACTGAAAGAAGCAGCAGATAATCGATTGTTAACACTGCTGAGGAAGAAGTAACCTTCATCTCCTTCACTGATATTTGATCATACAGGGAAAAGAAAATCTAGAATATTTGGCTGACAATTTTACCGGAGATCCAAATAGTACATCGGAGCTAATGGTTTGTCTTGTCCCCCCTTGGTTTGACACTTTCATAGACGCCAAATGACCCCCCACCCCTTTTTCCCTCTTGTAAAAGTCACCCTCTTTGGGTGAAATTTATGTTAGCCTGGCCTCCATAGTTTCTATATCTCACTCCGTTTAGTGAGTTTCAGACGCACCGTGACAGGAGAAAGTACAAGCCAGACATGTTCATGATTCAGAGAAGAGTGACAGATCAGCAAATCACAGACCCACTTACTGACTTGAATCAGAGACAAATCCTATATACTCATGTTCAGATAAGGCACTCTGCTTTGATACCTGTCATAGTTCTGCATATCACAGAAAGCAGGGAAGCGACTAGGTACAAGAGCAGGGAGAGAGAAAGCGAGGATGAAAAGAAAAGGGAGAGGGAACAGATTAAATATCTTTCAGGGGGTCTACAGTAAAACATTTGGGGCGAGTATTTAGCTTCTGTCTCCGTACAATTTCCATTAGACTCATCCAGTTCTTATTAGTGAGGACAATTTGCCTGGTCTGTGAGATACTAGACATAATCTAGCAATCTTTTTATTCCTTGTGACACCAAATGTGCCACCAAGTATATTTTACAGGAGACACACTTAGGATATACAGCTTTTGAATGAATGGATGAATAATAAATAAATAAGTATGTTTTCTTTGTCGGTTTACAATAAGACATTAAAGGCTAACCTTATTTTGAGAAAAACAATATCACACATGGAAATATTGGTAACACTTTATTTGAAGGGGTGTGCATAACACTGTCATGACACTGTCATAACCATGACATGACACCTGTCATGACCATGAAGAACGCTTCATGAATGTTTTTGACTGTTGTCATTAAGTGTCATTCGGTAAAGACATCTCAAACAATGTCAACTTTGCATTAACAATGACATAATTTACCGAATGACACTTAATGACAACAGTCATAAACATTCATGAAGCGGTTAGATTTAGGGTTAGGGTCATGACAGGTGTCATGTCATGGTTCTGACAGTGTCATGACAGTCTTATGCACACCCCTTCAAATAAAGTGCTACTGAAATATTTGTGACGAAGGACAAAAGTACTACTTTGGGAATAATGATATACCCCATATATGCTTTTAACAGTAGTTTGAAAAAGGAAAACTGTCAAATTGTTATTCAGGAAAAACCTACTCTTCATACCATGGAAGACACTTGAACATGTTGCAGTGTTGCAAAATATATATACCCATAAATATACCCAGAGTAGCTAGTAAAAAGCTGTTTTTGCATACAGAGAAAAACTTTTGATGGGCAGTGTATGTTGTAAGCGTACCATTTTGTTGGTAGTGACTGTTTTTATTCTACTTGCATGAGAAAATTTTTTTTATACTGGGTTCATCTTGTTTACTTTATCAAAAAAGTGCCTCCGTAAAAGTTCAGCGATGCTGCAGTGGATAGAGGTAGAGTGGACAGAAGTATAGTCCAGTCTAGGAATTCATTTTTAGCATGTATCACATTTTTTTTTTAAAGTGAATCAAATATTAAAGACATTGTGTGGATAAAACATGCAAGAGAGCACAAGCTGAAATGATGTTTCTGACTTCTAATCCTCCCTCCAGCAACAGCCACAGAGGATGAATTTTTCATAAGCACCAACTAAAGAGCAACACAGATAAAGTAAATAAATATATAACTGTGAGTAAATGTGTATAAATCACTTGTTTTTAAAAAAAATCTTTGACCATAAATGGCTCAGGCAGCTTTGACGTTAAAGTCTTCTCACGTTAGATTTGTTTATAGGAGTAAAACTGGTGTTGTATGCTGAAGTGGCCGATAAATATTAATGGGCGGGTCAGGAGGTTGAGTCTCAGACTGATGTGGAGAATTGAGTTATGTCAGGTCACAACCTTGCCAGGTGTCAACGCTGTGAAGCCTGACTGGCTTACTCTATGTACTCGCTGTGAAAGTGAAATTGGATGATTGTGCTTAAATGATCCCACTGCTCATCCATCCTTCTGCTGCCTAATTGCATTCAGTTGATATTGTTATGCAATAGATGTAGTGGTGTTTCTATCTTGTATAGCTAGCCTTTGGATATTATGGCTATTTTATGACTACTTCATGTTTGTTATGACAAACTGAGCCCGGCTGAGCAGAAGCACTATTGTTAAGACAGAGCACATAGTGTTACACATTTTTTAACAATTTATCTGTCTCCACAAAGTACAGACACCTTTAAAACCTAACCTTGGTGCAATTGACATCAATAAAATAACAATAACTTGCACTTTCTTTTAGTTTCCCCTGCAGTTCTTTTCACAAAATAGTTGATTCATTTTTTAGAGAATATAAGTGTATATTAAGAAAGAAAGTTGGTCTTTTTCATTGTAAAAGTATATTTTATTTTACTTTTGTTGTTTCAAATACCAAGCATCAGTTTTCATCATTATTTGAGGCAGCAATATTGTAAGCCTGTATTGATTAACGACCACGGAGCCCGACAAGGCTTAGCTGTCACTCAGAGTTATGGCTAACATTTTCCACTGGATTATTTATTGTGATTCCATTAGATACATAAATACAAAACCACAAACAATGACAGAATTGAAGGCTTATAATGGTTGTTTAATCTGTAACTATACTGCATATGAATGTGGGGAATGTGTCCTTTATTTTAGTTCTATCATTGCAAACAAATATGTATTCATTGACCCTGATGTGTCTCTATTGGAAGAAAATGGCACAGGATTTAATTCAGAAGACCAGGGTGAATATCCAATATCATATTGTAAGGCTTTGTCAGAGGCTTTCTTACAATACCCCAATCTAGAACACGTGGCTATGCTTTATACTTCAGTAGTTGAAGGAATCCGCAAGACATTTCGCATTTGCCATCTGACCCAAAATAAAACCTCCAGATTGACGAGTATCCTGGTGCATAATAAGCTCCTTGGGTGGTACAACGATAAAGAGAATGCATTATATGGTTTATGACATTGTTAGGTAACAGTCACATGGGTTTTGCTCACCATTTAATATGAAATCCATTTTATCCAGAGTGAGGTATATTGGAAGACTCTATCGTGCCATTGGTGAGTTTAGAATGCCGCACTAACATCTGGCTAATATCTACTATGTGCAGACACGCTATCAAATGAACCCCCTTACCTTTTAGGTTAGACATTTACCATACATGTAGAGATCCATAGCTTATATAATGCTTTTTCATCAGAAAATATTAAATGGATCATGCACTGGTTAAGTCAAGTCACTTGTTTGAATCCTCATTAATCCACTGTCCCTCTGCTGACTTACACATGGATGCAATATTGTCCGTGTTCACATACACTGTACAGTGAATGCATTACAAATGTTTCTGCATTGTATTGCCAAAAAAATAACCTTTTCTTAAAATAGCAACTTTGCATTTTTTAAGTCATGAACGTTACTCATAATGTTGTACAACGACAATTATAAACTTGTGATTCAAATACAAAATGCTGAAACTAAAGTTACTTTTTGTAACTGTTGACCGTACAGGATTTGAACCAATAACCTTTCTGTGAAACTTAAAGTTCCATAGGCCTCTCCTTAGGAAAAAGCTTTAATCACTGTTTATTTTATTACAGAAAGATACATATATTTACAAATCACAGACATTTTCAAAATATCTGTAGAACTCATGTGATGCTAATATTTATCATGTATCATTCTGTGTCCGGTTGTACTGACATGTGCCTGTTATTGCATCAATCTGGTTAGTAAGGCTCCTTAAGGGAGTCATTAACCTGATCTTGACCTGATCACTACCATGTGGAGAGAGTCCATAGGATGAGCCATGTTAACCATGTTATCTTATTATAGAGAACCAATCATGAGAGACTTCATTGTTTCCAAAGAAGCTTCAGAGAGAGAGACTCTCTGTGGGACCTGTTACAAGGTCTTTCTCTCTCCAATGTATCTGTATACGATATATTTTATACTTCAACCTGTCAGTGTTTTGTGTGTTATTTCAAGATTTCTGAGTGCTTACAGGCAATTTTCCGCAACACTCAACAACGTAATTGTAATTATGTTCATAACAGCACCTTTGAGCTACAAAAACTAATCTATCATATATTTATTTAACAAAAGAAACTCATGCAAATGATTCATGCAAAAGGTAACCTGTTGTGTATGGGATGTTATTTAGGATTGTTTTCAATAATGCATGCACACTGTTGCAGTTTGACACACTTGTTTTGAATAATTGAACTCGTATTTTAGAATGGAATCGAGGCTAATTGCTGCACACCTCTCCCTCTCGCTAACTGAGATGTTTTATTGATTTTCACGCAGAGACGCACAAAGTCACAAATGCAATCACAAAATTCAATTTGTTAGGACAAAAACGGACAAATTGTTGCCCTCTCAAGTACTGAAACACGTAGATTAGATGTTGTTTGCACTGTCTTCGTTTCTTCTGTTACTTGAATTGATTCAGACACCAATCACAATTTCCAATCACATTGGATAAAACCTATGGCGGGGAATTGCTTTCAAAATACAGGATTTTGTCCCGCTGTCATAAAACAAAGAGATATGTGAAGAGGGATGACTTACTAGTGGTCCCTGAGGTCCCATTTTATTCAGCGGCATAAATTACTATAGCTCCACCCGAGCATAAATGCCACACAGCATCTCCTACAAGACATAACCTAATAGAGCTAGAGATAATATTTACAATGTTGTGTTTTTTTTCCACCTTAGATGAGACAGAATACCTGGATATTAAGACAGGAGAAATGTGGGGGGAATCCAACACATGGACAACGAAGGAATGAGAAACTGCTCGATCCATGTTCACAATACTACGCCTTCATTGAATGGACTTGATGCTGATGTGATCTCTTCGCTGTTATCATGACCCTGCTCATACCCACGAGTCGAGTTTGTTTCATGTATTATAAGAATGCCACAATAAAAGCCTCTGTGGAGTTAGATCAGCAGTTACCTCAAGACAAATACACAAACGCTTACTCTCTAATTGCTCTTTTTCTATCCTTTTCCTTTCCCTTTTGCAGTGACTCATCCTTCTACAGACACATTTTTTCACAACTCAGGGTGAAACTCACTCCAATACCCCCCCCCCCCTCCCCCACCCACCTCCAGCAGTCACACCTATCGGTAGAGGTGTCATATTCCATTTATTTTCTTCACTGAAGTTGCATCTTTTTCAAGTGAGAATTGGCCTCATATGCGCTTCCACTGCTGTGCAGCGGCTGTCACTCCAGGAGATGAGAAGATAATAGCACACTTACTGCCACCAAAAAGCATGCTGCAGCTTATCATGAAGATGAGAACAAATAATAAGGTTAAAAAAGAAAACAGTCCTAGAAAATCTGGTGGCAAAATAAAAACAAACTTCCGTTATGGTTCTATAGTATATTTACAATTTAATTAGTTATTATTTGACTGCATCTCTCAGAAACACCCCTCATTTGACGCAATCGTTAGGTGTTATTGAACATTGTGTCATCTCTGGCAGTCAGGCAGCTTCACAGGCAGTTTGCTCATTAGACTTTTTAGCAAGCCAACAGCGCTGATGACATCAATAAGATAAGCCAAACCTCCAAAAACACCTTTTCCCGTCGCCAGAAATAAAAAAGTGTGGTGTAATACATTACATTACATAACAATACATTTAATTAGGGATAAATAAGGCATTGTCAAAACTTCAAGCCATTTACAATGAAACTTCAACTTTCTCTATAGCTATCAATTAAAAGATTTTGTACCTTAAACAATATATTGTTTTGGATACTTAAATATAACGGGGATGACTATTTTATACACGGTAAGTGAAATCTTTTTTGGGTTATAACCCACTTAAGTTATACTCAGGACACCTCCTCCATCCCCACATCTCCATCAGGGCAGTAAAAGCGCATTGGCAGCAAAGGCAGATACCATATATGTTACAACAACGACTTGTAGCTAGAATACACTACAGTACAATACAGCTATCGCCTAGGCATTGGTCAACTCCTCCATCCTCAGGATCAACCTGAGAGAGATGAACTCTACCAGGCCTGTAGATCTTTCTTCGCAGCAGTTTGAACTGATGATGGTATTCCTGCTTTTCTCCCTTCACTTGTCTTTCTGTCATCTGTGCATATTTTCAATTTCATTATACAAAGTTGCTTTCTCCCCGCAATGTTTGCTTTGTTCTTACTTTTAGATTTCTTTTCATCTTTGCTCATTCCCATTCAATGTGTCTATCTAAATATTTATCAAGTTCAGTAATTGAGAAATTGAAAAAAAAAGCCTGAAAGAAACTTCAATATCAAAGAAATAAAACTTAAACTCGCTTTTGCTTTGCTATTCTGATTTGCGAGTGCGTGGGCGTGTGGTCGTTTGGGTGATGTCAGAATTGAACTGTAAAAAGGGGGCGCGCACGTAAGGTCAAAGACGTGTATGGTTCCGCATAAACCGCGCCATCAAACTGTCAATTTCCGAGTTTGAATTTTTACTCGCGCTGTAAAAACGCACTGGGTTACAAGCAAGGAGATAAATGAAGTGTGGCACTGCTCAATAAATGTTTACTGCACAGCAAGCCGCAACCTATCACCAGTCCAATGCTGTAACCTTCATCAGACAAAGAACAAAGAGGTAGGTCTGACCTCACACAACCCGGAGGAGACGTACGACAACAGAGGACTACAACGAAGATTGTGTGTGTGTGTGTGCACGCTTGCATAAGGCTGACTTTTATATATATATATATGTCTGTGTTTTTGACCCTCACCTTGATCACACTGTGATAAAGGCTAAATCGGGTGGCACGGGGCGTTGGGGACCATGAGACGACACCAGTATGTGCCTGTTTCTGTCTCTTGCGAGCAGCTTAGGGTATTATCGGCATTCGCTGCAGCCATGCATGACTGAATCTGTATCTGGTGTCTGGTCGAGGCTGGTCTCTGCACCTACAGCCACCCTCAGACAACCTTCAGCGCTATCTCTGTATGGCAGCAACCCCCCGGCACAACGGCAGACCCACACATTAATCAATGGGGCAACACCCTTGGGAAAAACACACACACAGAGAGAGAGAGAGAGAGAGAGAGAGCAAAAATATGCAAGGGGTGAGCTACAGAGAGAAAGACATTTTGACCGTACTGACGTGCAACTGGATATATAGCATACTTAAATTGTAATGTATTTTGTTTGTGCAGTGGTATGATTTATTGATAGTCCTTATATAACACGAAGACTAAAGGCAATAATTTGATGGGTGTTTGTGAATAGCCGTGAAGGTCAGAGCCATATTCACTGCAGATCTACTCCACTATGGACTATGGACTATGGATGGTGGGCAGTTGGCCAGTGAGACGATAAAATTATTAAGTCATAACCATTCAGTGCATAGCCTCACGCTGGCGTTTCAGCATATTACTCATCTCCATTTGGCCTACACAACCCACCAGTCAGTCACTCTGCTCTGCTATTGATTTGCTGATGGAGGGCCGTGCTAGTCTACCAGGCGGCCGCGACCCCTTTGGCTTGACTTGTAATGAAATGGGATCAGATTAATGATGACAGACATGTCAAGGAAATAGGTGTGTAGCAATCACAGAGCTTTGATACATCAAGCTCCAGTAGCAATCAGCTGATGATCAGACATGGGTGGACGTGTGTGTGTGTGTGTGTGTGTGTGTGAGGGCAGGCATCCAGGATTATGGTTGTGTTAGGTCGGTCAGAAACACTCCCGTCGAGTGTATAGAAAGCGTTTATTGCACGGTTACACAGTTGGTGGTACAGGTCTCTGCTCTCTAGGGAGCTAGCCGCCCCCCTTGACGGTATACACAACACAACCCAGCAGACACATCACGAGATACTGAATATACTTCAACGCACAACCATTGCAAGTATATTGATTCATAAGGAGGAAAGGGGAGTAAGCAGCACGACCGGTACGACAGCCAGGTAAGAACCGCAGTGGTGATGAACGAGCTTTAAATGCGCCGCCTTGTCGAAGTGTCAAAACATGATTGGATCAGCTGACGATCAGCTGACATGGAGGCGTCTGAACTAACGCTATATGCTTCATTTATTTGTCCGACAGCCAGAGAAACACACACACACACACACACACCGCGTTCAACGTTACCAAGAAACACACTAGCGGTACGAGAGTCATCATTACAGTGCATTATCTCTGCATCGTCCTCCTTCACCGGGAACAGGAAACGAAACCCTCGCCAACCAATTAAGTAATTATGCGGTCCCCTTGGAAATGCTTTTGCTGGACAATAGCGCTAGGCGAGGAATACCCGGCTGTTGCCACGAGCTGATGTTACTACACCGTAACCGCTGTGTTTCCCTGCAAGGCAGTAGACAGCTCTACAGTGTTCTCTGCCTCCAGCTAATGAGCTCCCACCAGAGTCAGTGCGATCAACATTAAGACATAAGGCAGCTGCATTATCTCAGAGGAGGTGGGAGATCTCCTCTCTGCCTTCCTTTCCTTTCCTCCTCCTCACTTTAACTCTCCCCACTGGTAGCCCTTCCTGCCTTGCTCTGGTTTTTTTTGTGTTTTTTTTCTTGTCCTGCTTTTTAAAATTTTTTTATTACCTCTTAATCATCAAACCTTGTTTAGTTCTTGTCACCGTTATACTCCGTCTCTGCCTGTGGGATTCATTTGATGTAGTTTAGGCACAATGAGATTCTACTTACATCTGGGTCAATGTTCTGTCTGATGATTAATTTTACATGAACCTACTTTTAGAGCCCCCCCAACACACACACACACACACACACACACACACACCCAACACACCCCACCACCCCTACCTAGGCAAATTAAAGAACAAGTGAAGTATGCAGCTACACACACACACACATGCAGACATCCTTCTTTTACTGTTTTATCATGCAGGCGAGGCGAGAGGCGAGAGGCATCATGGTTATGATCCTCCAGGAGCAGGATAATCTGCTGAGAAGGGAGAAGCGGACGATTTGGATGTGTAGATAATTAAATCCTGGCCTGTGAGAGGACTAATGATGAGATTTTCTCAAAGCCGCTCGACCTCTTCATTTTCATCTGAGCCATTAAAACAGCACTGACTGCGAATCACGCTGGCGCTTTTATTCATCACTCAGCAGTTCACTCTTTGAGAGGAACTCTTCTGAGACCGGGGGAAAAGTCGAGATATAACCCAATGTGAACCTGATGCACTATTGCACTACACCAGAGCCAAGGATAACAATGGACCAGCGAGCACATCCCAATTCCAGGTCTAACTGAACATACAGCTTGGCACCTGCACTTTTGACATATTCTATAAGAACGTGATTTTCTGGAGGAGTAATGTTGAAATATTTATTTTAAAATGGTTCTTATGGTTTGCAGTTGGGGACGGGGTGGAAATCAGCACAAAACATCTATGACACATATTAAAGCTTTCGTTTTTTAATTTTTTTTGACAGAGTCAGCAGGTTCACACTATTATTTATTCAAGGTTCTTTCACTTGTTGCACAGACAAATGGGCTGCATGGGACCTGCTTCCCAGCAGTGTACAACCCTCTATAGTAAAATTAGTCAAACATGATGCCTGCACTGGATGTCCGAGTTCCTATTAGATCCCGAGCCTCTCAGACAGATTCCTCCCAATCGGGTGTCTTTTTGTGTCCCCATGGAGGATTTGGTTCTCCTTTGCCTTTATTTTAGCCACAGGGAAAAACCCTGTTGCTATTTTCTCAAAGCATCTCTAGATTGGGCTCAGTTCAGCAATGCGATAGCAAGGACTATCTTTATCCAGTGCACTCAGTACTATTGATCTGCAGGTTTGCAGGGGGGTGGAGGCATGACAAAGTGGTAATCTTGGATTGGCTGATCAATACCACGGTACAAGGGGATTCTGGGGGAAATTGTTTTTGGAAATGTCTCCCACTTCAACTCCTTTTCCAGCCATTAGAGTACAAAGTGATATAGTTACAAAGCCTGACACCAAGGAGGTACTGTTTTTTCTAGGTTGTTGATGGAAAACAAACTATTTCTTATGACCATTCATGACCAAAACTGATTTTCAGGTTAAGGCTAATAAGTTATAACAAGTAATGGAGAGAAAATTGCTGGTAACTGCACAGTATTTGTATATACAGTGGTGACCAAAATTGTTAGAACACCTGACAGATCTGAAAATATTGACCTTTTCTTGCCTCCAAAACATGATTTCATTTCATAATGTTCATGAAACATGCAGATGGTTGCTCTGAGCACAACAAATATCAGATGAAGTGAGTCCTACTGTTTTTATCCACTTTTAACTTTAATATTTGGTATGTCCACCTTTTGCAGCAATTCAAAAGAATCACACAGCTGTGTCCTAAGACTCTTGATCACCATCAATTTAACCACCATCACACCTGACAATGATTACACAAGTAATTTGGCTTCTTCTGTGAAGGAACATGATTGTGTGACATTGACAGTGAAAAAGGCCGAGCTTGTTTTTTGTAAGGAAAATGAGGTAAATCTCCTTATGATGGCTCTATTCTATGGTTTATAGAGCATAATGATGACTTTGTATATATTTCATTCGTTTTATGGGTATTTTAATGGCCAATTGAATAAAAACAACTGAAACCTCTTAAATGTATGCCAAGTGTTCTAATAATTTTGGCCACCACTGTACATGTACATATGTATTATTGATGAGTTAATAATACTAATTAAATCATACATATTATACAGCTTTGTGTAAAAAAATGGCACAATGTAAACAGCATCTTCCCCCATGTCAGTGTGACTATAACTGAAGGTATGTATCTGTGCTGCATTCTCTGCTATACAAGATGAGTCATGGTGACATAAACACATGGGGAACCATGTTACGCTGGGTGACAAATGAGCTTTCACACATGAGAGAGAGAGTGCTGACGGAAATAAGGCTTCATAATACAAAAATATTCACACGCTACTCAACGCTGATTAACTTAAGACGTCTGAGGATTTTGTCCTTAATACCATTTTTGTTTCGGGATGAGGTTCCTTTTCCTTTTTGTATTGAATGTGGAAAATAATAGTGCAGCTTAGGTTCGGCAAAGGCAAAACTCATTAATCCCATAGACGTGGATGTAATATCCAGAACATAGCTTCATTTATCCTCTGCTCATGACCAAAATGTATTTTACGGAGCCTGGAAGCGGCTGAGGTAACAAAGCATATGCGCATAATGTACGATGGTCTAGTTGCATAAAACGTATGCAAGTAAATACAAAACATGCACACTTATAGCTTAAGTTAATATATAGAGTCACCGTCTCTGAGACATGCTGTTCATCCATCTTGGGTCCTCAATGTGTTGAATCGCAGCTGTCACCTTGAGGCCATGAACACTATTGGGGGGCATATGTGCCGACTTTGGACAAATCGTGGACAAATGGACAAATCGTATTGCGATTATAGTTTGATGCAGGTGATTTAACTTGATTGGATGACGCAAAATAAATGTGAAAAAGCAACCATTTACAAAGCGCTATTGGTTGACTATGCAACACACTGACTTACTAGCGTGATAGCTAGCTAACAATCATTCATCACTATAGCTTCGATAGTCACCAAAATCAACAAAAAATGGTCAAATTTGTGGTAAATTTGGAAGCGAAATCAAAAGCCAACACACACACACACACACACACACAGGATTAAATATGATACCAAACGATTCCGAACAATTACCAAAAATTCAATATCTGCCTGTGCCCCGCCAAGCTGCAGCAGCAAAGCCTAAAACCAGAAGGAAATATCAGGCTATATTACCTACAAAGAGAAGATGAGCTTTTCTGTGAAATTTGCTCTAAAGCAGGGATGTCAAACCGTGTGCCATGGAGGGCCGAGAGTATGCAGGTTTTCATTCCAACCGAACACTACACCAGGTGATTTCACTGATTAGTCCCTCCTCTCTGGTTGAAGGTGTGGTAATCAATGAAATCACTTGCTGTAGTCTTTGGTTGGAACAAAAACCTGCGTACTCTCGGCCCTCCATGGCGCATGGTTCGACACCCCTGCTCTAAAGCATCTAATGATGTGCATGCCCCGCTACCAGCTACTTCACACGACCAGGACTCTCCTAAGGCATTTGTACTAGAAAGATTTCAGCACCATGAACAATCAAACCTGCATCGCACGTCATTTGCCGCAATCAGTTGCCGCTGTCAACGCTGGTGTTAATGTTGCAGCTGCCCTTTCATTAGGGAAGCAATTTAAAGCAGTTTAAAGAGGAAATAATTGCTTTATTAGGGGTGCTGTCCTCCATTCAGTATCTTACATGCCAGGGCATAATAATGAGGAGTCCAACTTAAGTTATGTAAGTAAATGAATGTAGGATGTAGCAGAAATCCTGACAGAGGATCAGGGAATCCCCCCGAGAACCATGTTCCCAGGGTTAACAAAACCGGTGAAACTTGCCCTGACTGCATCTGTGACATACTCGCACATCAGAAAGGTCATTTTCGGGCCCGCGGCGACTTTAAGATGTATCTACGCTCCACAATGGCTCAAACGAGACTGAAGCACATTGCTCTGTTGAACTGTCACAAGAGCCTCACAAGGAATATAAATCTGGATGCCATGATGAATTCATCAAGCTGCTCAAGCCTGCAGGAGAAACACTTTTCCTCCTCGATAACTGACGTCAGCGTTGATGAGTGAGCCTGTATCTTTTATCGTTTAGTAGCTCTGTTAGTCGAGAATGTTTAGATCAAATGTGCTTTCTGATTGCTTTAGCTCGTTGCGGGTTTTAATAGCCTCTGATGTACAGATCCAGTGGTCTGGCTGGATGCATGTGTGTGTGTTCGGGCTTGTGCCAATGCGAGTGTGTGCGTAGTCTCAGCATCCTGTCTGGGACTTTAGTTTATCAGGGGAGGTAATGATAACTCATAAAATTGATACAGGGATGAGAATTGATTTTAATATGGGATTCTTGCGCATGATGATTGTTTACTATGGTATTTCCTTGTTTAAATATTGTAGTAGCTCAAGTATATTGCATCGGTAAAGCTTTGCCTCTAGATTGGCCTGTCCCAGTAGCCTACTGAGTCTGTCTGTTGACTTTCACTGCTTTGAAGGGAATAAGAAGAAGAAGAACAACACACTTTATTAGTGCACATTTTTTTGTTGACACACACACAAGCATGTCCTCTGCATTTAACCCATCTTGTTTTTGCGCTGCAGCCCTCTGTGTCGGCGCCCGAGGACCAACAGCTCCAGAGCTTGGGTCCACATCGTGGTCAGGGACAGGACAGCAGATGGCGATCTTCTTGCATGTTTTTTTCAACTGGGGTTTTTATAGTGGAAGATGATCCCATGTGAGCACGGGGAGAACATGCAAACATGCAAACATGCAAACATGCAAAAGACCCGGCAGATAACCCACGTGGGCAGCCCAGAGTCAATAGCGCTCCAGACGGGAATCGAACCCGGGACCTTCTTGCTGTGAGGCACCGTGCCACCAGATGATTGCATTGGAGGTCTACTCTAGTGGGGAAGAAGTGTGATTTAAGTGAGTTGCGCAACCGAACATGTATATCCATGAAAGTGTGTCGGTACCGGTCTTGGTGGGGGGAGTTATCAGGGCTATTGGCAGGTGTATGGTGGCGAGTGCTGTGTAATGGACTGTGTGCTGACAGGTTTGTGAATGAATTGCCTTATAATGTTCCCGCCCCGGTGTGTATATATTTTGGGCTCTCAAGGTTGGCGACGCCATCCAGTCGGTTTCTGTAATATTTCCGGAATTAAACGACAAGGGGAATTCCCTTCAGCAGCAGAGGCGACACAGCTTCAGATTATTTTCTTCTTCTTCTTCTGCTGCTGCCACTCCCAGACTCTGTAGTATTTACATGGCAGTATCAATAAAGGGATCAAGGGAAAAAGCTGTTTCATAAGCTGCGCAGAAGTCAAAATGCCAGCTAGGATTCTTATTGCCTACAGATTGGCAGTTTGACACAATGATTTAGAGAGGGAAAACATTTGCCATTTCAAAACACGGATCCATTTCAAACATAACCTTCACAGAGGGAGGCTGCACTGTTACGCTAATTACCGCTCAGACACCGTCAATCGGAGAGAACGAGTAGTGGGGAGGGTCTGGGGCACGTCAGAAAGTACAATTTATAATGAGAGATTCATAACATCTGTACTGCTATCTTGAAAAGAAACAAATCAAAAGGACTGAAAAAAAATGTCCGACATAGCGCTGGTCCTTCATTGCAGCAAGAGGCTGGGTGGGAGACTCATCAAAGACTCCATTAGCGTGGAAAGGGTGACTGACTGACCTGAGGATAATGTCACATGGCGGTGGCGCTATACGATGATGCATTTCATTACTGTAACTTTATCAGGGGGAGGTGCAGTGTTCAGATCCAGTCCTCCTATATATACTAAAAATGAAATGAGAATGAGCACTAGAGGGAGGGAGGGGAGATAATGCAAGCAGAGGAGGGGTGAGATGGATGGAATGAGCAGGTGAATGTCGAGTGGAAGAGGAGGTACAATTGGTAAAACGGGGATAGGACAGTGCGGGGGGACAAAGAGATAATAGGAGAGAATGGGATAGAGAAAGTGAATAGGGGTAAATGGAGAGAGAGATAGTGTGTGTGTGTGTGTGTGTGTGTGTGTGTGTGTGTGTGTGAGGACAGGGTTAGTGGCAGAGTGGACTATATGATTTGTTCCAGCTGCACTTGATCGATCCACTCTAATAGCCAGTTGTCTATGTGCAATCAGGCATGCTAAACCTCTCTATGGGGCCCATCCTGGAGACCTTTCTCTCTCTCTGCCAGCCCCTATAAGAGGGGCCTGCGATCAATCCAATCAGCGCGTCTCTTCCCCGTGTCCTCACACACGTGGACAGCGCAGCATTCACCCTGCATGTGTGTATTTGCGTGCATACAAGCAGATGTGCATGCATAGACACACATTTATAGACATGTTGACATACGTTTTTTACACACACAAACATTCATGGCACAGCAGGAAAGAGGTACGTCAAATGGATGCTGCCAATATCGTGAGTGTTTTGATGTAACTGGCTTTACAGTCGGTCCCAGTTGGCAACGAAAGCGTTGCGTAAAAGCATCGATGGGAGTGGGGATTGTTGCATTACTTTAGAGATAGCTTTGTAGTTTGTTGCCAGCTATTGTTAACAAGTTGCTACAGATCTTGCCCAGGAGCCAGCTCTGCAGAGGGTTGTTGTTGAACTGTCTTAGAGAGGCACACGGAGACAACTGGGACAACAGAAATGCACTTTCTGCCAGTCTGAAAATAAGTTGAATAGATGCTGTCTCTTTATTAATTGATCATAACCAGAAACACTGTTTTAATGGATGGTTCATTATTCTATTCCTTCAGATTTACAATGGGGATTGGATTTTTTGACAGAAAATAGAAATGAAAAGCAATTCCGCTGCCTCAAGGTATCATATCTTGTCTGGCTACTGTATTGTATCAACCTCACCGGTGGTGTAAGCAGCACCAGCACTCCATTTCAATAAGTAATTAAAACCAAGTCATTCATCAGCCGCATGAACAGCCAGGTATTACAGGTTGGACATCTATCATGATTATAATGAAATGGTGTTGCTCTGTTTGCAGCTATTTCAGCCCCTTACCTCGTTTGGCCTCCATCTATTCAGCTACACGCAAAGAGACACACATCAGCGCCTGCTCCTGTAAAAGAGAGATACCTTATTGGTGTGGATATGGGTGGAGTGTTGCCAGTACAGAGCACCGAGTTGCTCAGTTGATAGGATCTACTGTGGTAGTCAAAACTGGAATACCACATGTTCCATATTTGATTCTGTATTGCCACATTTCTCATCTCTTGTATCTGGGTGATGGTTTCACCTGTAGCAAAAAATACATGGGACATGTATTCCTTTTGGGTTTTCCAGTTTACAGTTTTTTACGTGACCAATGTATTTTTGATTTAATAGCAAAGGGAATGCACATGCAGACACACACACATGCATCTTCTCAGCTTTGGATTCATCACGATCCTATTTCTTGTTAATATCACGTAACAGCATCTCTTGACTTTCAATCCACTGTAGATTTATGCAACCCTTTAACAACCCTTCTTAACGTCCTGGCATTATACCATGCAGTCCTCCAGTATCCCAGGGTGCAGTTGAGGGAGGCAAGGCCAGATCAGGGGGCTGAGGAGATACAGCTGGATCATTGCGTTGCCCACGGCACTTTCTGCATCGATCAGAGAATAGCTATAATAACCTTTCAAAAGCATGCTGCTGGCAAGAGAGGAAAAAAAACACCTGCCAGAGCCTGTCAATAAACACCTAAATTATAGCACAACAGCAATGAATAAATTCAGTCTTTAGGTTTTTTTTTTGTTTGTTTTTTTGTTTTAGTGCATTTGCGCAGTGATAAATCATTGAGGGATACAAACACAGAGATAAAATACAATATAAAAAAACAGAGAAAGGAGAAACCACTAATTTGTGTCGGTGAAACAGCTCATGTGTGCTCAATATGTAAAAGAAAGAAATAAAAATAAGGAAATTAATAAAACAAGAAGTCAAAATGACAAGCCAAGGCTGAACTGGATAACAGCAGCTGAATGACAACAGAGCACAACACGGTGGGAAATGGTAGAACGACAATAAGATGCAGAAAAATGACAAGGGTAATAAATTAAAATGGTCCTCGAGCAGTGGCTGATTTATAAGTTCATTATGAAAGGCTATGTTTCACATCCATCTTTGTTGCCTCGATATGCATGAACTGTTGCTCGCCTTGTAGTGCGCTCTCAATCAGAACTCACTGCTCTGTGGCTCTTTGGGCTGTTTACAGTTGGTGTCAATCTGATAACGAGAGAAAGTGAAATAGAGAGAAAGAAAACTGTAAAAAAAACCCGAAAGAGAACTCTAGAGAAACAAGAGGACTTGAACCAAACAAAAGTACAAGAGTGTACGCTTGGAGGGGCTACACATTAGAAGCAGACCATCAAAGATTCATTGAACTAATATACCCCCCCTTTAATTGTACTGATTCAATTCAGTTCATACGCAAAAAAAAGAAAGAAAACAAGGGAAATAAATACAAATATAGATCGAGGCATCTAATTGGTGAAATTGTTGGGTGGATTCCAAAGGGAAGCATTAGTACCCATTTACTTGCGGGCTAATGGAGAGTTGCCCCTGAATAGACACATGCACACACACACACACACAGAGTGAAAGAAAGCGAAAGAGAGAGAGAGAGCGAGCGACCCCATTTCATGTTTTTAGTGCTTGTCCGCTGGCCAGTACATTTGGGCATTGAGGGGAAAGCGTTGGAAGACACATAAGTGCTGTTTGGCTGGCCGACAAAGACCACTAGCAGAAAAATAACCCAGGACATTGTATGTACACAGTGCTCACTTTAAGGGAGTTACACAGGATGGATGCTTCTCCAAAATAGTCAATGGGTAGATAAAAAAATATGACGCAGTTGCAGTGGGGAGAAGGTTGCATCACAGAGTTTGTGCTCATTTTGATGTGAATATCATGAGGCCTACACTTCACATCAGTGCAGTTGTCTGGTGGAAAAAGACAACAAATTGCATTATGCAGAATGAATTTCTCTTAAGCCAGCAAATACATCCCTCTTTCTCTCTCTCTCTTTCTATCACACACACACACACAATCAAAACAGCCAATTTTCTAATCAAAGCAATTTGCTCTGTGTAATTAAATATTGAATGTGATTAGATGCTGCTGACAAGAGTGATATGTTTGTGTATGTGCGCATATGCACATGTGTTTGCAAGTATGTGTGTGTCTTCATCTGTGTGTATGTGCGTGTATTCTTCTCATCATGGTGTCCATAATGGGACAGTTGCCTGGCAGGGATAGATAAGGAGTGTAAGCCAAGAGGCGTATCTTAACCCTCCAAAACAACCGGCGCAGTCACAAAATAGCAGTTTTAGTGCAAGATGATTTATTGGTGCTCCCAAAAAATCCAAAACCAAAAAATCTAAAATGTGGAAAAGTCCAAACAGTAAAAACTATTTACATTAAAGTACAGTAATTTCATCAATGTTAACAGGAGCAGCAATGGCAGTACTTTCCTGGGCACAACCAGACACATTTTCTCCCTGGAGAAGGACCAGTATAAGTAATAAGTATCAAAATAACAATTACCTCCATGTAATTTAGATATGATAGGTTATAATATCTATAACATAAAAATGTAATGATTACACCAGTAAGACATTGCATTGCGTGCCCTCACTACAACGGCTGTGCTGCCCACAGCCAGTGACAGCTTCTCTGTCACATTACCACCTTCTTCTCCAGAGGTGACGAGGTCAGGCAGCTGAGACAGGTAATCTGCTGTCACATTCTCCTTCCCTGCCTCGTGCTGTACCTGGAACTTGAAGGGCTGGAGTTCCAGATACCAGCGGGTCACTCACCAGACACTCCTTCTCATTAGTTTGGTACCTGGTTTCCCGAGGCAGGAGTTTTCGACTCAGGTACAGAACCTTGGAGCACCCGATCCATGAGCCGCAGGATCGTTGCTGGCTGCACCATGAACTCCAAGGGGCATGGTGGTGTGGAGTCCTGAAAGCAGTGCCCAGCGTCCCTCCTTCCACCTCCAAGGACATGGTCCCCAACAAGCTGTCCCATCTCCTCCATAATGAACACGCCTGGCCACAGAGCCTTCCCCCACTGCCACTGGACGACCTTCAGACCATCAAGAACAATCTGCAGCGACAGCCACTACTCCATTCAGCCAGACTCACTTACTGATCTTCGAGTCGCTGTTGGTGCTGAGTGCACAACGCAGTCAGTCCTGCCCTCCGAAATGCCAGTGGCTTGACCCTCCACACAAAGATCCCCTCCAAGGTGTCGTCCTCTTTGTCAGACATCATGTCTACAGTCACCCCTCTCCACCGGAAGTCCACCTCCTGGGCCATCAGGACGCTTTGCCTGGCATCCATCGACTATAAATAAATAGGCAAATTTAAAACTATATACTATTTGTTGTTGAAAGAAATTCTGCATCAAAATAAGATTATAATATATATATATAACACCATACTCATGCCTATTACTGAAACCGAAATTATTAAATGTCTCACTCTTTTTATCCTCTACTGACTCCTAGCCAACTCCTAGGCTGAACCTGAAGTTCCCACGCAATGTTTCCTAATAGGTTTTACAGGAGGCTAGTGGAGAACAAGGATTCATTTGAGCGTCAAAGGATAATACAAGACTCATGAATATTAAAACAAACATCCAAAGCCTGTAGATCACTCACCTCGAATCATATCAGGAGCAATATCCTGCATATCCGGACGCTCAGCCACTTCTCGTATCAGAAACATGGTTCATTTAATTTCTTCATTATACCGAGAGCCTAGCCTGTGGGAAGAAGACCTGATTTTAATCAGTGTTGGTTTGCTACCTGGGTATGCCAAAACGTCTTGAAATAGAATGCTTAATCGACTTACACTTCTCGTGGGTCATAGCGATGCCTCGGATTAGCCTCTGCATTATGAAACCGAATCACACTCTCCTATAGAAAAAAAACAACTTTAATGATTTCTTATCCTCTGGGCTAGTAAACAAACCAAACTTAGGAAATTCCAGTCTGGTTTTGCTCTAATAATGCTTAATGTTTAGTCTCTTTTTGATTGTGGCTCTTTCACATCACGGTGATGGTCATGCTCTTCTAACACCTTCAGTCTGCTGCCCAGATTCTCTTTCGCTGACTCTCTTTGCAAGTAGCAAAAAGAAAAGTAACAAACGCAAGTAACAGTGCTGTATTTAAAGCATCTCCAAAGGTATGCGATCAATGGTTCAAATGGTCGCTTACAGAGTGCCTCCAGAACTGTACGGAGATCCCAGGAGATGGTGGCTAAAGGCTGGTTTGTCCCCAAAACCCTTGTGACATGAGGATACAGCTGAATGTGCACCCTGAATTGTCTGCATAACTGCATTAGACAACCCAAGATGTGTTAGTTTGTCCAATTCAGGAGCTAGACCTTGAGAGTTTGACCTGACACTGGCATGGCTCCTATTGTTCCCTTTACCTGAGACAGTATTCCCCATTGCTAGGGAATTGTCCAGGGTGCTTACGTTGACAGTTGCATCAGCTCTGCAAACCAGGGCCGCCGAGGCGTTCTGGTGCCACTAGAATGACGGACAGTCTCTCCTGTCTCACTTTCATCAACACCTGAGGTATGAGATGGACAAGGGAAAATGCATAGAGCAGTTTCCTCGGCCATGGTGCATGGGCCAAGGCGTCCACTCCCAGAGGGGTTGTCCTGTGGCCTCACTGAGAACCATATAGCACAATGAATGTTCTCGTTTGTGGTAAAAAGATCCACTTCTGTCCTCCCAAAGAGTCCCCATATTTGGAGAACTACATCTGGATGTAGTCTCCATTCGTCTTCCTGTGGCATGAGGTCTGCCCCCGTATCGGCAGAATGTATGAGTGCCCTCATGGACTGTAGACTGGCATAAGCCCAGTCCATATGTCGTTCGCTGCTCTGTTAAGAAGTGGCAAATGCACCCCTCCCTGTCTGTTTATATAGGGGGCTGCACTTCTGTTGTCTGTCCTGACCAGCATATTTCGTCACCGTAACATTGATGCAAAGGGTTTCAGGACCAGTTGAACTACTGTGAGCTGTGAGGTTGATGTGCCGGTCTTTCGACTGGAACCATTTTCCTCCATCTGCTCTGGTGGTTGATTGATCTCTTGTGTTTGACTGGGTCCAGCTTGAGCCATAAGAACCAGCTCTGACGGCTTCTCGTGTGAAGCACATGCCAGTTAAGGCTGTAAACATCCTAACTGGGGAAACACGAGTGAGATAAGCATGCCCTCAGGGAGGCAGAGTCAAGTGTTATGTCAAGTTAGCAGCCTGTTGGCTAGGCTGGAGCATGCTCTTCTTCCAGTTCATAGCAAAACCCAAGCTAGACAAATGCTCTACCAGTTGGGCTCTGTTAACCATGGCCAACTCCTTGACCTTCACCATAGCTATCAACTTCAGGCAGCCTGCTTAGCTTCCTCGAGGAAATGTGCAGAGGGAGCGATATAACTCTATCGCAGGCTCTCGATGATGACTGGGAAGTCGGTCCTGATGGATAGGGTGGAGGGAGGTTGTTCTTGGTTGGGGAGGGAGGAAGGGAATCGCTGGAGTTCTTACTGCGACTGACAGCAAGCAATGCAGTCCGGTGGGTCCTTTACGCCGATCTGGGCGTATGGAGGACCCAAGCATTCAAAGCAGTAGTAGTGCAGATCTGTCCCAGAAACGAGACTGGCTCAGCAGGAGCCTTGATTTTGCTGCCAAGTCGGATAACAGGTCAGGTCAACTGAGCTGAACTCCCCTTACCTAGATCTCATTACTTCACTGCCTTCATTCTCTCTGTCTTGGTGTATTCATAAATCCTGAGGCTCCTCTTTATGAAAACTCCATTCTGGTCCCACAGCAGTATTTGAGTGTATGTTTGAGTGAATAACCCCCCTGGCTAACATGTAAAGCTATATGGGATGTTGTGTTCTGAGAAAAAAACCCCATTTTCAATATAGAGTAGATATACAGAATAGAGTGGACTTCTTTCCTCTGCTCTACAACCCCATATCCAATACTAATACTGGCCAATATACAATGCTGATGACTCAATTATTTATTTGTTGGTTTAGTATGGACCATAGTACAGTGAACTTCAGTGTTCACTGTACTGTACACAGACTTTTTTTCTAGACATGTATGTTGCATGAACACAGAGGACTGTCTGCTCCTTCTATGCATGGATGTGACATGGTTCAAAACAGCACCCCTCTAGAGTTAGAGCACAAAATTGAACTGAAATTCGATGATTTTTCAACTGATATAAAGGGACAGAGAGTATATATATTTAGCGGCTGTAGCCTGAGTGTGTACTGTGTCTCCTCTAAACAGATGAGTTGTCTAGTTGGCCAGCAGGTGGTCTAGTGGTATGGCAGAGTCTACTGAGGACTAATGCACACTGACAGACTGGCACCTCCAGATGGAGGGAACATCTAAGAGCCCTGGCTCGATCTGCCCAGCTCGCCCTATCTCATCTGTTTTATCTTTCTCACCCAATCTCACTCCATCTCGCCATTTATCTCTTTTATATCTCACCCCCTACTAAAAAAATAGAAAGAACCTACTTGGATATGAAGTCCCTGTATTGTAAGTGTGTTGAACTATGACGGGAAAGGAGGAATATTCATTTATTCATTCCTTTACCTGCTTATTCATATTCATTCATGAAGGGCTGGAGTCTCTCCCAGCATACACTGGGCACAAAGCAATGAAACACCCTGGGTAGGTCACGAGTCCATCACACAGTATTAGTGTCCAAGACAGGTAGACAATCCCACTCACACCTTGAAATCCAGGTTCTCCTTGGCTATTCATCCCACAGCCTTCCCTCAGTCTTTACACCTCCACATTCTTGTTCTCTAGGTTTCAGTGTTTTGCCACTCCTTCCCTCCCTTCCCTCTCTCCAAGGAAATCAGTGTTTTTATTCTCCTCCAGTGGCTTTACTCCACTCCCCACTCCAGGGACCGCATATTAAACCTCGCCTCGCGATCGATCTCAGATAAACACATTATGTTCTATCTCAAACGCAAAATGCAATTCTGATCCCACCATAATGGCGCTGCACATAGGGACCCAGCAGAATAACCAAGGCTAACATGGGTGGTGTTTTGCTTGTTCAAATCCCTGAAAGAAAGCTGTGGAGAGCCCTAACTGCAGTGGGGAAGGAAGATAGAGGGGGCAGCCACCACCATGATCCAATTTGATTATTCCCTGGAAACATATCCCTGCAACCCCCCCCCCCCCCCCCTCCCCCACCTACTGTGGAATTTCCATCCTCACAATGTGATATTAGATTGCAGCCCACAACTAGCGGAGGGGTTGCTGTGTGTATATGCGTGTGAAGACAAGACCATATTTAACACACAGCGCAGATCATACTCCGAACACACCGGAATAACGATGTTCATATCGATGCCAGTGCCGGTCTCACCGGTATTGTATTTTTGCACATCTAAGGTGGTGCGATGCACAAGATGCTGCATGCTAATGACCAAGCATGTGACTTTAAGGTTAGCCAAGTTGAAGAAGACCTCCATCCTTGAAGCCAGCTGGAAACCTTGGAGTCAGATCAAACACTTTCTGGATGTAGACGGTTGAAACATGGCCGCAGCTCACCAGCTTCACCCACACAACACATACACATACACACAATATTTGCTTGTGTATAATATATGAAAAAATATGAAAATGAAATATGTGTGTGTAGGTGTATGTGTGTACAGTTATGTGTATTTGTGTGTGGCTATGTGATGCCATGCCTTAGTGGATGCACATTTGTGTGCGTGCGGACCCACGTGCATGCCTGTGTGTATGTGTTTGTGAGTGAGTCGGTGTGAGCGGGAGAGCTAGAGCCCCATTTCCACAATCTGCATCCAGAAAGTGTTTGATCTGACTCCAAGGTTCCTGGGCTTCACTGTTGGCCTTGGCGATGGAGGTCTCTCTGGTTCGCTCTCTCTCTCTCGCCTTTATTTCATAGAGACACACACACACACCAGCGGTACCTACACAGATCATACACTGTCAGAAAAAAGGGTTTACAAAGGGTACAATTGTAAACCCTTTTTTCTGACAGCGTACTGCAAATCCAAAACTTTTATAATGTAAGGTTTTAACAGGAGTTTTTTAGTGGAATATAAATCAATTGTGTTGATTTGAGAATCTGTATTTTCCTCCTGTGTTCCTCCAGTGAGTTCATAGCAGTGGGCATGTGCAAGCCTCCCATTGCTATCATGTATAATCTATTGATTGCTGTGAGCAGAGCTTAATGATTGGCCTTGATCCTTGCTTGTGGGTCCCAACAGCCGTCAGTTCCCTGGTTCACCCATCGCAGCTGCTAGCTCGGTGGCTTCAACAGACTGGCCATAGCGGCTCTGAGAGCATATTAGATTGACCTGGAGCTGGAAGATAACAGCCGAGCTGGAGACAGAAAATAAATCATGCAGGTTTGGCAGCAAGACTCATCTAAAGAATTAAATCCAAAGTCCTTGGCGCTCCATGACAATCAATATCTCTTTTCTTTGCTTAAAGAGGCAAAGCAGAGATGGGAAAAGAGACAAGGGGGGTGAAATAGAGATTTAGAAAGTAGAAATTTGAAATCAGAAACAAGACTTTATGGAAGCTGCTGATCCTTCTCCTTCCTCGGCACTCAAGTGCAACAGTATTATATGATGCAACACACGGCGCAGTTGAATATGAGCATGTGTATCCGCAACTTGCATACACCATGTGAGGCTACAGCACCAATAACACAATCCCTAGCTACGCTCACATAACACAGCTTTGTTTACCACCTCTGCTTCAAAGTCACCATAAGGTGATCCTGCTGGGACAAGCACTCCTCCAGTCCTCTACTCCAGTCCTCAAGGACTTGAGTAATAGTGACACCATAGGGTAGGCTTATTGTAAAGATGAGAGCAGGGGAGTGGGAGGGGGGGGGGGGGTGTGTTAGCTGGAAATGTTCAGCTGCTCGTATTTGGTGCTGATTGAATTGAGGCCAGCTGAGAGAGGAAGGCGGTAATTGAAGCACCTGTGGTGGATTGATGTCCTCTTATTTCTCTTCAAGCATTCTCTCTCTCTCCCTCGCCTCTCGCTTGTTTTATTGCTCTCTCTCCCTTTCTTTGTTCTCGTTCTCCCCTGCAGTGGTTATTCCTGCCTCGCTCCTCTGGAACCGCAACCCCGTCTCATCACCTGAAATGATATGCAGCCTCCCATATAGCATGGCATATGTAAACAGAGTCTCAGCCCCAACGTTGAGGCGCGCCGTATGCCAGACAGGCCATATCCTGCTGCCCATGGGGAGGAAAAGTGTTTGGAAAGTGTTTGAAATAACATCCTTAGCCTTTCCCTGACAGGATTAAACTCGAGCCAAAAACTTTGCTTTCTGCTATACTCTCCATGTGTCAGACAGAGGAGAAAAGAAAAAAAAAACTGCACACAAACTGTGAGTAGCTGCGAAAGGGTAGAAAGTGAGAGCTGCAGTGCGCCGACGCTTTGAGGGTGATATTGAGATTGTTAGACTATGAAAGATTGAAAGCCAGAAAAGTATTGGAGGAGGAAACTGGAGGAGGAAGAAGAAAGAGCGAGAAATAATTATTTGTCTTCTCTGTGCTCTCATTTATATGTGAGTGCACGTGTATGTGTGTGCGTGTGATTGAGCGGTGCTTGACTTAGTGTGTGTGTGTGTGTGTCTATTTGTGTCATCATGTGCATCCTTGTGTGCAGAAATGTTTATCTGTGATTGTGCGTGGTGGCACATGGGTAATGATTAATGCAATCTTTTCTTTCTAATGTTCAAGGAGATAAATGAGATATTTTCCTCCCCTGTGCATGAATCCTTTCAAGACAGGAACATTAAAATATGGATTACGGCTTTAAAAGGAGCGCATAAAGACGGATTAGGCTTTATAGTCACATCCCAAAAACAGGGGGGGAAGTAATATATTATATTGCATCCTCCAGTGTTTTGTTTCATTCCATAAACATGCACTGTATTTTTAGTCCCCTGAATAGATGCATAATTCATATTGAGTCCAGAAGTTAGAGAAATAAATGATTAGGCCGATGCGTCAGCTGTGCTAGACAGCCCCCATCTGTGCTTCGATGGGTAACATTACGTTAGTGAGTATGTGTTAGTGTAGGTTGGTATGTGTCTGTATTTGTGCAGGAGTGAGAGAGGGGGGGGGGAGAGAGAGAGAAAAAGAGAGAAAGCAAGAGATAGCATACTGCCAGTGAGCATGCACAGCTTGTGTGTATTTTTACAGACTTCCCTTAACTGGGAAGATAGTCTGGGTTGCTGCTGGGTATAAGACGTGTCATTAAAAGTTTTGGAGGCACATTGGATAGCTGTCAGAGCCCATGCCAATTAGTGCCACTTTGGGTGTCAGTCTGGTAGGCAGGAGAAAGGAAAGGAGAGGAGGCAGCGAGGAGCACCGGGAGAACCCTGCTGACTGAGCCTCCTTGCTCAGCTGAGCACTACAAAGCATGGGCCTGGCTTGATACAAATAGACGTGGAAGGCTTTGTTCCTTCCACATGGGAAATTCCTGTTTCATTCATATAGATGGAGGAGAAAACACCTAGACTTTAGTCCGTGATGTCAATCCTAACACGAATCCTATGCTTTCCGGCTTTGATTTAGCCATTTCATCGTCCCTCGAAGTAAGCACTCAGCTAATTTCAATTGGGGATGAAAAGTGCCGTGAGTGAAAGCATCCAAGAGTCACAGGAGATACTCGAGTGCAGCCCCTCCTATTTATTGGCCCATAGGGTTGACATCATTTTCAATATTAAAAAGAAAAATCATAGAGAGAGACTGAAACCATCAAGTGGAAAACTATTGAATTACAATAGTACTGATTCAAATTTCAGCTATGCTATGAAAGTTTTCATTCTCCACAATCTCACTTTTTAAAAAAAAACTTGCAGATGCTAACAGATGCTATCACAGAACAATATCAATTATGTACGGGTTTCACCCCATGTTATTGATGGAGAAATGGACGTCTGATGAAAAACTGATGAAAGGTTATGACACTCCTGGAATCACTTTGCCGTTCTCTTTGTTCCAATTATACTCTTCTGGTGATGTCACACAAATCCATTCACAGGCAGTGTTAGTTAATTTGTACAATTTGTGATCGTATAAGAGACAAACTGAAGCTGTGAGTGGGTTTAATAATTAATCAAACTGTTTGCCAACTGTCAGCTTCCTTCAGAAAAGATCCCGCTGTGAAATATATTGTATAAGACCACAGGACTCAAATTCCTGTTATTGAAACTATAAGGTGCCCTTTCGTCAGTTGTGTAGTTTCTTAATATTTCTTTTACAAAAATTACCTCTTCTCTACATTATCTCTCAAACATCTCCATTTGCAGTCTGTTCCTCCTTCTGTCTCCTTCACTATTTCACAGGTTGACATTAACTTAATTGATGAGAGAGAGAGAGAGAGAGTATACATGGCAAGTGGGTTGACAGGTGTCTACTATATATTTATTGTATCGTGTTTTTAACACTATGTCCCATCTTGCACCCCTCCCCATGTTGAATTATAGAAATATTCCCTTCTAAAAATGGTGGCCATTGCGGAGGATTTGAAGTCCTTGAAGGGAGAGGGAATTTCATTAAAAAACAAAGCTAGATTATTGTGTCTATAGTATTTGTATCTGTATTTGTTCAGCCAACTCAATCATTTGGATTTGGATTTGGATTTGGATTAAAAAACATGAATTAACACTTCAGACTGGAAGAGGGTGGGATTTTGATGGAAGGCATATTAAATGCCAGAACTTATGCCATTAAATGTATGGCTTTACTATGACCAATCCATAATAATGAAGCACTACTAATACAATGTATTATTATTATTTAACAAACAACCTTTGTGTTATGTAACTATAAACATAGGCGTTTATAGAGTGAGTCAGAGCAGCAGACTCACAAATGCAAAGTTAACAATAATACACTATCCATGTAGCAAAACCACTTATATGTACAAGCCCAAACCAATAACTACAGTCCCAACAACAGAAGCCTCCATTTTACAGAGGTAAATAAAATTATTATCAATCTCTTCTCTACATCCGGGCCTTCTAATAAAAAAAACAAAAAAACAACTAAATAATTCGGGAGGGAAAAGAGAAACTGTTTGTATAGAATATAGCTTTGTTGAATATGGTATTGGTATGCGGATACATCCCTAGTGACTTGCCACTTAGCTGGCTAAATAACAACATGGTAGCTAACCAAATACAATACACGCTAGATGCTAATTAGCTAGCTAGGTTTTATTTTAAATTGCTCTGAGGGCTGAGCACGGTATAGCTATCTACACCCGTCTATCGCCTGTTCTCAGGGGACCTCAATGCTCTAAGGCCACTTATCACTAACCTATAGGAATACCGATCTCTCTGAGCATCTTTCTGTTTTCAAACACAGCCTCCTACACATTCTGTTTTCAGGTCACCTTGCAGCTTTCAACCAGCCTCCTATGGACTCTGTTCTTAGGGCACTTTGCAGCGTCCCTACACAGTCTGCTCTCGGTGCACCAAGCTTCTTTGAAATGGCTTCCTTGACATGCTGTTCTCAGGGCACCTTGATGCTGCCATACAGCCCTCTACAAATTATGTTCACAGGAGACCTCAGAGCTTTGATGCAGCTTCCTTAACGTCTGTTCTAAGGACTCCCTGTAGCTTTAAATGGATTTCTACACTTCCTGTTCTGGCGCCTTGCAGCTTTCAATTAACTTTTTTACATGTGGTTCTCAGGGCATCTGGAGGTATTGCTACAACTTTCTATATGTACTGTTCTAAGGACTCCCTCTAGCTTGAAACAGATTTCAACCCTTTCAGTTATTAGGGCATCTTACAGCTTTCAAATTGCTTCTCTTACATTGTGTTCTCGGGGCACCTTACTACTTTAAATCATGTTCTTTTACATTCTGTTCTCAGGGCAGCTTACCGCTTTCAATCATGGTCTTTTACACTCCGTTCTCAGTGTACTTGCAGTTTCCTATGAATTCTGTTCTCAGGGCACCTTGCTGCCTTCAAAATGCTTATCTTTCTGTACTGAGGGCACCTTGCTGCTTCTATAGCTCCCCACACACTGTAGCCTTAGGGAACCTTTCATTGCTCTGAAATTGTTTCCTTCACATTATGTTCTCCAGGCACCTAAAAGCTTTCAAACTGGTTCTTTTACATTTTGCTCCCAAGGCACCTCGCTTCTTTTAAATAGCCTCCTACACATTATGTTGTCAGGGAACCTTGCAGCTTTCACGCAGCGCTACTTTCCCCACCTCCACCCTATTTTAATTGACTGTTCTGACTGAACCAATCATATAAGATAAGGGCGTGTGCCTGTGCTTTTTTTCCAGTACCCAGTGGGTATTCGGAAACCCTTTCCCTAACACCTAACCAAAGTTGTTTTAATTGCCTACTCTTAACCCTAACCTTAACCAAAGTTGTTTTAGTAGCCTAAGCTCAACCAAAGTAATTGTATGTGGCTGTGTGGGTATAGTGCAAAGTTGATATTGATGCATTCCGATTCATTTCAGCGGCTAATCTTTTTTTTCAAAGTGAGCCGGGGCACTTGACCCCAGCGGCACGTGACCAAAACAGCCAACCATGTGATATTTGGACCAATCGCAGACAGGAGGAGGGCTGCGTCACTAGACGACAGACACAAAAAGACATGCACAGGAATGTCATGCCGAACGCCAAAGACGACATTTTTTCGCGGCTTTTGGTGTCGATTTTCGCTTTCACCCAACTTTGCATGAAGTATACCAGCACCTTTAATGTCTGACTGGCAATGGGAATAGTGTAAATTAGTAGACATGGTTGAACAGGTGTTTTGGAACTGCACCACCTCTAGCTTTTACCTTTTGGTTATATAACTGGGCAGAGAGATAGTCTTGACACAATAGAGAACAAAAGGTTACAAAAATAAAATAATAAATGAAAAAAGGAATAATAAAAACAGTCAAATATTTTCACAAACAGGCTAGGCCTGCAATTAAAGTTAAAAAGGGATATTAAAACATTACATTTACAAACTAAAGATAACCTTTCCTCTCCTACCCTTATTATTTAGTCAGTATTGTAATGTTTGTCTTTCATCTTAAACACTGGGGGCATGGGGGTCTCGCTTCTTGTTCTATGTTAGAAGAGAATTTAAAATAGATCCATAGTGATATTGACTTACCGTAAAACCAATAGTGGCCTGGGCCTATATTTACCTTAGAAAAGAGACTGGCTATTACTTCCCTTTGCAAGTTCGCTGTACCTGATATGCCTAAAAGTGAATTCAACAGTATTCTGTTGAAGAATTGTGTTGCTCAATTGCCTTTTTAGGCCTATAGCGTAAAAAATAGGACTGGTGTATTCAACTGCTTCTAGTACTACCACTACTATTACTACTAATAATATTCAATATTTGGATGAAATGATCATGCAAAACATTAACGTAGTTACAGTACATGTTATGGTAAATCAATATGCAGCTTAAAGAAGACAGAACATGATTATTTCATGAGAAATTTCAATTAAAACAGTACAGGGTGAATTATATTATATTGTGATTGTACATTTAAGGTTAAATAATAGTAGAATATAGTATAATAATATATAATAATAGTTAAATGTTATACTTGAGCACAACATAAAGAATTCTCTCTTTGCCAATATTTTTCACTGGCATCACATTTGTGCTGCTATGATTTCATGAGTTACAAAGAAACTCTGTAATGTTTCTTGGACATAACTTGCGCCATCTATTGTCAGATTGAGACTGTATTGAATTCACTATGACAGAATGAAACACAGACCAGAAGGGGGGATTAAGCAGATCCCCACCAACAACAAAATGTAATGATCAGAGGAATGGAAATCAAAAGCAGTTTACTGGGTGCAGTGCATATTCTCCTCATATGCACAGGAAAACACCACACACACACACACACACACACACACACACACACACTAACTTGCTAGTTTACACACTAACCTAGTTCATAGGTTGTGACCATAATGGACCACAATGCACCTGAAGCTACATCTGCTGCAGGAGCAGTACACTGTCAAAAGAGGCCATTTTGTTCCCACCTCATGGTCTTTGCAGTCTCAGCTCAACCCCCCCCCCCAGACATAGTAATAACCTCTTAGAAGCAATGTAACAGCTCCTCCCGGGAGAAATGGCTGCCAGTTCTACTCATGTGCAGAGGAGAGAGGAAAGGCCACAGAATGTATTCAGCAGTGAGTAGGGATGCACATCTGCCCTCTATCTATCTATCTATCTATCTATCTATCTATCTATCTATCTATCTATCTATCTATCTATCTATCTATCTATCTCTTCCATTGTATTCCACCACTCTTGATTTAGGCACGCTGATTCCACAATAAAGATGCAGAGATGCCATATTCTGAATTATGTGTCCGAATGTACTTATACACCACTTGACACCAAAGAGAGCTGCTTCACACACCCCTGCAACCTCTCACTAATGGACCAGGGCCCCTTAAATGATCCCTAATGGAGGCTCTTAGGGGGGGGGGGGGGACTCATTCCTATTCCATATTTCATAGCGCAATACCACCACTGTTGCAAATGGGTCAAAGCAAATGGTAATGCACACAGGGGTTTTGGGCTCTCCAGGGAATTACCATGGCCAGAGGGGATGAAGCTGCTGGTAATCCAGATTATATTGGGATTTCTTTTCGCCCTCTAAATTAATCTGAATTAATCCAAAACAAGCAGTGTGTGTGGCTCGAGAACATGCCGGGGCATATGTGACAGTGTTGACAAATATAGTTTACGCATTGTGCCCAGACGGACGGAGACAATCGGAATAGTTTGACATTTGACAACATGTTTCAATCATAGGCTACCTCATGTTCATTCATAGCTAGTCTCCCTGCCAATTTAGATTTATTCAACTGGGTGACTCAAAAAGCGCTCTACTATTTGTGTATTATGCAAATGAGTTTTCTTTGCAACCCGCCACTATAATTTCTGATGAAATTAATCAACACCGTGAGGGTCTAGTTAAAGGGAACTCATTGAGAAATATGACACGCCGGAATGAACGATCGCAGAAAAACACAGCGAGCCTTGCTAATTAGCCACCTGCAAACAGGCAAACGGGCACGCTGATCATCCCGCCATCATTCTCACAATGTTATCGCCCGTGTCTCTCCGTTGAAGTGTGAGGTGTGTGTATACGCTCGCATGTAATGCTTCATAGCAGACACAAACGCACTGGCTGTTAGGACAAAATTGTCCGTTGTCAATGTCACCGGAATACAAAATATCAGAAGGGGGGGGGACGCAGAAAAGAGCATTCAATATTGATGCGTTTTATAACGGCATCTGCTGTAATGCCGTTTATGAAATATTCAGGGATACACGCAGAAGGGGGGCTGTATGGGGGAGTCTGGGCGTTCCATACTACACAGCATACATAGAGAATGATCCATGACATACTACATGGCTGGTATAAATTTGCAGGGACTACAGAAATATACACAGTATACTCTCTATGGGTAATTTACGCCAAGCGTGTTGACATTTCATCTGCACTTTCATGTACACTCAATTTATGGAGGGGTGTGTATGACTCATAGTAGTAATACTTTACTAGACAATAGAAATACATCCCAACACCTATAATACGATATTTCTGTTTTGCTACAGCTGCATATTTCAACTGGAACATAGCTGAGAATGGTGTCACCAGAGACCAGAGAGGATCATGGGATAGCACATAATGGTCTTCCAGTAAAAGTGTTTCCCTCCCCAACTGAATGTCCCTCTTTTCTATCTATCTATCTATCTATCTATCTATCTATCTATCTATCTATCTATCTATCTATCTATCTATCTATCTATCTATCTATCTATCTATCTATCTATCTATCTATCTATCTATCTACTTCATCTCTCACTCCACTTATCTCTTTTCAATGCACCCTCCAATCCCCTGCCTCCTTCCTCCTTCCCTCCTCTTCTCCTGTCTCCTTCCTGCTCCCTTCCCCTCTGAGTGTGTTCTGGGACCCACTAATTCAAAGACCAAGTGGCACCTCGTATCTACAATCACTCAAGTTTAACCAAACTCCCTTAGCCTGTCGACACATCCTAAGTTCAAAGAAGACAAAAGAAAGAGTGGCTGTGGGAAGAGCCTCTCCCCCATCCCTCCAACTCCCATAAATCTTTTAATCATGACACTGACAGAAAGTATTTTTTCTCCATCTCCCTTGATATGCCAGTATTTTTCCTTCTCCTCTTGTATTCCAACATCCCCCTGCTCTGTCTTTTCCTCTCCTCATCGTCTTCTGACTGAATATCCAATCCCTTTCCACTCTCTCCATTTGACAGCACCCTCCCCCCACTGCTCTCCCCCTCCCCCATCCTTGTCTGCCTACTGTAGAGCCTTTAATGAGTACCCTGGCAAGGCCTGTAAATTATTCAATAACTAGGAGAGGAATCTCTGATTCTCCCCCCCCTCCTCCTTGTTGTTCTGAAAATAACCTTTCTTACGTGGGGAGTGAATGATTCACAGCTATTAGAAATTGAGATGCTCATTGTTCCATCTTGATGGATCTCTAGTCATATTGTGAATGGTTTGGAGAATACGATCATGTAACCTCACTTTCACTGACATCCCTATCTGAGCTCTCAGAATATGATTCTGTTATTGAAGAGTTGTTGTGAGAATATGGTTTTGCATGGAACATAAAATGAATTTCAGTTCATATTATGACTTTATCCATTGAAATCCTGTGATTCCTTTGGCTTATCATAATTTGCGTATTGGCTCATCATAAATTGAGTATTGTAGGTAGACTTGCCGTTACAGCACAGTGCATGTGTATTGTGTGTGATACAATTGGGACATTGGGGATCATTGAGGATAAAAATCTAGTTATCGAGATCTTACCTTTGAACAGACTTGCTCATTTAAGAGCGTTACTTTGAGAAAGGTCAGCTTTACGATGTGCTGTAGATTCTGTGTGCACATATGCTTTTGTGTCCTGGCTAGAATCACAACTCTGGTATTGTTGAGGTGTGTGTGTGTGTGTGTGTGTGTGTGTGTGTGTGTGTGTGTGTGTGTGTGTGATCATGGCTGTGTTCATACTGAAGGCAATTATGCTCAATTTCTCAGTTGTATTTCCACAGGCACATTTGTCAGGGGCCCTGATTGAAAATGCTTTATCACCATTTGTCTTTAATGTTGACTTTGAAAGAGCAAAGAGCTTTTTCTGGAGATCTGTGATGCCATACATAGGGAGTTAAAAGCTCTGTTAAAATCTCCATAAAATAAGCTGGGGTGAAGCTATTTGTTGTTAAAAAGAATTAACAATTACAGAGTAATGTAGTGCAAATGGGAGTCATATGATCTCTCCTCTTAGTTTTAGTTAAAAGGCTAGTTGCAGCAAAAGTGTAACAAATGGCTGTATCAAAGTATCACAGTGTCAGCGTGCAGCGGTGCTAAACCACAAAGTTTCAGTTTCAGTTTGACACTCACCTTCAGAGGACAAACACTCTGAAGAAGTGTTTCCTGGTATACCGGTGGTGGTGAAGGTGGTGAGGGTCTGAGTGGAGAAGGTGTTGGAGGCGGTGCAATGCAGTCTGGTGCATCTGTGCCATCAGCTGCCCACATCGGCGGAGGCCTCTGTCAGCGTGGCCGGCTCCTCACCAATGCCATGCTTGAGACACAGAGAGAAATGATTTAAAGCCCCAGGAAACTTGGCTTGAAATAGTAAAAATGAATATATGATATCAAAGTTGAATGTCTAATTAAGCATCCACAAAAATCTGAGTGAAAATAAACGTTCAGAAATATTAGAAAACCGAGTTCAAATGAGTGGGGGGGTTCAGAACAGTGGGGTTGAATTGGGCGTGGTATTTTCTGATATTTATGACGCAGAGAATTCTTTAATCCAATCATTAAAAAATGCACGTCAGTTGTCCCTCCCCCAACAGGTGCAACAGCTTGACAGTTTGACATGGGCGGAGCTATCCATCGTGTCAGGATGTCAATCAAATCCCGATCTGACACGCCTACACAGTCCTGAGAAATGGTCTAAGCAGCTAAATGATGTTTTTGAACGAGGTTTTCTAATATTTCTGAAAGTTTATTTTCACTCAGATGTTAGTGGATGCTTAATTAGACACTAAACTTTGATATCATATATTCATTTTTACTATTTCAAGCCAAGTTTCCTGGGGCTTTAACCAATTGACAATATTGCACCTGAAATTAGGTGCTGAGTGATATTGCAGCAACTTAAAAAAACTTGGTTAACCACATTCACAGTAATCCGTGATACTTGCTTCACCCACCTAAAGCTTTCAAAGGTGGCGCATTACGGCAAGACACTGCTCTACAACAGCTGCTGGGGACTGGGGTTCATCGGGGTGATCAGGCCTAAACTGGTCATGGGGGAAGGGGACAGCACATGCCCTGACAATTTGACACACTTTCTCGGGGTTGAAAAAAAGGCATCCAGGCAAAGCCATCTCCCCTTCAGCAACCCAATAATGCAATCTATCACCAACCAAGATTGGCGCATTTTATGGTGCATCTGCTGTGCGCTCTGAGGGTTAATAAATAAAGTTATGTTTTCAGTGGGTACCCATTTTCACTTGGGCGTTGAATATGGTTCAGAAAAGTATCAGCCCCAGAGACAAAGTTCGCACATGTTTCTTCCATGCATTGCTTCAAGAAAGAATGCATGAATCGTGGCTGGACCCAACTCATTCCGCAACAACATTTGTTAGAACCATTTTGCGCATCGCAGATTATTTACCCTACTGATAGATGCCCTACTGATAGATAGATGATAGATGAAAATGTTTCCTACTGGCAAAAACAAATTCATCCTCCCAAGGTGCCCTTATTGCAATGTGAGTGCAGTTGATTGCGCTGATTACGTTTGGGAAACCAAATGTAATTGCCATGCAAATTGCATTTTAGTGTTCACCCACAGTGTAAAGGAACCTAATGTATCTAGGGCTGTGGAAAATGAGGCTATGCCTGACTTTGGGCATGAGAAAGCTGAGGGAACCGGACTGGGACCGGTCACCAGAAACCCAAGGGCTGTCAGACGCTGCAGATGGACAGGTATTGCACGGCTTCTCTTTGTCAGTCTTTCCGAGACAGGTCCACCATCCTGGCCCAAAAACACTGCATGATCTCTAAAGACACACTCACATCTAAGTCTATCACTTGCAATGTCTTCCAATAGTGCCAAAATAGCCATTGCGCATGGTTACCCTTGGCCAATGTATGTATACAGTGCCTTGCAAAGGTATTCAAACCCCTTGACTTTTTGCTGTTATTTCAAAAGACATTTATTTGGGATTTTTCATCTGACTTATATGCAAAGCACTCTATTCTATCAAAGTGAAAACAAAATTTTAGAAATGTATGTCGAAGGATAAAATGATAAGATAAAATCAAGTTTGCAAAAGTATTCTACACCTTTTCTATGTTCGGGGTAAGTAAGGTTCAACATTTTGGATTACCGTTACTCAGATATAATATTTTTTTAAACGTGTGGTTCTTGCTAACAAAGCTGAGACCGAGTCCCTTCACTAGATCTTAATGGGACTTAATGGGATCTTAGGGTGTTGGGTGGACTCTCCATCAGAATACTTAAACATAGTATGGGACATATGGTTAATTTATGGACGATATTACTGTCCAAGAAGTCAAAGAAAAGATAAATCATTACCCTCCCATCGCTGTTTGTGAAAATACAGAAGGTGAAATAGTTAATAATTTCTCCTTCTGTAGTAAACATGGACTGGAAAACCCCATTGAAACTGCGCCTTCTGTATTTTCAACCATAATGATTGGAAATGGATGATTTATATGTTCTTTTAAACTTCAAGAATTGAACTCTAATGTCATTCACCTCCTCAGTTGAGCCTATTAAAGAGTTCTGGCTGGAGAGAAGGAAAATATTTTGCAAGCAGTTATCCGGAGCCTACTCTGCCAAAAGAATATATTTAATTTCAGAACCCTCTGTCTGTCCAAGTATGAACAGTAATTATTTTTCCCATCAAGCCGATGGTGGGAATGACTGCGTGGGCCATAGTCTGCAATACTCTATCTAGAATACTTTAGAGAACTCAAGAGATCGTGCATTTGGTGTCACGGTCACGGCCGTACCTCCAGTTTTTCCTTGTGTTTTCTCTTCCCCTTGTGTCTCCTGTGCATCCCTGTTTGTTTCTCTGTGATGTGGGCGTAGCGCTCCGTTCACTCTCCCTGATTACTGTCCGGCCTACTCACCAGCTCCAAGCCGCACACCTGCAATCCATCTACTCATCCACTCTGCAGTATCTCCACCCCGGTTCTTCAGTCACTCATCGTCAGATCGTTGTTTCAGCCATAATGGTTGGCGCACGTCTCTGACCACTTGTAGTGTGTATTCAAGTTATCTGTTGTGTGTATTTTTTCTGACTCATCGCTAACTTTGTTTCCCTGCTCCGCCACTCTTCACCAGCCATCAGCTCCCCTTTTCCCCTCTGCCTTCGCCTGCCGGACTTTTCCCCTCATCCATCCTCATTCCCTGGAATCCCTGTCAATAAACCTCTTCTTCTTCGTTTACTACTCTTGAGTCTTGAGTTGTGCATTTGGGTTCCCCCTGTTGATCGTAACATTTGGTTAACTGGTGACAAAAGACGGGTGCATCCAAACATACACACATATGAAAGTAAATACGTAAATTAACCCCCGGCTAACAGTCTATCAAGTAGAAAAGAGTATCTAGGTGTGAGTATAACGTACTGTAGAGAAGAAGGCTGTCTGAAAGGCCATATTAATTCATGATGTAATTAACAAATCCCAGCCAATATGAAGAGATTTTGAGGAATATCTGATAACCTGTTGAAAGTAACGTCCAAGATGAGGTTAAAATCACCTATATTTTCTCATTTAATTTTGTGTGTGTGTGTGTGTGTGTGGTTGAGACGAGGGAAGCAGGGAGAACCAGCCCACCAGCTCGATTCTCTCCTCCATCCAACCCCGACCCCAACATGTTCCTCCACTTTTTGTGGATTATTCATGCCTCCGGGCTGCCAAAGACACGCAAGCACTGATGGTTAAATATATCACTGTCACTGTGCACGACAAGTTGCATTGCTGTCACATCAAACACGGCAGCTGCTTTTACTTACCCCTCCCATCAATGGGATCAGAGGTACAGCAACGACAATTAGATTCTCACAACAAAGTGTTCGTATCGGCACTTTGTATTTTTGTTATCACATTTTGGTTGGAAGGCATGCCCATGGTAGAATTCTGCCTAGTAACAGAAGATTAGAGGCCTAAATCGCATTCCATTCACTGGGATCACCAATGAGGGAAGCAAATGCAGACCTTGAATCACAAATGAATTCCTAGGTAGACTAACCAGAAAATGAGACTTCAAAATAAAAGTGCACAATTTTAAACATGGAGAAATACTGTTTTAAATTAAATCATTTGTATGTAACCATCAAAACTAATAAATGAGAACTCATAATAATAATAATAATAATGACAAATGCCATAATATGCCATAATATGCGCCACTCTTTAACTATAATGGCTGCATATCTTATTTCATGTCACACATACGGTCATTGAAATAAATAAATGATTAAATAAATGATTTAATAATTAGATAAATAAGTAATACGCACAGTTCTTGCCACACTATTTATGCTCACATTTAATTTTATTATTATTTATTTATTGGCACATTACACATTATATTTAATTATTGATAGATATATTTCATTATTTAATTTAGTCTGAAATATTCCTCCGTAGTGCTGAAGATGTTCCTCAACTCAGGCATGCAACGTTGGTGCGCTGAGTTGTGGAGCAGAGATGCACACATATGCATGTACACACATACACAAATATACAAACAAAACCAAAGATGAATGTAGGGGAATGTAGAGAAAATAAATGTTCTTACACTTTCCACACACATCCAAAGATCATCAATCTGCTTAGTTATTACATACCAGCCCCCTCCCACTACTTCCCTGTCTCTTTGATGTGGTGTATTTTGTGTACTGACAATGATAACTGAACATTATGTTTAAAGGTTAATATTAAAGGTTAATCTCTACATGTTATGACAAGGCATATTATCAATATATTCATATTGAAATATTAATATCACTGTATTGGGGAAATATTAGGTCAAGATGAAAACAAGTTGTATAACCAGTATAACCAGTGATTGTGTAATTATGTGTAGTCGTGCATGAATTCTTGTTCTCCCCTTCTGTTCTTTTCCTCCCATAAGAGGCAAACAGCCCGATTGGAGTCAGGCGGATCCCATGGGAGACATCATGGGTCAGAATGACCTGGGCCCGGTGCCACCCACTGATCTGGTGATTTCCAGTAACTGAAGCCTATCAGGTTAATAAGGTCCTAATAACAACTATATAACCTGTGTGCATATTGTGTAATATTTAGTCTTGTACTCTACAGAGACAAACTCAGGCCCTTTTTCTGTAATAACAGGGTCTTTAACAAGAGACTTCTTCTTCTTGGTGATATTTCCCACTACATTCTCCTTCCCTCTCACCATATCCTCACATTAATTAGGTCATACATTTTGTCCCAGAACCATGAATTATGAATTTATTTATTTCCCTTTTTTTTTTTTTTTTTTTTTCAAACAAAACAAACATGCTCCTTTTCACACACTGAATTCACAAATGCAGTGCGAGACAGACCAAAGTATTTTGTGTGCGTCAGAAGGCATATTTCACGGGGGATTACAAGGCCAGGTCAACACATCCAATCTCATTTGTTTGTTCTATTTCATTTTCAGGGAGGCACATTTCCTCCCCACATCAGCTGGGAAATAGGAAAGAAATAGCAGTAGGGAGTAAAGGTGTGTGTGTGTGTGTGTGTGTGTGTGTGTGTGTGTGTGTGTGTGTGTGTGTGCTTCTTGTGCTCTTGCTCCTGACATCTCATGTATGATGGAGTGTTGGGTTCTAGGGGAGTGTGTGTGTGTGTGTGCATAAAGATGATAGTGCTGGACCCATACAAATGGCATTTCCCTTGGTGATCGTTACTATCATGGTTTCTGGAAGGCATTGTTTTTTATAGCGGTGTGGTGTTTACGCAATATAACTGATGTTCACTGCCAGCGTTCTGTTTGAAGATGCTGATATACACAAGCAAAAGACGCCAAATAAGATTCAGAAGGAAAATTCAGAAATCTTGGCTAAACAAAGTACGGATTCCTCCTTATTGAGTCTGCTTCAACAATACTTCATAAGAAGTTTAAACTCATGAAGTTTGAAATAATTTTGCAATGAGTCCCATGTAGAGAGAGTACATGAAAGTAGTTTCCATTTGGGCCTTAGGGGCAGATAACAACAATTCCTGTCACGGCAAATTCCATTTTTATTTTAGAAAATAATGGCACAAATAATAAGACCGTGCCAGAATAGCATTGTAGATAAAAATGTATCAATACGTTGATGAGTTGACAGGCTAGGCCAATTAACCTGCATAAACAAGATAAAATGATTGGTGAGAGTCAGTCAGTAATAAACCTCAATGCTTCATCACACGCAGTGTTCAAGGTGCAAAGACATCAGGAAGTGGCTTGTGAATCTGATATCTCTTTTAAGCTACGAAACAAAAACATGTTTTGTTTCTAAAATAATAATAATAATTTCAGTTTCAATTCCTTGATAAGGTGCTGAAAATCTGGATTGAAACAAAGTCATCAATTAATATTCTTTGTCTTCCATGGTAATAGTATGGCAAAGATTTTGTGGCCCTTTTTAAATATTGTGTGTGCGTTGTGTGGATTCATAGTCAATGGCAATGGTGCTTGTCTACCTCAATCACAGAGCAAATCTAAACTTTCTGCACTGCAGCAAATTTGCCATGTGTTACATATCCGCCTTTGATTAATATGACTGTAAAATCTTTTCCGAACGAAGTGCATCCACGGTCCCAAAGTCATTTACGCTATCTGGGTGTGATTGCAAGTCAAGGCAGAAAGTCAAGGCAGAATCTCAAATCAGCTTTCTGTTACGTTGAAAGGTCTGGTCTGCTGTAACCCACATCCCCCCAGATGATACACCCAATCAGCATACTAACTGGCAGAGCCCAGAACATACCCCTTGTCTCTGTGTAAAGAGACAGTGATGTCCCATACCGGGCCAAAAAACATGACCTTGCCTCCCCGTCGCTCTCTGTTTGTCTGCTGCTCTATGTATATATCATTATGCTGTTTCTGGTCCCAGGCTAAAAAAATCCATACCCTGATGCTGCTGCTGAGCTTACAACAGATGTCATTACTCTACAGAGAGCAAAAGAATAGTGAGGCTCGATACTGTCATATTGTAAAATTGCCACCGCTTGTCACGGAGTCTCAAAACAAAGTTGTTGTTTTTTTTCAATAGAGAAGAATGAGAACAGAGCCAGCAAGAAGATGGAACTGCAATCTGCTACCATGTTTCACAGTGTAAATGCTTTGCCCTGTTACGTTACTATATGAGAAAACTCAAATGGGTAATCCACATAATCCTCAACTCGTTATAATGAATTTGCATACAAGAGCAGTGCCGGGGTCTATTAACAGGAAGATGAAATGTAGATTCTCTGTTGCTGATAGAAGAGAAAGAAATGAGAGGACGAAATGAGGGTGGAGAGAGAAGAAACTAACGATTGTTCTCTTTTACATAAGCCTGATTGTAGCAAAAAAATTGGATGCCATTTATGCCCTTTGTACTTTGTTAGCCTTTGAATGATGTTCACAAAATAAAGAAAGGGTACAAGTATATATTTGTGTGTGCGTATCTGTGCGGATGTGTGACATAATTCCATTTATGCAGTCCATAAGATTACTGTACGTGCGCTTGATATGTTATGACACCTTTTTTACACTTAAATAGGGAATTCTATTTCTAGGTATGAGCCATTTAAATCCAAAGACTTGCAGGTATATTGCAAAGGGAAAAAAACAATCTTCTACTTTATCTTGTCTTGGTGAATAAACCTGTTCAGTCATTTTTGTCATATTTTTCTAACTGCGGTGATGCAAAATGTGGTTCTCTTATAAGATCAATATAGCTAGTATAAGAGAGCTCCAAGAGGAAAGGTTCTTCAAGGAGAGGCCTGCTGCAGTTGCTGTTTGTAGCTTCATTTCTGAGAATGCGCCAAGAATATTGCCATCGGTTCAGTGCTTGATGTAGCTGTAGCCATAGACAGGTGCAACTGATTTCCTGTCTTGGGTGGTTGGAAGTGTCAATAGAGGTCTTGGCTCTAAGCTATGCTGGACAGAACATCCTTCTTTCTCTGAGATAAGATAATGGCCCTAGTGCCCTGCAGACAGAAAGTGGGGAGTAGACCACTGAAAGTATCAGACTGCTCCAAGGGGATGGAAAGAGAAGGGAAGGGGAAAAGTTCAAACAAAGCTAAAGAGAGAGAGTAAACACTCATGGAATAAACACCATGAAAGACAAAACCCATAGTACTTTCACAATAAAAGCTGTAGACTAGAATTCAAAATAAAACCCAGATCATGACAACCAATCGAAAAGCAGGAACATTTTAGCTTCAATATGAAAGTAACACACCAGCTCATTTCCTGTGTGAATCCTTTGATAAGTGTTTCCAATATCACACAGCGGCCTGAAACTCTCCACTCTCTGTCTTTCTCCTTTTTTGTGCTGTTACTGTGGTGCTGACCCACCAGCTAATTAGAAGCACACACACTCCCCTTAGCATCCTGTTCCTCCTCTTCACTACATAGGGGTCGGCAACAGTGGCAGCTCTCAGCCTGGGAAGCAGTGGGGGGTGTCCCTTAACTTGCCTTAATTAAACAAGGATAGAAGTGCACCAACTGAGAGTGAGTATGGAACAGGAAGGCGAGAGACAGTGTTACACATGGTCATTTTATGGTCAACGGAAAGACAAAAGGTTAGGCTGTTGAAGTTATCTGTGACTAAAAGGAGAAATGTCATCGTTAGACATATACTTACTGTTTCTGTGCCTGTGTGTGTGCTGCTGTTTACATTGATGAGGTTAGATAAAACAGACATACTTGAAACAGCAAAACCATGTAGTGTCTGAATAGTTTTGTCTACTAGGTGTCATTAGCACCGGCTCATTCCACAGAGAAGAACAGCGATCAGATGGTGAGGTAGCCGGAAAATACTTTGTTTAATAATTGCAAGCCAAGAACCTCAAGCAAAAAATAATTTCAAGCCAATGGGACAATTGGGATTAACTAAACACAAAAGACAGTTTTTCTTCCCCTGTCTTTCAGCCAAGTGCCAGGATTTGAGGGGCTGTATACCAGATCAGTCTGGACTGAGCAATGAAGGCACAATTCAGTAATTTGTCTCAGTGGATTTTGGGGACAGTACTAGCCCCCCTGGTGTTTTCTGGGAGTTTTGCCCTGCAGAGAGATATCATGGGACTAAGACAAGGAAGCCCCACATTGGCTACAGAGGTTTTATTCATCATTTTAACAAATGGCCAACTTGTGTAACTGATCTTATGCTTAGTTTGTGCTTACTTTATGTCCTCTTCTGTCAATGCTGTTTACAAAAACTCACATAATTGATGGAGAGTCAAGGTTCATTTATCATGAAGGACAGTTTTTATAGAAATAGCCTGTCCCTTGCATTTGCTGCACTCATCGTTATCACCACCGAACAGCTAGGAAACGACTATTAAACTGTGCTCAATCATTCAGGAAATTAATTAAATGCAAAGCCTTGCCCCTCTGGGAAAATACCTGGCACTCGACAGAGGACCAGCCTACATAGCTGCTGTTAGAAATACAAAGGGACAGCTTTGTCATGTTGTCACACTCTCATGCTGTTTCAAATGCTGCTATACCCCCCCACCCACATTTGTTGTGAGACATCGTGTTAATGATACATCCAGCTTATGATTCGTTTCAATACATGATACCTAGTAAAGTATACATTTGTGAAGTGTTGTACATGCACTAGTGTGTTGCTCGTGTTAGCTGTAGGGCTAGGCGCTCTTAGAATACTTGGGTTTTCTTCCTTAATTGGACACAAAATGCTGCCACACAGAAACTTGATCAAGCTCAATTTCAGGTTTGCCTGAGTCCATCCTGTCGCTTACTACGTATCTAAGTTGAGCTGGGCTGACCGGAAGTGTGAGGACCCAAGCTAAAACTTCTATGTTGGTGTCTAAGCTGTATATCTCCAAAGTGCTATGCCTAGCCCGCACACATCTCTTAGGAGCCCATCTAGGAGCTGATAAAACCTTTGAGGGAATCAGGCAGAGGTTCTACTGGCTAGGAGTGAAGCGAGATGTGGAGGAGTACTGCTGCCACCAGTGCTGTGAGTGTAAGCTCTCTGCATGCAATGCACACCTCTGGAGACCCGTGATTCCCCTCGCAATCATCTAGACCCCCTTCAGTCAGATAGCAATGGTCATTGTGGGGCCCCTTACCTACCAAAGTCCACCTGCGATCATCGGTTTATTCTTTGCCATCCTTGACTATGCCACCCATTATCCGGAGGCCATCCTCCACCAACCAAGGTTCTTGCTTTATGTCCAGAGTTTTAAAGGAAATGTGCCAAAAACTCCAGGTTAAACAACTCTGAAGGTCGGTCTACCACCCCCAGACAGATGAACTGGTAGAGCGGATTAACAGCAACACCTGAAAAATATGCTGTGGAAAGTGATAGAGAAAGATGGGAAGAACTGTGATCAGTTATTACCATATGCTTTGTTCGCTATCAGAGAAGAGCTCCGCTGGATTCTCACCCTTACAACCTGTTGTATGGACGGAGGCCGAGAGGGATCCTGGATCTGGCCTAAGAAGCTTGGGAGCAACAGCTTTCACCCCCACCAGCGTTCACCCCACGAGCACGTGGATCGAATGCACCAAAACATGGCAAAAGTATGGCCGATTATCTGAGAAAACTTTAGAAAGGCCCAGGAAGCCCACGTCAGAATAGGAGCACAGGTACGGGACTTCCAACCTGGGGAGAACATGTTGATACTTTTGTCTAATAATGACTGTAAATTTGGCGAGAAGACAGGGCCAGTCAACTACTGTGTGAGACAACTATGCCGACACAAAAACAATGGAATTTCCAGGTCCTAACGGTTCTTCAGACGGATGCTTTGGAAGCCAGCCTGGGCGCCGTACTGTCACAGATAAATGATCAGCCGTAAGTTGCTGATGCACGAAAGGAATTATGCGATTGTGGAGAAAGACTGCTTAGTAATAAAATGGGCAATGCAAAAATGATGATACTACCTGTTGGGCCCTAAGTTTACGCTGGCAACGGACCACACGCCATTAAAATGGATGTATGTGAACAGGGAGAAAAATGCTAGAGTTACCAGATGGTTCCTCGAGTTATAGCCATTTGCATTCAAGGTGGAGCACAGCGCTGGGAGAGACCATGGAAATGCTGATGCTCTATCTTGCAGGGATGAATGCCTTTGGGCTACAGCTCCCCGGGCCGGCATGGAGCTGATGGGGGCAGAGGAACAGCTCCACTAGAATTCAGTACCAGCGACAGTGCCCATTCCCACACCGAGGACAGCTGGGCAGAGTGTGGGAGTATAATACAATATATTCCCTCCCTGGACTAGCAAAGGTGGAGGTAACTCAGCTGTGGCTCGTCAGATAAGCTTGACCAAAATCGGATCTTGAAATTCTTGGCCTGATGCTAGGTAGGCGTTGTAGTTACTGGTTCTTTAGGATAATGGTTGCAATTGTACTTTATAAACTCATATTCACTCTCACATGGCACAGCAGAAAAGCATATTGGTTTGCTAATAGCCTAAATTATATAAATGCTACGGCCTGAAAAACTTCACAAATATTTTTTGAAGATCTCATAATAGCCACAGACATTTAAGTACCAATGCAGTATAAAATACTACAATAGAAAAGTATGTGCTGTATCATTCTCTCTCATAATTAATTTTGTGGGGCTAGCTCTTGTTACAGACCGAAAAGTTTGGGTGGTCTCGCTTTGGAGGATACTGCCACCTTCTCTTGTATAGGCCTGGATAATTGCTTAATTGGGGTCATTGATGAGCAACATCTTAAAAATTGTTGATGAAATGTTGTAGGCATTAACAGATTGGCTTCTAATGTGGCTTTTATTATTTATATTCATATACACAGATATGTAGTCCAAATAAATTCAGTTTGATATAGACTTTGCTTTGCCACTTGAATTGCCATTTCATGTCGAGTCATATAATAAATCAGTGCACATTCAACTTTTGTGACAACATGGAGCAGAGGGTTTGTGGTTTGAGCCAGGTTGAGGGCGAGTGGTGAACGTGCAGTGCCAATGGCCAGATGCCACTAGTACACTCACTGTATTTACTTTCTTACCAAAATAAATTTCGATAACATGCTTTCTACAAGTGATGGCCCAGATTGTGTCAACATTTGCCAGAATTGCCAGATGGCCAGTATAGCCCTGGTTTGGTCCAATGTTTATACATGCTAAACGAAACTGATATGTCATTTAAGTTATCAGCCTTAGACGTAATTGTTGTACAGCAAAACTGCCTTTAGACATCATTAAAGATAAGCTGTAGTAATTTACCAGACTAAATAAAACTGTTATAGCTTGTCACTTAAGATGAACACTTCTCAATTGTCACATTCCTCTGCATTTTATCCACTCACTCCCTCTAACCAATCTCCTTATATGGTTGTTATAACCTCTCTCTCGTACTCTCTTCACTTCACTAGCCCTTCCCTTCTCTCTCTTTTGGTCTGTCATATTAACTAAATTGAAACAAAGAACAGCTTTGATGAAAGAATAAAATAATTCTTCTAATTGCCTTCTTGACATATGTTTTAAATATGATTGATAACATGATGTCAAGTAATAAGAAAAAATATTATTAAATTAATTTTAAGATTAAAACAAATCTACATCCAGATTCAAAAAGCCTATTATTAAACATGAATTATGATATCTTACTATGATTTTCCAAATGGATTTTTTTTACTGTACCATGTATGAAGCTTATAAGGATCATATACACTCTATCTATCCATCTTTTTTTTTTTTTTTTTACCTCAGACATTTTAACTTGTATAGTGCTGTCCAAAGCCAGGCATATGACTTAAGGCCCAATTTAGCTTTTTGAGATATGAAACAAAAATGCATGTCAGAGCCAACACAGTACGTGCAGCCATCACCAGAGCTTGCTAAGTTTGAGCAGGTCAGAGAGACAGCCTTTATTTTCACTATCATTTGGTAAACCTTAACAGTGCACAATTACTGGGAGTGACTCATTCTCTTTAGACTAGTTAGTTAACACTTGGGCATTCATGTTGGTGTGTATGTTGTGTGTGTGGGTGCATCTCCTATCTATCTTCATTTCAGGCTGTGGCTGCGGCCGGGCAGTATCAGCATCCTTTATGGTCCCCGACTTTTCCTCCCTTCTTGACAGTGCTGACATCCCTGCATTGGGTGTCATTCTTATCATTAACTTGATGACAACAATGGTGACTGATTTGGCATTGATGCCCCACACCAGATCCGGCATTTCTCCCAGGAATCCTCTCAGCACCCGCTGCATGCCTGACTATCCTGGGCTCCCTCTCTGTGAGGCCCCACCTAAATCTTCTTCCATTTTTTCTTAATAAAGGTTTTCATGGGAGTTTCTGTTCTGATTGAGGGTCTAAGGTTTGGGGGGTGTTATTTTTATTTATTGTTTCATAAGGTGGGCATTGAGACTATAACTGTGTTTAATGGCTATATAAATATTGATATTCCCTTTGTAATCTTCCACCTTGTATACAGTATGTGTGTGAGGGATTCTGAGAGATTGACTGTTCCCTCTTTCTCCCTTGTTTCGAATAAAGTTTGGCACTGTTCAGGTATGTGCCTTTGGTCATTCTGCCATAACCTTTATGTTATTTGTCCTGCTCCATGACAGCATGTCTTTGAGCAATTGCTGTTGCTGTGTGGTGATGGCACATTGAGTGTCTACATATAGCTGCTATGGTCTAAAACCACCAGATCCTCGTTCAAACATTACATCAACAGGAAGGCTTGGAACATGGTCAGACATGGGGTAAAATTGTATGTATTCAGTTGTCTCATGTACTCATGTAGCCTTTGTATATACTGAGGCCACTTGGACTTCTCTCAAAGGCTGTGACTGAAGTATGACTATCCTGTTGATTCTTGCAGTTCCTCCGTTCCCCATTGGCTGGAATTCTAAAGTGCAATCTTTTAAAGTTGATCCCTTGTGAATACGTTGTGAAGTTGTGAATACATTCCCGAAATTCATATACACAGATATTATCCCATAAGATCTTAGCAACTCGCTTTTCCGTCTGATTTGTGCATGGAAAAGCATGAGACAACTTTGTGAAGTGATTTGTCACAGTAAGGACATCTATTGAACACGGTTTGCTATTCTCTGCACTTACAAAATCCAAATATACAAATGCTATGGGGGCTGACATTCTGATACTTTCAAGCAGAGCTCTTGCCAAAGGATCCAGGGTCTTGTTAAGGATGCACCTCTGGCAACACTTGACATCATACTTTGATATCAGACTCCATGCTGGGCCAGCAAAAGCATTGTCTTGTTCGATTGTTCAATCATGCAGGGCTTTCTCTATCATTCTTTGAGACAACACAAACCGGGGTCGTTTCTGTTTACTTAAAGGATCTTTGGAGATTCAATAGAGCACTACATCCTAGATTTGGCCTTTTGAGGTGGTGGGGTCAAGCTCCTGGCTTTACTAGAGCTCTTGTAGGGTGAAAACATGAATAGGGTCTTATGGTGGTGGGATAATGCCCTGGATATACTGAACCAGCTGTGTTGCTCTGACCTGCAGCCCATTGGTCATGTACATCAAATAGGACCTTAACAATTGTACTGGTGTACAATTGGGAGTACACCAATGCAAAGAACGCTTCAGCCCTAACCATTTGGTAAGTGCATGCATATTGTTGTTCCATTCTTGACTTAGCGTCTGACTGTTGTTCTGAGCAACTGCCCCTTCCATTAGCAATTAGTACCTTTTAAATGGCTATTTCATTTATCAACCCATATTTCATCAGGATGGTCAACTGGCTCTACATCAGCCAGTTGATGACGCTGGCCCTACATCAGCCAACTAGTTAGGATGGTCAACTGGCCCTACATCAGCCAGTTGATGAGACTGGCCCTACAATCTATGATTATCTAGGTTACCTTTGTCACTGGGTTTTACAGGCAAATACAGCCAGGTATCATCAGCATAGCAATGAACAAATATTATTTGTCTATAAATTTTATGACCAAATGGGATCATAGAAATAGAGAACTAGATAAGAATTAAAATGGAATCATGGAGTGCTCCACAGCTAAATTTGCAGTGGCGGGTATAGCACTACCCAAGACATAAAATAACTATTTATTCTATTATCGTATTAATATTTGTGTCTCTAATACACACAACATCTCTAGGATCAATTAAGATGTTGTGATCAACAGATGCAGCTCTCAGGTCAAGTAGAACTGGAATCAGCATCTCCTGCTGTAAGAACAGTATTTGTAGCTCTAAGTAAAATTGTCTGTTATGTTTAAAGCAAAAACCAGATTGATGAAATAAGGCTGAAGAAATGAAATCATTACTGTTTAATGATTCATTGTTCAACAATCTAATATTTAGAAGACAAAACTTCAAGCGCTAAATCTTGATTTAAACTATCAGGAATAGGATTTAGCACTGTATTACATTTCCACTGAAGCCAAAGGGATGACTGATACTTCTCGCCAGGTCATCATTTACAATTAATTTACTTTTTCAATATGCAGAACTCCTTTTTGCTAAAACATCATTATAAGTCACATTGAGACTGGTCAAATAGACTTGTGTAAAAGATGGATGGGATGAGGAAAGTAGGACAAGGAGAGGTTATATGTTTCTTAATGAGGGTTCAGGTTACACCGGAAGATAGGCAGTGACTGTGCTATGGGTAGGAAGGTCACTCCAACTTTGGGGAGCCAGGAAGCAGGTCTCACTACAGAGAGCTAAACACCCAGTATTACCTGAGTGTAAGGTATAGGCTGGACTGCACTGGTGCATCATGACCTGAAGGTATAGGCTTCTGTTAGCAGCATTGTACACCCAGACGTTTTTTAATTTGATACAAGCAGCCACAAAGAGCTAATGGAGGGGGTGCTCTAGATGGGTGACATGGGATAAATTAGGGAGGTTGAAGGCAAAGCAGGCTGCATGCAGTGTCTGGATGTGTAGGGGCTAAATAGAGTACTTAATGAACCTAGCCAGAAGGGAGTTACAGGAGTCCAGATAGGTGATGATTAGAATTTGCACAAAGAGTCTTTTGCCAGGAAGGGTGCTGATGTTGCAGATGTTGTAGAGTGCAAATCTGTCTGGCCATTGTGGGACGGGATGAATGCTTTTTTTTCTGAACCTCAGAGGAAAAATAAGCTGAAACGATGAAAGATAAGTTAACTCTTGTAGACAAACCTTTGTGAGTCCTCTGTAAGTAGTTATCTTCCTAAACTGTGTTAATTGGAGTACTTTCAGACCACGCTGATAAGCAACTCAGTTACAATAAGAAATCAGAAAGGTGGATGTCCTTTAAAGGGCGAGGGGTTATCTTATTAGCTGCTGGGAAATTGTACTGTTGAATTAAAATGAGGGGTCCCATGACTAGCCTGATACCGGGGCCACTGAGGAGAACAGGAAAGAGGGAATAGAGAAAAAGACAGAGAAAAATAGAGATGCAGAGAGAGAAAGAGAGAGAGAGAAATTCAGGTGGTATGTAGCAGTTATGTGTGTGGGAAAAGTGAGAAAGGGAGGGTGAGGGAACAGGTGAGAGAGTGAGAGACAGCGTGTGGGACGGAGAGAGAGCCATCTCAGGGTAAACGATTGGAGCTGTGCTCCCCTGTTGTATGCACCAGATGGTGTTCATTGATTATTCATTGCATGCGATGGATGTCACTGTCACCACACACAGCTCTGCTCCATTCTGCTCTCTGCCTCAATGCAGCTGGGAGCAGAAATAGGGGTGGGGAGAGGTGTACTGGGCTGAGCTGGAGGCAAGGTGTGGATGCTGTGGGCTTGGAGTCGGGATTGCAGTTTTTGGAACTGCAACACAGTATCTCCATCTCCATGCCCAAATTTATGCATGCACACTCGCACGAATCCACGCACACTCAATCCCTACACTTCAGCGCTCACTCCACTGCCGATATAGGGGTTGCAGTGAGGCGTTGTATTATCATGCATCACACATGGAGGTACACACAATATACACTGTCACACACACACACACACACACCTCACAGCTCAGCAAAGCAACCAGTCCCACATGTAATAATGGGAGCTGAAACAGCAAAATGGTGAGAATTTTTAATTTGTGTAAATGAAGTGCTGCATTCATATACAGCCACAACAAAACAAGATGAGGGGAGAGGAGGTGATGGAGTGGAATGTGACACTGGTTTCTAATAGCGCCCACCATAGAGATGATTTCAAGGGTGGTTTAGACATTGGACAGTATTGATTGTATTCGAGGGACCGATAGATATATACTGTATATATATAGCAAGGAAGTATTCATCTGCACTGCGCTCTATGCTCCATTTGAATTTCATTTCCTGTGCATCATGCAGATTCATGTTTTTAATAGACTCTGAGATTCTGAGGGAGGTCTTATATACGCTGAGTTTACAGAGCTGGAGGGATGACACCCACCGCCAAACACATACAAAAACACACATACCAAAGAGTTCAATTACCAACACGCGGTGGACCTTCTCCCGTAGACCCAGACCCAGTTGCAGTCTATTTCTCTGTGATGGAATTCACAATTGCTCTGTCACTTCCAATTTGCATTCTTGATGACTGAGGAAGACAGAGAGAGAGAGGATGTGGCAGGGAGACCGAGATAGAGACAAGTAAAATGATTAACACTCCAGGAGAGATAGGAAAGAAAAGCGCAAGGTATTTATCTGCATGTACCTGTGGCTAGCGTCACCCTCAGAGTGCATGTCATAGCATGATTGAGGTGGAGAGGTCAAGTGGAGAATTATCCATTGGCGTTGCGAAAAAGGGGGTGGATGCCTGGAGGTATCGATCTGGTTCTTATCTAATGCTGTTCTTATGCCGTCCCTTGAGACTCAGTGTCAAGTGAACAGGAGCCACACAGAGTAATCAGGCTATTACTCCGCTGACAGAGTTCCAACAGGGCAGCCGCTGAATAAAATGAGTGGACGCAGCACTACAGTGGATGTACAAATTGGCAATCTTCGATAATGGTTAGGTGTGCGCTGAGGAGCATCATGTTAGCAGGACCTCGTGATATTAAAGTGATCGTGGTATTGACATTGAGTGGCGGAGTTACTGAAAGAGAGAGACTAGAAGACACAGATTGAGGCGGACAGGAAAACTGCACTGTTGTAATTAGTCTCTCCGCAGGTGAGGAATCTCTGTGGCTCTGTTTGAAATTCCCTGACCAGAAATGGATACTGATTCCGCAAAGTTCGGTTATGGCTTTGAAACAAGCGAGGAAGGACGATTGTTCTCGGTCACTGCCAGCCTTTAATGAACAATCACTCAAATCATTTTGATTTTGCCTCTTGGTTTCATTCCAGTCAAACAGCCAATACTGAATAATTCATTGTTCCATCACAGCCTGTCCTCAAATGATCTAGTGGTTCAAATGAACCAGGAATTAGAAATGCCTGGACTGAATCAGGACTCATAAGTCACCGCTCACAGGCTAGCGTAGATCAGACCTCACCAACGTCATTGAAGATTCTCAAATTTCATTCCTTCCTCCCAGATTTTGGTTATATATCATCTGAATTGTATGATTAGTCAAGATGTTTACACGCTGATAGAACAGAGACAAATGTTTCCAAGCAGCTTTTTTTAAAATCCAACACAGACAAGAATATGAAATACAAACAACAATTTCTCTCTATGTCCAAAACTATTATTTCAAATCAGTGCAGTGCACATATGACTGGGTAACATGCTGGAGCTTGTTGCTCCTCGCCTCCCTGTGACTATTGGCCACTGTTCCCAATGAGAATACTGGCACAACTCAAACATGAACAAGAGTGTGAAATCTCCTGTGTGCACAGATGGCATGCATTTTGTCACCACAGCTTGTTAGTAATACATACCCACACATACACACACGCACACACAACACACACACACACACACACACGGTTTGACCCTTGGCGAAAGACCATCCATATTGTCCGGGCAAAATGTTGTTTGCGCCACAACTGTCATCGCCACATGTGGCCACTTTAAGTGTGAAAGCATGTGTACTGTACGCTTGACCAAGCACAGTTATTGTACGTCACTCACGCAGCAGAGTACATGCTCATGAAACAGCATCGACACGGATGCCTGCATACTCCACCGGGCACAACACGAAGACATACCAGCAGACACAGGTTGCACACGCACACACACACACACACACGCACATGCACACCCACGTCACATCAACCACACAGACGTTTTGACTGAGAGAGGGAACGCTGGGAAACACGAACAGAGCTTTTCTGATTAGTCCTCACAAAGCCCAGGGGCAGTCAGTGGTTTATGGTTCAAAGCAGACTCACTGGGAGAACTCGGCTCTTTTCTAGGTCAGGAAAAGAAGATGCCAAAAAATATGGCGTGTACAATAGTTGTTATTCATCAGCCGAGCATGTGAGCGAGCGCGATTGCAACAGGAAAAATATAGACCCCGCTATTGGTCCTCTGTGATCCGTTAGCCTTTTGTAAGCAGAATGTAATGACCTTACAGTATAGTAGTAGTAGTGTGTGTGTGTAGGTGTGTGTTCACATATGTTGCCTGCGAGAACAATACATTTAGGGGAGATGATAATTAAGGAGACGTTTGGTTACGGAGCAGGTGTTTGAACTGCTGACAAGGACACAATTGTAAATGGAACCAGCGCACAGAGAATTGCAACGGGGACGACCGAGTTCCTCTTACTTTGCCTTTTTATCGCACCGTAATTAAAATGAATTGTCTTTATTGGTGTTGTTTTTCTCCCCCCCCCCCCCCCCCCCCCCCCGCAAAGTCCTACGCTTTATTGTTCTATTGATTTATTATTGGTTGTTATTCCAACCCGCGCTGGGCCTCGTAATAGTTTTAGCTCTGCGATTGCTCCGAGCTACAATGAAAAACGTGGGGGCCCGGGCTTTATTTCTCTTTTTGTTCCGCTCTCGACTCGATGAATCTGAATGGAAAAATTTGCAATGGAACAGACAAAAAAAAAAAAAAAAAAGAGCGTGCGCTTGAGAGACTGTCGGTGTGTGTCATCTTGCATTAAATCTGAAACGGCTCAAAGTAATTGCTTGAGTGCAGGGGCAGGTCCTAGGCTGTGGAAATGTTATTACTGCCTTGGTTCTCTTGACAGTCGGGGATTAATCAGCTTTTTATATCTTTAATGAAACTTTAAGTATTTGCTGGTCTGCAGAACTTTCGACGGACAGCAGATAAAGCGTGTCTGCGTCAAACGGCGATAAGAAATAACTGTAGTAGACATTTTACGAATGAAGTTGACTATTAGCGCGCCGCAGTCAGAACAACCTATCAAACTGAATCGGAGAAGGCGGGGAACGCTTGTAATGCTTGCGATATTGCGACTGTGATTCTGAACTTGCTCTGAGATTGCTCTGGCATTTTCTTCCAATCTCAAGTCAAACAACGTCACCGTCTCAAATCGGGTTTGTGATAAACACTCATTATATCTGGAGGGAGACTGTTGCAATGTTTTCGAGAACAGTTACATCTCTGAATGCAGCTTGCACCGGGGCAGAATTTGGCTTCAAAATCTGCAACTAAACTAAACCTTCAACTTAAACTGACCTGACACAGTATCGCTGTGTATTTACATGCGTGTGTGTGTGTGTGTGTGTGTACATCTATGGATATCATCTATATAGGCATCTATCTATGTATACAATTTTGTGCAGTATTGTGTCAGCACATAATTGTACTGCAGTGCAATTCTGGCGGACGCACACACTTGGACACACTTTTGAACACACCCCCAACAAAAGCACACTAGCGCCTCTATATGTTGCTTTAAATGTCTACGTGGTTTGGTCCTCGGGGGGTATGATGCACCTTACAGCTGACCCAAGCAAGGACAACCCCTCACTGTGTCTATCCTTTACTCCCAAAAGTGCTGCTACAGTATTCCCACATTTAGAGGGCAAGGTATGCACCGAGCAATTAGCAAGCACCTACTGCACCAATTCAAACTCCAAAATACACAAGGCAGTGGTGCAGAAATGAAGAGAATGCCAACATGCAAAATGATGAAATGAAATGCAACTGTCACAGGCACATGTGCGTGCGCGTGCGCGTGCACGTGCATGCGGGTGCACTTGTCTCTCAATGCGCCAATCACCTCTGAAACATGGATTCAGCCCTGACCGATGGCTCGTTGAGTCACATGCTCAGAAACCTCCTCCGGAACATGTCTCTCTCTCTCTCTCTCTCTCTCTCTCTCTCTCTCTCTCTCTCTCATCCTCTCCCACCTTCTAGCTCTAGCTCAGTCTTTCTGGGGAGCAAAAAGGCAGCTTGTTTTGGCCAAGCACTCTGAATGAAAATAGAAGCAATCATTTATTCATCGATTGAAACATCAGAGGGCCGAGAGAGTGGGAGCAACAAAGAGCGGGAAAGACAGAATGGCTGAAGGATGAAGAATAAAAAAGAGCGGGCGGACAAGAGAAGTAATGCAGAGCGGAGATTAAACAATGGGAGGACAGAAATGTTGAGTGAACAAAAAGTAAGTTTTGTTTGAAGAGGAATACATCAGAGCGTACAAATAAGAGGAAGGTCAAACGACGGAGAAAAAAGAGAGAAACACAAATCAGGGTATTACAGTTGATAATGTATGACATATACCCTTGTAGGAACATATACATGTACCCCTGTTGACCCGTGTAGGAAGAGTATTTTCTGTACCAGCTAGTAATACGACCTCAGGTTATTTGTAGTTCTATAAATACTGATGATCCTGTGGTCGTGACTTTGAAAATAGAAAATATGATGAAACTGTCCGGACTGTCATAGCGCTAGTCGCCGTGAACAAAATGAAAGTTTTAAATTAAAATTTTAAGAGCCCCTCAACGGTGTTGGGTCCCATATTTAATGTCTTTTGAAATAATTATGACCAAGAAAAAACATAAAAGCTTTATGACAAGGTCTATAAATGCAGAATAATCTCTTCCTGCAGCTTTTGTTCAGAATGACGTGCTCTCTTCATGTTCTAACCCAAAAGGCAGGAGAAAAAAAAGAGTATTATTCTTGATATGACATGCAAACATGATGTTTTTACGGTCGTGCACAAATACGCTGACACATACATGGCAGGAACTTGAGGATACGATGGATAACATGGTGACAAGGCAACAACCTGAGGGTCAGATTTCTCTGTTTTATTGACACGAATCATTAACTATCTCATCTCAGGTACAACACATGTCCAGCAAAGCGCAAAAAGAGTGAAAAGCCATTGTCCTCTGCAAGGGTATACATTTAAACAGCATTATCCTTCACTAGCGGTGTGGGGGGAGGGGGGGATACATGACATGAAACAGCATTTTTTCCTCTAAGGGAACTCTCCCAACTACAGGCAGGTGATGTGAGTTGAAGATAGGAGAACCAGGTTCCCAGGATACATTACTTGATACATTCTATTTTTTTTTTCTTCAGAGATATAAGCTAAGATAGATTCCTCCCACACAGTCCAAGTAAACAAATACAGAACAGAGAAGCAGTTACAGTGATACAAGAACGTTAAAAAAAAAAAAAAAAAATCATCTCAACGAAAAAGAACGAAAGGAAACCGAGAAATGAAAAAAAAACGAGTGAAAAAAAGCAAATATGTTTGCAAATCCTCAAATCTCAAAGGTATTCTATCCTATTCCCGTCCCTCCCACCCTCCCTCCTCTGTTTTTTTTTTCTTTTTTTTTTTTTCTAGTATCATACAGCAAAAAACATTCAGAAGAGCAGACCAGAGTGATAGAAAACACTCATGCAAAGAAAGCCTTTTTCACACATAGTCACAAACACAAATCATCTCAAACAATAGTGCTGCCAACAGTCAGTGCCTTCAGATCTTTTAGTGGATGCTGTTATTGTTGTTGCTGTTCTCTACAGACTTTGATTTGCTACTGATAAAAAGGATATGTGTGACAGACTGTAGTCATAGGCTCTCAGGTCTTCTAGCTAGAATGACCACCCCTCTTTCTGTCTGTCCATGGGACCTGGGGCGGGGGGAAGGTCCAAGTTGGCAAATAGTTCATTACCAATCCCATAGTCTTCGTGCAGGATCCCCATGAAACGAGAAGTTCAGGTGGTGTGGGTGGTGGTGGTGGTGGGGGGGGGTGTTACGGCTGAAGACCCAGAGCCACAGGAACGATCTTCTAGTTTGTTTTCCATTATAAAAAAGGCGTGATGTTTTTTTTGGCATCTGTTCTTATTCTTTTAAGTCCAATATATAGCCTACTTTTAAACTCTATTTGTATTACAATCGTTTTCTATGTAGCAAACAATTAGCTTTTTTTAAATTCAATGTCATGTATATGCACATTCAATCCACGTTGCATTCACTTTTGATGCAGTCGCTCTGTAGAGGTCGTATGATATAGTAAATATAATGATCCTTGCCATGAAGTCTCTTTTTCTTTCGTAGATATATTTTTGTATATATGGAGATCTCTACACGGACGATATGTATGCATCTAATCCATCTTCCTTGGTTACAGTTCCTCGGAGCGGATGACGTGGAACAGCGTGACGTTGTAGAGGACCTGGTGGCCATTGTTCCAGGCATAGAGGGCACGGTCATGTGGATTGTAGTCCAGCATGGAGATATGTGAGTACTTATTCTGGAAGGCAATATCAATATACTCATAGGTGGAGGAGTTGGTGGAGTAGGCGTAGTAGACCTTGGTGCCTCCGGAGTAGCCGTTGGTGACATAGAGCGTGCCACAGATCATAAAGGACTCACCGGCGCTCCTTTTGGGGTGGTTGGTGGTCCAGCTCTTGATGATCTGCAGCGTGTTGGGGTTCAGCTTGCTGATGACGATGTTGCCGGCGTTCTGGTTGGTGGCGTACACGGCCCACAGGCCGCCCTCGTCCACCATCAGGTCGATGTCGGAATGGCCGCCCCAGGCGTAGTGGTACGCGTTGTTGAAGCCGGCGTAGTCCAGCTGCCGGGACTTGCTGATGGCGGAGGTGCGGAAGTCAAACTTGATGATGACGTGGCTCTGGAACTTGTTGAAGTAGATGGAACCATTGTAGACCACCTGGACCTGTGCCCGACCACGGGTGGGGCAGCCGGTGCGACGTGAAGTTGTCCGTCGTCATGAAGTCTTGCATGGACTTGTACTCCCGCACAAAGCGGTTGTTGTGGTAACCGTCCATGTACCACACCTAGACAGTAGGACGAGGAGAGAGAAAAAGGGGGGCGTCAGGACCTTTAACATCGATGGAAATACATCACCGTTCCTCAATGCACCTTTATAAATATTTGAATGGTGTATGTGGATCATGCATAACCCCGCAGAATAAATCAAATCACGCCATCAACGAGCATCCTAATTAAGTTAGAGACGCCGGTTCCTAGAGGAGCAGAGCAAGCTGAGATCCAGCAGCTTCTGAATACAAACAGTCAGGATGACAGCCGCAGGACGGGATGAGCCTGGCCCCGCAGGGATAATGCCCATCATTCCAGATAAAAGGCTCGTCTCAGCTGCTTCGACCTAGCTTCCTGCTGGCCCCCGTGGCGATGGGCCGAGAGATATCATTCCGGAGCTGCTGGGGGGGCTCAACCACTTCCACTATCGCGCCGGGACTGAGACACCTGAAACCCACCCCCGAACCCCCCCCCCCCCCCACCCCCTTGCGCTGTGATTGACTTAAAAATGATTCAGATCAAGGAAGTGGGGCCTCCCGGGGGCCAAGAAAACACGGAGCCAAGGCAGCCCAGAGATAAAAGACATAGAGACCTGTCTGACTCTTTCCTTCCTGAGCCTGTCATAACACAGTGAACGCTTTCAAGTGCTTCGCGCGAAATTCATTAGTTTCCACGCATTTGTTGCCTTTTACAGCACGATAATCACAATCTTAGTCAGCACTCCCCTTCTTACCTGCTGCCAAGACTTTTATAATATCAGTATACATATTATACAGACAATATTGTTGCAATTATTAGAATACAGGAAGCGTCTACCCATCTATGTGGGTAAATGTTGCTGGTTCTTCATAAGTTCTACTAAAGAAACAGGGAGTGTACAATTCTACATTTCCTTGTGAATGAGACATTTGTTGATGTTTGACAGCCAAATAACCCACTGGGCCGTCTAGCTTCTCATCTAAAGTGTTTAAAGTGTTGTAGTAATGAAAGCAGGTCCATTCATTGAGACAACAGATGCCCCACAAAGGCAATTCAGATGCTACCGGCTGCTGATCGAAGAACGGTGACGAGTGTAGGGTCACGGTCAACTCCATTTCAGTCAAATCAAAGCATACCCTTGTGTCTCCTTCGGGCGCCAGGGGGTCCGTCATCCAGGAGCCGAACCTAGATCCAGACGTCTTGATGGTGATGGGATCGCTGATGCCCGTCAGTTTGCCACATGCTGCAAGGGAACAAGTGAGACGGGGGATAGCTAGGACAATAGCACACCAGCACACCTGTTTGGGCGTCTGCCTTTCTTACAACAGATCTCATTTCCTTTTCCACTAAAGTTTCTAGAGGGGGAGAACTGGTGCCCATTATGTCTACACGTTTCAGATTTTCTCTTTGTGTCATCTGAAAGAGGTGCTTATTCAGTTCCCGCATGCTTAAGCCTGTTTCCCTGCCTGTGTTTGTGCATGTACGAGAGAGAGAGAGAGAGAGAGTGAGAAAAGACGAGAGAGAGCGAGCGCCTCTGTGTATTCTACTCCTGCGTGTCGGTTGTAAGCCGGCGTAGTGTTAATTAGTGTTGATTGAGGTGTTAATGTGAAGTTGACAGAACTAACACTAGGCTGTGTGTCCCTCGTGACTGGAGAGCTGGTCAGACTAATGTACCCATTAATACGACCCGGCGGAGAATAACCTCGTTCTTGTTCGGTTTCAACAACAATGCTCACTACCATTCATTTAAGTAGTGAGTGTGTGTTTCGGTGCTGGGGCAGAGATCAGTTAGACGGCTCTGATGACTTAATTCTAACGAGTGAAACTAATGAGTGGTTTTGATACGCTAATTCGCAGAGTGGGACTCTGATGATGGCTCACTTTCAGCTTTCAGCAGTATCTCTCTCTCTCTCTCGCTCTCTCTCTCTCTGCAACTTAAGTGTTGCATCCGCTAACGCTTCTCCTCGCCCTCGCCTTCTTTTTCCCTCTTTCTTGAAAACCCAAATCTAGTTGTCTCTCTGGCTCTTTAAGTGGTGGTGAAATGTGATTACGTCTGCTCCTGCCTCTCTTTCTTTCTTTTTTACTTTGTCTGTCTCACTCCTTTTCTCCTTTAACTTTCACACATTCACAGTTTTTAGGGGAAAACACATGGATTGGACTCTGTGTATGTGTGTGTGTGTGTGTACACCATATGTCGCGCCTGTGAATATATGTGTGCATCACACCTCAGCAGCAGCTGAGAGACAAACACGTGGTCACATGAGTAGATTGTACTATCCCTAGTGGGGGTTGAGTCCCTTATGTAACCCTCAGTGGGATTACAGAGTAGAGTAATCCATTGGCCATTGATTTATTTATTTCTTTTCTCTAATCATGGCTCTATCTTTAGATGACGACTACCGTAGCTGAGTGCCGGGGAGCCTTTGCCACTGCTGATGATCTACATTCTGGAGATGCACACAGGGTCTAATCCCCTTTTGGCCTGAATTTGCCTTGGCCAAACCAGAGGGCAGAGCAAATGGAAAATCTAATAGAAACTGGAAGTGAAATGACAAAACGCCATCAGCTTTGCCCTGGTATGTGAGGATTTGGACATAGACTGAAGACTGAGTCCTTGACAATGAATGGGGTTTTTTTTTAGCGAGCAAAGAGAGAAAGGTGAATGATGAAGAGTGGAGAGAGAGAGAGAGAGAGAGAGAGAGAGAGAGAGAGAGAGATTGGATGGCATTAAAGTAAATGGTGCATTAGCAAATATATAATGTGAGCCATACTATGTGATGTTGTGTAATTGTGTTCTATACTGAGGAAACGGGAGATAAGAGCAATGGCAGCGGAAAACAGTGTTGAGTTACATCGTCTAGGGGGATGTGTGGTGGTATGGCCTTCCTGCCCCATCCATCAGTAGTTCAGTATGATGGGACTGAATCCGCCTGCATGTCTCCATGCCTCCCACAGCACTGGGGCATCACGCAAGGTGATTTATTTATTTGATTATTGCCCAGCGAGCTGCCGTGTCTCCTTGATCGATGGCCATTGTGTCCCCACAGCCACTGGGCTGTTACTCTCTCCAGCACAAAACAGCATGAAGGGCAGGTCTGCAGGGGCCCTATAGCCACTCTCTCTCTCTCACTTTTCCTGCCCTCCTTCACTCTATCCCTCTTTCTCACTCCCCTTGCCACTCTCTATCAATTCCTCCTGTCGCTCTCTCTCTATTATTCAACATTCAAGTTTCTCTAACCCTCTGCGCAACACTGTTTTCTTTCTGTTCTTTCCTGTTGATGCAAATGCCGGCAGCGACCTTCGCAAGCTTACTCCCAATGACAGGAGTATATCGGAGTGTATTTGCGTGCACTGTGGGTGGACGCAGGCGGTCGTGTGAAGATGAAACGAAGAGCCGCTCTCTGTTCTGCCTGAGCCAGTCCCTCGCTGGGTGACCCCTCGCCTTTATCTCATCTGATCTCACACTCACTGGAGTAACTCCTGCAGTTCCCTGCTCTCTCCTATTTTTGGAGGTCCGTCCACAGTTGAGAGGCACGGCATTGATCTGCGAGCGCAGAAATGAACAGAAACTCCTGCTCCAGTCCAATAAATAATGGACTGCTAGGGAGACTAGTAACAAAAGGAGACATATATGGGGGGGGGGGGAACAAATCAAACACAGTGGGGGGAAAGAGAGAAAGAATGATGGAAGAAGGAATGGGGGGATGGTCCAATGAAGTGCAAGTGTAGTACAGCAGCACGACAGAATCTTGCTTTTCCAAACCCGGTGAAATGCGTGCACTGAAATATCTATCAAACGGATGTCCAATACATTAAGTGCCATGAAAATGTCTTTAAATGGATCAAAAAATGTTGGAAGAATAAACAAAGTATGCTTGCATTGCTCCTTTAAACTGAATGACAGTCTTTTCCTTTTTTGATGGCAGAACTGTGTGCATGTTCACGGGCGTGCACGTGTGCGTTTTGCGTACGGCACGACTGCAGAGTCACTATTAGCCGTCTGAACAGGGAGCGTAGGCGCTGTAACTAATATCTCCCTTAACTGCAACTGTGAGTAATTGGAAACACGGAGACAATATACCCATGTTGTGAGACGTGTAACTGTCTCTGCTCCTGTAATATCTTTTAGTCACTGCAGTGTGGGCGTGCATCTATTAGCACTGTCAGCTGTGACAGAGGTGTGAGTAGACTGAGGCAGGGGCTAAAAACAGAGATGCGAATGTGATGAGAACTCGCAAACCGAAAAGCCATCACAAGCTCTTTTCTCTGTGTGTGTGTGTGTGTGTGTGTGTGTGTATGCCCGCACACCCGTGTCTAACAGTTGTATAAGCATCATTAGCCCAATCAACTACACCCCATCTATTGCATAGCAGGAAGTCAGTTCTATGTGTGAATCTACAGTAGACTCACACAGTACGCTCCATAATTATGAGATTTACAACAAGAAAAAACATCACAGCTCAAATGTGAAGATAAAAGTGAAACCTTGTTTCTTACGGGAAGATCCGTAAAGTATGAATACATGTTGTAAGAATCTGTGTCTGTTAAGATGTTGCAGTCACGCACAAACAACAACATCGCTAAAATGTTGTAGTAGTATCGTGAATATGCCTGAGGGTCTCTTTCTAGTCAGCCACAATATATGAGTGGTGTGTTGGGGGTGCATGCACATGTGTTTCAGACAAGAGTGTGTGCCAGCGACTTTCTGTGCCTACCTAATTTTTGCATGCACGCTCGGAGTCTCTCCTCAAGATTTGACACTCTGTTGTGGAGCTCCTCGTAGTCATAGGCCCCCATCTCCTCCTGAAGTTCGCTTAGAACTGACGTCAGATTCTGGACCTCCTCCTTAAACTGCAATACCAATTTGGCATCGGCTTTGTACTCCTCCAACACTGGTATCAACGGTCTAAGCTCCTCCATTTTCGCTTTTATGGCCTGAAAGGATTAGAATAGGCTCGGTTCAGTGTCATGCGCGACAAAAAAAAAAAAAAAAAAAAAGAGAGAGACCCCCCACCCCGCCCCCCTGCAGGTCCAGAAAAAAAAAGAAAAAAGGAATCACCTATCTGACCCTGACTACACTAATCTATCCTGACTTCTTCATTGACATGGTGTGCATGTTCAGTGTGGGTGGACAGTGTGTTTGTCTGTGCAGGTGTGTGTCTGAGCGAAACAAACCCCCGGCACATACTCTCCACCCGCTGGACGAGCGGAGCAGGTGGCTCCGTCCCCGGGTGTTGACCAGCCGTTTTAAAAGCAAGCCCTCGGCACACCGACAACAATTGGGAAAGCTCTTTATTGGTCATCATCGTTTAAAATGCAACATCTTATTAAGGATTACATGCTTTTACATGTCACACACAACAAAGTGTCTCGAATTTTTACGTCTAAATTTTTACGTATAGATTTGTTTAGTAACCAAATATGCATAGACAAAAGCCAAAGTAAAATAAAATAAATAACAGCAATTAGTTAATAATAATAGTAATAATAATAATAATAATAATAGTAGTAATAATAATAATAATAATAATAATAATAATAAATGTATTTATGTTTGAAAAAGCTTTTAGATGGAAAACTTTGACAGCAGTAACATGCAGGAAGAGATCAGTGGTTGGTTGGTTTGGGAAAGGGGTGGGGTTTTCTTAGTCTTAATGGTGCTAAAGGTAAATAAACTGTTTGACGCCCAAATGCTCTCAGTACTGTGGCCCAGTTCAGGGGGAATCTGGGATTGACCTGCCTCTTCTTCCCTGTGGCTCTCTTTACATGTCTTAAAGTTAGCCCTGCAAGCAAGAAAATGACAGACTGTTGACAGGGGCTCGGCTTACTAACCTATCTAACAGACACACACATACGCACACACTTAAGTATAACACACACTTGATTAGAGAAAATTTGCAAAACATGCATTGAATACAACGCTGGTAGCGGGCATGCACAGATGATGTGAGCACACAAAATAAGTGATGCAGGTAGGATGAGAGAAACACTGATGTCAAACTAAAATTGCTGGAGTCAGATCTCCATGACTGTGCAAAATCCATCAGTATCCCTTAAGGGTACTTGATGCATTTGATTGAGTAACTGTCAAATAATTTATTAAAAGGTACCTAGGTTTTGATAGGATAGTAAACCTTGGTCTTTTTCTTTAATCAAATCAGATACTATCAAGGCAGTGGATTTTCTCCAAGCCGCCGCCATCACCTAGTGTTAATAGACTTAGTAATTGGTGTGAAATATAAGAAGGGATATTGATTATTTTATGTTGCCTCTATATCTCGGATCATTTTACCTTTTTTGATTACGGCATTTTGAATCCTTTCGTTATGTGTGTGTGGGATGGTGCTTTAGGCGATTCTGAACCATCTCCACAGTGGAAACACATATACACACACACACACACACACACCATGGGTAAGACTGTGTGTGTGTGTGTGAGAATGGTGGTTGGGATGGCTCAGAGGTCCGGCTCCGTACCTTGTATTGCTTGGCGATGTTCTGCTTGTGGTTCTCCTCCACCTGTCTGAACTTGGTCTCCAGACCGCGGAGCTGCACCTCCATCTTCTCCACGTACTGCAGGTCTCTCTGGGTCCGCTGGTCCAGCACCTGGATGGACTGGGTCATGTTCTGGACCTAAGGTGCCACAGGGGGACGGACACAATCTGAGTAATGAAGTACATTCCCCACGTCTTCAAGCAAAACGAGCATCAAATGTAGAGAAAAAAGACGGCAGACAACATTTTATTTTGGCCTCGCTTTCTCTTGGCAGGGTCTATATACTAACTGTTGGCTGCTAGAACTGAGAGACTACTCATCACAATCGACAAACTCAATCTGACATCAAGCCAACTAGTATGGGGCCTAACACACATGGCGCAAGTGTAGAATACATACTGTTAAGATACTTGGTTTCCTCTCTAAAAGTGTCTATTGTGAAGCCAGAGACTCTTGGCTCGTCTCTTATTTACTCAGCAGAGATCAGTGGATGCCCGTGATTTTGTTTGGCAGCCTGTGATGATGAGGGGGGGGGGTGAAATCTGACAGCTGCTCTACTCCAGATTATTTTGGGATTATCCCCTACCAATATATAAAAAGCAATAAGAATATTTTGCCATGAAGTTGCCTAGATGTTCTTTTCTTCTTTATATAGGGTAGTCTTAGCTTCCAGCCTATGCAGTGTTGAGAGTATTAAACTGGGTTGCATCATCAGTCGTGTTGCTCGGGCAGTTTACAGTACAAGAGAAACTCACAGTGAGCTGGAGCGTGCTGCTGCCTCCCATGATGCCGCTTCAGTTTCCAGGGAGCTCATTAGAGCATGATTCCTATTCTTGTTTTACGGGCGGGGAGGTGATCGAGAGGCCACAAACACGGGTAAGCCTCTGTGTGTGTGTGTGTGTGTGTGTGTGTGCGCGCCATGTATCCATGCACACACTCTGGGCATAACTTCCACCGGTTGCGACATGTGTTGCCAAGGAGTAAGCGGTAATTACCTTCTCTAGCAGCTGTCTCAGTTGTTTGGTGCGGGCGTCCCGTGAGCACATGGACTGCTGGGGCGCCACCACAGTGCAGACACACCTCCCCTCACTATCCTGGGCTGAACTGTACACCTGCCACGATTCTTCTGGGTTTGCTGGCAACACCTGAGGACAAAGCCGGGGAAGAGAGAGGAGTTGGATTACAATGTTGCAGAGAGAGAGAGAGAGAGAGAGAGAGAGAGAGAGAGAGAGCGGACAGGAGCAGAGGGTGAGAGGGAAAGAAAAAAAAAGTTCGGAGGAGAAAAAGAAAAAATGCCAAATTTGTGACACTGTAGTAAAACATCCACAACAAGACACAGTATCGTCAACCTACATTGACCCCAAGCAAAAACTAATCTTAATCTTAATCTGTCCCATGACATGTTTCAGGTCAACGGGATCTGACCGAGGACGACACTTCAGTGCTATTTTGCTTCCACAGTACCACTTACACGTTGCCACGTTTGACGCTAACGCGAGATTACACACCACATATGACCATCTGGACACCACACACCACCAGGCTCCGCCCATTTCGCGCCATCAAATCACTGAATGCCAAGCAAAGGGACGATATAGCCAATCACGCTAGCCCACACTACTCCCATCACCCATTCAGTTTCTTTCCATTTCCATGCACGAATGCTCCAACTGGAAGGTGTTTTTTTGAGTGGCAGCTACTCAGTTATATTTCAACTTTATTTGAGAGTTGATGGGATTTAAATGAGTGACTTTGGAAACCAAGAGATTCATCGGTGAAGCTGACTGTAGTAGAAAGTTGGTTATTCTAGGAGGACATCGGCTGGTCAAAAATTGAGAGACTGATTGATCCAATTAGTGACAAGCAGTGACTCTGCAAAATCTAAAAGGAGCAATTATAGTGGCTATCAATCTGCTGCACTGTTTCCTAGTGAGGATGTGTTGATAAGACAGGAAGTCACTATCAAGCACTTGTCTTGATATTTCAAGATTTCTCTCCAATGACATTCAATGAATATGTGTATGATGTCCCAAGAAGCAATTTAAAAAGGGGATTAAAATGATCACTGACTAAATTAACACAATGAAATCCCATAGTGGCAGTAGGTCCCACCATGCTCATGTTACAATGATTACACTTAAATAATCTCAAAGGACAAAAGTGACAGAATCTGATTACCATTAGCCTACATGTCTAAAGACTTTACTGGGTAAATACATATTGATTCAATATTATTTGATTTTGTGGTAAATACATCTACTGCCTATGAAGCTTCCAATTACTATTATTATTTGTATTATTATCATCATTATTATTATGCATTTTAATCCAAGTGGCCAACAAGTGCCCATCAAATTCTTCCTTCCACCTATCAGTGCAAACTACCTGAGAAAACGATGATACTTTCAATCTGGCACGGAAATGAGTATGGTCGCAACCCAGAATCTGCCAAGAGCCTGATGTAGAAACAAAGAAAAGCTCCATCCTGCTTAACAGGACCCTGCCTGGACGCCCCATCTCTCATTCACGAGTGTGAGTGAGGTCTCCCGCTGTCTCGGGCTGAAAAAGACTGCCCTGACAATTTAATTTCAGTCACTTCATTTTTCCACAACGGACCTTTATTTATTCAATGACAGAACAAGAAGCGACCACGAACCCTCCACTTTTCCGTTCCAGTGCGCTCATACTGATAGAAACAGCAGCCCAGGCGCAGGTTCCAGCTGGGGGAACGTCAAACCCAGGTGGAAGACATCAATCACGACTCTGCAAACCATTTTTACTCTTGCAAGCCCCTCGCAAACAAATTTCATTGGAGGTAGTAGGACACTTTGAGAAGGAGAGACATTTTCCACTCAACGATGGACCAAAATGCACACAAATCCCTATGAATAACGATTCGGAGAATACTCGACATTCATTGAGAAAAAACCGAACCGGCCCGAGGGAAATCTAAAAACTTGCGCACTTACTCTTGTGCTCCGGTCCGGGTACCCTCCCTGTGCCGCTGTGAGCTTGGTGGTATTGAGCCCCACCAGCGAGGGGAGCGTCTGCGACATCCAGTTGGTGATCATCGCCATGGTGCTGAGCACGACGCCGATCTTCAGCAAAGGCACCGACATCTTTGCGCTCTCCCTTTTTCCCAAAAAAATTCAGGCCGTCTTCATTCTACAGACTCCGGTGAGAAATAAGGGATGCGACCCATGTTGCCCAGAGGAGCTTGTTTTATTACCCGGGAGTCCGGCTCGGTCGGTCTTTTCTTGGACATCTCCAGTGAAGGATATGGGGTGAACAATTCGGACGTGATGAGAGACCCCCAAAAAACGGTAAGGAACGGTCAAAGATAAAACTGCAGCACCGTATCAAGTGGAAGAAGAAAAAAAAGAACCCGGAATAAAACCGAAAGTGGTGGATGTTAGAGGAAAATGCCCTCTAAATATATCCTCCCTGCTCTGCGCTGTCCCGCACACTGGTGCCTCTCCGTTCTCCCGTTACTATTTCGTTCACGCCCGTCGGTCCGCCTCCTGCCTCGGTGCGCTCTGTGATTAAGTGCCACTGACTACACACAGGCTGCTCCAAATGGATGAGATCAGGAAGGAGGAGGAGGTACTACGGGATCTAACTATATAGCCAGACGCAATGATGTCAGCCAGGTTGGGGTCCGTTCATTGTGATATCTCGGGATTGCGCCTGATTCGCCCGTAGCCGCCCCACACACACTCTCCCCAGGGGGCGGGGGTCGGGGGTGGGGGGGGGGCAATGAGCAGTGCGGTTGGGGGGGACGCGCGACATGCATGGTGAGATGCTGAGGGGTTTATTTACTGTGTGGACCCGTGACATTTATGGCTCCGCTGTCCCCTACGGCGGACAAGCTCTCAGCTACAGTGCCAAACCTCCTCGGCCTGCAAATTAAAACGATAATTACCCCTCGCAATTATATTTGGCTCCTCTATTTTAGCGTGCGTTTCAATGCGCGCGCATAGACTGAAGGTGGATTGACAGCCACTGCATAATAGTACTGTAGGCTACTGCATGGACACACACACACACACACACGACACGAAGCTGCTACCTTATGGCATGAAAAGGTAGTCGTTAGGGATCAGGATCTGTTTTGTTCATGTCTTCGTGTAGGCTCGAGCGATGCCGCGGGCTCATGCATGTGCTTCCAAAATTGAGGATATAATACGTGTGGCTCTAGCGCCATCGTGTAGCTGATTTTGGTGTTGCTTGAAATCAAAAGTGTTTTTTTTAAACGTAAGGAAGCATCACCTAAAACACAAAAAATCAAATTAAATTTAAAAAAAAACATTGATATATTACATAAATTAAACACAAGGTGTAAATTTCCACTGCCCTTTCAGTATGGAAAACTATAACACTTTCTATATGGTTACTGGGTTTACACACAATGTGGTGTGTGTATTTAACAATACCACTATATTGGTGGCTCTTTTTCTTTAGCAGGAGATCTTCTTTTTTTAACATTGAAGTAAAGTATAAAATCTGTTCAGATCTCAACATCCATACTCGGATAATGCTCCAGCCTATGGGCTACATTGCAGTACTGCATGATACATGAGCTCTCCAGAATAGCAAAAGTGGCACTATGTCCACGGCTATTTCTATCGGCTCCATAATGCAGTTCCTCTGCTAAAGAGAAAGCTGCGGTTTGCACTCACTCCACCTCTATATTTATCTCTTTCCCTCGTCTTATCTCGTCCACTTCTCTGTGACCTTTCTCAGTGTGAGAGCTCACAGCAGTGGTGGCTCCACAGATTAGTGTGAAGTGTCGGTGGGGGTCAGCTCACCACTGTGCCAAGGCCACTATATCCTGTCCAGTTAGGTCTAGTCTTGTCCAACCGGGTGCAGCTCAGCATGACACAACACAGCAGCCTCAAATAACATCCTGTTTGAATGGACTTAATAACTTTTCTATGATTGAGCAGTCTTGCTCAATGGAACTAATGAGGGTAAATCCCACCCAATTTCACAACAGGTAGACTGAGGCAAATGCTAATTGAAAAGTTAGCAACTGATAATAGATCAAATCCATCCGCTCTTGGAACTTCTGGGACTCAACACTTAATAGAGCAACAGCAGCAGGTTAGTCACATCAGGCCATTGAGAGAAAATCTACCTATCTAGAATCTGTCTGTCTGTCTGTCTGTCTGTCTGTCTGTCTGTCTGTCTGTCTGTCTATCTCGATTTTTCTAATTAAAGCCACAATGTTGTCTGAAGTCGTCCTACTACGAAGATGCAGGGCTGTTCCAGCCATCACAGCACACGCTGTGTTTCCACCTACACCTCTTCTGCTCTCCCTCTTTCCCCCTCTCTCTCTCTCTGTCTTTCAACAAGTCATACTGAATAATAAATAGCTTCAACCACAGCTGCCAATCACACCACACAATGCAATTCAGCTCAACTCATCTCGCTTGGTCGCCTGAATTGAAAATGAATTGTGTTTTTTTTTTGTGTTTTTTTTTCAATTAAAAATCATTTGTTTCAAATCGTTCCATCGGGGCCGTATTTCAAGCTCGTAGCGGCGTGAGAGGTGAAGGTGTTGGCGCAGAATCAAAAAATCATTTCATTTGAATTTCAGTAACTGCGCCCGGGTCTGTGATGTAATATTGATCCGCACATTCAAAAGGAATGAGTACTTGACTCTTGTGTGTGCACGTGCATGAAGGCTGAAATACGGGAGGGAAAGTGATAGTAGCATTTCGACACGAAAGGGATAATTAAGAGGTGTGTGTGTGTGTGTGGGCTTGCAAAGCGTGTGCCTGTGTCCTGTGCAGCAGCTTTGCAGTAATGGTTTGTGTGTGTGTGTGTGGGGGGGGGGGGGGGTTTGTTTGTAGGCTGAGCTCTGGGTTTTCTAAGGGTCTCCGTGAGATGCGCTAGGTTGTGGGCCTGGAGCCGTGATGGGGTGGGGGGGGGGGGGGGGGGGGGCTACTAGGTGAGGAACAGATGCTGCCCTGGCTGCTTACTACTCTTCTCTGTGTGAACACCAGCTAATAGCCAAATCCTCCAGTAAACTGCCTTTAATAATGGACAATAAACAGGTTCTTTATGGAGCCTTTTGGAAGAGGGGAGCTTTGGGAGTGGAGGCAGGGGGTGGGGGTGGGGGGGGGAGGGTTGTTTACATTGAGGTGAGTGAACGCAGGTGGAATTAGAAAGGAGATGTTGTCTGTTGCATGGTGTGTGTGTGTGTGTGTGTGTGTGTGTGACAGAGAGCACCCCCAAACAACAGAGCGTTCCATTAATGAATGAATTTAGTACTCCAGCACACCTTGTAGTGACATTGAAACAAACGCTGATATCCTCAACAGGCTAGTTACCGCTCTGGCATGTCACCGCTCTCTCTCTCTCTCTCTCTCTCTCTCTCTCGCGCGCCCGGAAGCACAGAAGCACCGGCTACGACCCACAATGTCACTGAGCACAGCTGACTCGATCTCTCGAAGCAAGGTGGTTCATGCAGTCAGTAAGAGGCTGTCATTGTTTTAACATCAAACCCTCAGGCCACACGGAACGGATAAAAAGATGAAAGAACGCGCTCTCTCTCTCTCTCTCTACATCCTTCAATGTGAGGGCGAAGAGGCCCGGCCTGCCTATATGGCGTGCATTGCGTAGCTCTCTGTACAATAAACTGGCTCTTTATGGAGCCTTTTGGTCTCTGTAGCAAAGGGTATATATAGAGCCAGTCGATTTGTCTAGTGTTTCTGTTGTCCTGGAGGGCAGCGGGTGGGGAGGCTGAGGGCAGATATCGACTTACCTTGCACTCAGGGACGGCCCGGGGAGAGAGCGCCACTGCCAACGTGGACCCTGATCTGCACCAGGACCCCGACGCAACTATCATAAGACGCTAACGCGAAGCATGTTGTCTCCTCTTCCTCTCTGGCTGACTACCTCCGCTCGATCAATGCAACCACAACAGTCCAATTGTGTCAACATTTTCATGCACCCTGCTGCTGTAGCGTCTGCCAATGTCCATAGAGGTGGCTGTGTTGTGTTGATTTAAAGGTCCCCTTTTTTTTGGACGAGGCAGCTGCCGTATATTTGAAGTTTAGCTACACCAAATCTCATGTCACGGCTTTGATTGGCTTACAAATCAAATCTCACATGAATGTCAAAATTCTGATGTTGCTGTACCAGCTGTCCTGTTGAGAGCACATTGACATTTCTTGTCAATTTGTGAAAATAAAGTAAACTATTTCTAAAGATAATAACAGATTGATAATTAATTGTTTCGTCTTGGTTGCCAGTGGCATCAGGATCTGTGGGAATCTAACTACAGTATAGACACCTTAGTGAGTGTCTCATCTGGAGCGTATGTTATTACGGTTTCAAGTACTTGCTGAATTAACTGGGTGTATAGATGCCTTTATTGATGGTACCTTAGTGGCATTTTAGATTTTTTTTTTAGTCTTCAGTAACCAACCACAACTGGTTTCACACAATTAGTGACAGTAAAGTCCATGAAATATGGCTTTCACTTCAAGCCAGGGCAATTAAATAGACAAATGCATCAATTTTATGGTGACAGGGCCTCTTAAATAACTAGGATTCACTCACTCTGAAACCGTGATAATGCTGAGCAAATTGTTTATGAGAATTAGTCATAGGCAACAATTTAATGAAACACTCTAAATCCAATTTCAATCCCACTGACTGATAAACTATCTACTGCAGCAATTGCTAATGAGGCTTTATGGATAGCAGGCAATAATTTTCAATTCCAATAAAGAGTCACAGAGATGCATTTTATCACCCAGTAACGTTGCACTGAGCTGGGTGTTTTGTTGTTGTTTTTTTTACATTGTTTATTGGACTAAAAGCTCTCCTCCCCTCACAGACAAGTCAGTCAAATCCTAAAGTAACTCCGTGGTCCTCGAGCATGCTCAAAAAGACCTGCTGTGAGACGCTGTAGCCTTTGATTGTGGAGCCTTGATATAAAACACCAAAGAGCAGCAGCGCATCATTCAATAATGGAATTGCCTTTTTTTTTTCCCACACAGAAAGCTTACCTGGAGAATACACGGGGAGGGACGTACTGCTCATAGAACAGCCCCGCATTTAATTCATCTGAACATTGTCATAATAAAGCAATTGATAAGATTATGCAATGATTTCCCATTTCTGTCCCCATTGGACACCCCGGCGGTAGAAATACTGAATAGGGCTCCTGCTGGATCTACCCGCGCCCGTTAAGCGCAATGTATTCACATCATGTAATCCCACCCGTTAATCTGTTTAAGCGGGGTAGAGGGCTAATTCACCGGGGCTCTTTAGACGAGCGGTACCGGGTAATCTCCTGTCGGATCTGGAGCCAATTAACCGCGGTGTAGCTTTACTATAGAAGGGGGGAAAAAATGGCGTTCAAACCTACTTGGGTGAGTTCTGTGCCCATGAAGATGAGGAGAATAAGACTCAGGAGCTTGCTCGCGGGCTGCATCTCTTGCCTCCGGTGTGTGGACCAGCGGTCTCACATGCAGATCAAGTCCCTTTGCGTCCCCCCCTGCACAGCAGTCCTTTCCTCTCGGGTCTCTGCGTTGCGAGTCGCTCGATTTTCTTTTTTTCTTTTTTTTTTTTTTTATATCCCTCACCAACCCACTAGTAGAAAACGGGAGATCTGTTTTACGGAATCGTCTCTGTGCATATTTATTTCATCTCGGTGGTCTCGGTGGCGCCTTTCCTCCTCTTCCTCGCGTCTTCGCGCCCTGGCTTTCTTTTAGTCGTCGCGGCGGATCGTGATGAACATTTGAGAGGGGTGAGGAGACACAAACCTGCACTCCGGTATTGCCAAAACTTTACCTCCCCGCTTCAAGCTGCCGTATAAGCTCTCGGTGAAAAAATGAGAGTGACGGCGCTGTGCATGGTGCTGAAAACGGAAGTTGCAACGCCCAGAGAGGGAGATTTAAATCCACTATAGATGAGTGAAGTTGCCCTTTGAAAAAAGTCTTTTGGGATATTCCCAGCTGACATGTTTTTATTTTAGAATCAACCTGAATTCTTCATGGTTTCATTTTTACTTACAAAGGTTTACTGATTATTAAAAAAGTCCATTTGATAATAGAAAAACTCGCAGTCCTATTCCTCTTGGCTTTATGAAATGACAACATGGAGTACATGCTATAAGCTGTAACACCATAATATTACAGGTATACTCAGCATCTAGCACGGCACTTTTTATGGAGAATTTTGAATTTAACCTATACTAGCATGTATGTGTGTTTGTGTGTGTGAGCCCTGTGGCCCTGTGGCCCTCATCTACCAGCGACCTTGTCAGGTCGGCTGCACGCTACAGCACGCCTAGAGCTGTGTAGACCGCTACTCCGCTGCAGCTTTGTTAGGTTAAGGCTCACCGGGCGTTTTCTGAGTGGCTAGTACAGTATTCCTTTGTGAGTGTCAACATTGTGCTCTTAATTGGGTGGCCTTGTAGTTTTGAAGCTGCTACACTGCTACTCTGGCCCCCGCGGCTCCTATCTGACTCACATGTGCTAATAGCTCAAAGGCGTGTAAAGGCTCGGACACAGCGGCCCTAATTTTGCTCCCCGCTCGCTGAAGCTGCTGACTAAGTGGACACTCTCTGCTGAAATGAATTCTGTTGCGGAGGCACCGACATGCATAGAGATATCCGAGTTCATTAGCCTGAGCACCGCACCGGTAATGGCGTTGAGACAGGTCACTCTCCGTCTCCAATGCACACTCTCGTTTCTCCGTTGTCAGATTTAGATGCATCTGGTAAAAGAGTGTGAAAGCTCAGTAAAGTAAAGAGGTTAAACTGAGACGCCTACTTATATCCACGGTTTAACAGTGGTATGATGTTTTGCTAAAGGGCATTACATACTCTGACTGCCGAAGGTGCCTCTTATTGCGTTCCCTATAATACAATTACACGATCCGAGTCTCGCAGTGTGGAACGTCCATAATGCCTTTGTGCAGGAAGAGTGTGTTACGTGTTGCGTGTGTGAGTAACTGAGTTTCAGTGCACTCCGCGATTTGATTACGGGGCAGCCCCGAACGAAAATCTGCGAGTAATGGAAGTGGAACGCGCCGCACATCAAAGGAAACTTTTGTTTCTTGGCTTGAGCATCTCTCACTGCGCCGCGGTGTTCAGCCCACACACACACCGGACAGCAGGAGACGGATCTCGCGTTCGCACTTCGGGCCAACATTAAAGTCTGTCTCCAAAACATGCATTATTAACAGTGTGCATGCCACAGAGCATGGCAGACCCTTTTAATCGTGCCTGATGATATGTTTTATTATTGAGCAGCAAAGCCACAATGGAGAATAGGGTGTGTGTGTGTGTGTGTATGTGTGTGTGTGCTCCAATGACACTTATTAGCACACAGCGGTTCCTGGCACATTTTTACCTTATAGTATTTACAAGATAAACCCACGATGGTGGTGACAGATTGCATTACGCCGTGTGCACCAGACAGTGTGAAGTGAGGACAGGATCTCCTGACGTCCTACTCCACAGAGACACAGACACGAAGGAGGGTGAGATGAGGATGACTGTGAACATGTGACGGATGGGAAAATAATGAAAGATAATGTATGCCGGCGGAGCGCCATCAACTCCCACACAGGAAATGGGAAACGATGGAGCACCTTCAGGGAATGACGCGGTTGAATAGCCGTTCAAACGGGGGGGCCGCATTACCCCGGGGATGTTTGCTTTGTAAATGTACGACAAGCGGCTCATGCTCACTTGGATGTTATTATTGAAGAGCTCTTGTCTGGCCAACGAGCTTAGTGAATCCAAATTGCTGGATTGTCTTGTTGGCATGTAGATGTAATTTAAACTATCTATCTGTCTATCTGTCTATCTATCTATCTGTCTATCTGTCTATCTGTCTGTCTATCTGTCTATCTGTCTATCTATCTATCTATCTATCTATCTATCTATCTATCTATCTATCTATCTATCTATCTATCTATCTATCTGTCTATCTGTCTGTCTGTCTGTCTGTTATTATCGAAGAGCTCTTGTCTGGCCAACGAGCTTAGTGAATCCAAATTGCTGGATTGTCTTGTTGGCATGTAGATGTAATTTAAACTATCTATCTGTCTATCTATCTATCTATCTATCTATCTATCTATCTATCTATCTATCTATCTATCTATCTATCTATCTATCTATCTATCTATCTATCTGTCTGTCTGTCTGTCTGTCTGTCTGTCTGTCTGTCTGTCTGTCTGTCTGTCTGTCTGTCTGTCTGTCTGTCTATGTGTGTGAGAGAGAGAGAGAGAGAGAGTTAAAGAGTTCCAGTTTAAATTTAGTCTCCTAATAGAATTTGTGTCTCTCCTCTCCGGCACGCTGCCATTCCTCTTCCCATTCATCACTTTCTCTCGGCGCTCACCGCAGAGATGATGCCACCGATAGCTATTAAAGATATGTTTCGCACTTCTATTATGTTTCGCAAAAAAAACGCTCCATTCATTAAGTGTGCTGCAGCCTCGGTTTCCGGGTGGGTTTGGGGCTGTGATCGTCTCCGCGCCGGGAGCAGGGAGAGCTCCATAAAAAGCTGATTTAACAGCAGGCCTGGACAGCCCCGAGGAGTCTGTTGATCCTGAGTCAGTATTAATGCATCGGCTAATCACTCTATCCGCTTTCAGCTTCCAGAGATTGGCAAGATGAGAAGGAGAAAGTGCATGAGTGTTGTGCACAGGATGAGGAAGGGAAAGAGGAGGGGGAAGAGGAAAGAGAGCGGGTGAATGGGTAGGAGAAGAGTAAATGGAAGAGAGGCGAGAGAGAGAGTGGGAGAGAACTGAACCGAGGGGGGGAAAATGGGGCTGAGGAAAAGAGGATGAAAAGAGGGTTGAAAATACGGAGAACGGAAGAGGATTATGACTGTAGCTTTGTAGTTTAACGTCGCAGTTCTCCTCTGGCTAGTGAGGTCGTATTCATACGGTTGTATTGTCATCTATTCGTGGGTGTTGAAGTACATGAGTGGAGCAGAAGCCTGCAGCGGCAAATACAAGCTTCACAGTGCTCCTCTAGCTCTGAGACTGACAGGAGCTACTGGTGTCCCCACAACACAGTTCAGTCAAATTAAAACTCTATCTCTCTATCTATCTCTCTATCTGTCTGTCTGTCTGTCTGTCTGTCTGTCATTATTGAAGAGCTCTTGTCTGGCCAATGAGCTTAGTGAATCCAAATTGCTGGATTGTCTTGTTGGCATGTAGATGCAATTAAATCTATCTATCTATCTATCTATCTATCTATCTATCTATCTATCTATCTATCTATCTATCTATCTATCTATCTATCTATCTATCTATCTATCTATCTATCTATCTATCTATCTATCTATCTATCTATCTATCTATCTATCTATCTATCTATCTATCTATCTATCTATCTATCTGTCTGTCTGTCTGTCTGAAAAATGAGTTTAGGAGCAGCTAAACCACAATGAAAAAGGCAGCTACACAGGTGAGTCATATTAGGTCAAAACCATGACAACGTATTCCAGGCATTGGCAAAGAGGAACAGCGGTCACAAGTCAGAGACAGTGATAGTCTTTGGACACCTAACAGGATATAGTTGCGGGAAAACCACAAATGATGCCCTCCAAAAAAAGTGCCACAGAATTGAATCAACACTCTCAAGACAAACTGTACACCGTGAGCTTCACAAAGCTGGTATTAATGGCATGGTAGTCATTTGGAAGCTGCTCATATCCAAGGCCATTTCATAAAGATGTATAACCTGGTGTAAAGAGAGCACAAGACCGGGACCCCTGAGCAATGACAACAAGTAATACGGTCTGAAGAGTCTCCCACCATATATCCTACATGCGGGGGGGTTGAGAAGGATGCCTTAAAACATGATGGCGGAGCTTTAATGGAATGGGTAGCCGTCTCTTGGGAAACATTAGCTCTGATGATTACTCCCAGCGGGTGTGTAACAGCTGAGAAATGTTTCTCTCATATTCCAAGATGATCATGGTTTCAGGAATACCAGGATGAAAGTCAAAACACCTTCCCCGGCCTCTCCAGTCACCCAGTCTCCAGATCTAAACGTGATCGAACCTTTACGGCGCGTTCAGGAGCACAGAGTGCGTAGTAGATTACCGCCCTCCTTCATCCCGTAGAGAACTGGCCGCTTTCCTCCTTGAGTAATCGTCTAATATACCGCTACAGACAGTTCAGGACTCGGGTGACAGCATTTCAAGAAAGATTGAAGCTGTTGTTCTGAGGGCAAAACGTTTTCCTCCTCCTCATTCGGTACTTGATATTCATATCATCGCTGTGGGACGGAAACCTTGTATCTCCAAAATGGCAACTTTTCAGGAGGAAAAACAGCTTTGTTTTGAGATGGGCTTCCGTGCATTATTTTTAATCCGTCCAATATCTTTTAAAAGTTTTTTCATTAGCTCCAAAAAAAGGTTGTAAAATTCCCTCAACCCATAGAGGAGCGTGCATTCTGTCAATTGAAGTGCACAGGTGAAAAATCACCAAGATTGGAGTTACAGGCTTCTCACGTGACAACACTATATTAGGTTAGGTGTTTCCATCATTTTGTCCAGCGCCTGAACGATCTCTCGGGGGCAATTTCCGGGCACTCAGGGAGACGACGGAGACGCGAGTCGATGCGGGCGCGGGTAGCGTAGGCTGCTGCCGTGTTGCTCAACCCCGCGCGGTTTGTTACGGTAAACAGATGCAACTCCGGGGGCCCTCGGGTGGAGGAGCCCACAGGCCGGCCCTCAGGCCCTGCCTTTAATCCACCCGACGAAACACTGTGATTTGACTAATGCGGGCGTTTATAACAACAGCACAAAATCTTAAACTGAGACATGATGCATCCCACACACACACACACACACACACACACACACAAGCTCTGCCATGAATGCACACCGATCCGAAGAAGCTGTATGGGCTTGAAAAGTGTGTGTGATAGCCTATTTTGTTTCCCAATGTGCCCATTCAGGCCCGTAAAGCGTTTGATTCCGCGTTAGCTACTTCTACCCTCTATTAAACCTATAGTTCCTGTAGTTCTGACTCCGTCTCTTTGATTATCCATCCCATTTATTTCTTTATTCCCTCCGCTCGACGCCTGTGCGTGTGGGCATTATCTCCTCCAGCCCAGACGGTGCGGTCTCTCCCCGGCGTGTCTACACACATGCTTTGTTTGTCTTTGGGCAGCGATGTTTTCATGTCCCTGAATAGGCTGGCTGCAAACTCTTCATGTATGAAGTAGCTGGAGGGCTTGAGCGACTATTTCAGTATTGGTTTATGTGTTTCTGAGTGTGTGTGTGTGTGTGTGTGTGTGTGTGTGTGTGTGTGTGTGTGCCAGGGCAGGGCATTGTTTGTAGCCGGCGGGGGGAAACCACTCTCCCATACAGATCACTGCATCATCATCCATCCTCTATACAAAATTGATGAACGGAGGTTATGTAGGTCAGACCGGAACGATGCAGGGGACATACAAAAGAGAGTCGACGAGAGAGAACGAGACTGGAAGAGATAATGGATAAACGGAAAACAAAATAGACAGGAGAAAGGCAAAAGCCGGCGGGGGGGGGAAAGATGAGCAAGCACAAACAGACAGGGGGAGGGGATATAGTAAGAGAGGAGGAGGGAGAGGCATCCCTGGTGGAGGTATTTCTGTCCTATTGTGGCGTCTTTCCTGTGTTTGCTCATCATCATCTCACACACACACACACACACACACACACACACACGCAGCATCTCTGCCTGCCTCTTGTATTTGTGTCAGAGCTAATTAGAGAGCCGTGCGTGTAGTTGCCAGATCAGTAGCAGTTGGAGGACAGACAGTTGCTGCGTCTCACCTATGGGTTTTCCACCCTACTGGGTTGCCAGGTTTGCGCACGTCTTAATTACGCCGCGTTGGCTCCGAGCGACGCCTCGATCGCCGCGTGTCCTCCAATCAAACGGGGCTGTGCGTTTGTTTTTCTTTTTGTGTTTATTTCTATTTTTCTATGTAGTTGTTTAGGCCATGCTGCTGTTAAACACATGCTGTTACATAATTTGCAAAGTTTATGATAGAGAGACCGTGGATCCACCGTTGAAGCACTTTGGTCCAAGAGCTAAGTCAAAGTAAATCTCTGTCATTGACTGTCATATTGTGTGTATTGTGTTAAATGCCATCACTAGTTATGAGGCAGTCAAGGGTAATAGCTTATAAATTATAGATGCATTCATGTCTAATGTGTGCTGCAGCCATAATATATCTTAAACAATATAGGACACATGAGGTGCTCGCCTCCGTTCTGCAACCTCCATCTTTTATTTCACGTGTTATTCAGGGTCTGGGATTGGTTTTGCCAGTCTATCACCGTGCAACCGCTTCCTACATCAATTGTTCAGTTACACGCCTCGGGATGGATCGGCGTTTGAATAGCAGAGATGAGAAAATGAACACAAGATGAGTAGATAAGACAAGTGACTTAGTATTCAAAGTTAGTCTGGGGGGGGAAAAACCGCGCCAAAGCTGCTTCCAGTGATTTATGAGGGGCGAATGTGTGCGATTTGTTACTCGGGGAGCAAAAAAAAAAAACGCCTCCTCAGTCTAATGGCGATTTGAATGCGGCTCAGGATTCCTACGTGAGCATTACGCCGCCGCCGGAGTTCAGTTAAACACCAACGTCAAAACCCATCAAAAGGGAGCATTCAGTTTCAGCGCTGATAGATTTGCCACTCTTGAGATATCACAGTGCCGAGTGTTACAGCTTCAAAGCGATGAGTCGCTGGAGCCATTGGCTTAAACACCAGGGTGCCCAGCAATCCCGAGAAAAATACCTCTGTGTCAAAATAACACAGCCAGCAACCCAGACACGAGGAGGCAACACTTGTCAGAGCATCTCACATCCAAAAAAGCGACATATGAGGTCTTGCCTTTCATCTGCAGTGAACCGCCGCTCCCTCCCGTGTGAGCGGGCTGTACGTGACAGATGTGGTCAGTCCCAACTCATTGTAATCAGGTAATAGGAGGACTCAAAATCACCGTAATGTTTTGCAACGCTGGCTCTTCGGGCAGTACATCTTCTTCCTCGTCTTTCATCACGTTCAAAAAACTGCACTTTCTCTGTTTCCCTCCCGCCTCCCCGTGTCATAGTTTTCATCTCTGTATCTGGAGGGTGCCCAGGCAAGGGAATTCATCATCCTAACACACCGTGTATAAGTACTTGTTAAAAAAAAAAAAAGAAATCGCTTTTTTTTATTTTTATAAATTCATTACGCTTGTAATATTTCTGCTCCGGTTGCCATGGGCACCTTCTGCGACTGGTCGAAGAGCAACACTGGAAAGCATGAAATCTAGCAATATCTGGTGGAACTCCAAGATATGAAGGAGGTGGCTGTTCAGGAACACTGTTTTGGCTAGCGGGGGGGTGGGGGGGGAGTCTAACACACACGCACATGCACACACACACATCTAGCATGTCTAAAGGGAATCACTTGTGAATCATTTTTCATCTTGCAAGCATTTCAACTATTTATGCACATGCATTCACATGCAACTAAATCAATCTGTATAAAGTACCAGGCTTGTATGAGGGACATTAATTCAGTGTATGCACCAGCACATATTCACACAAACAGGGAACGGTATGTCCTCTATGTTGTGCTTGTACATGCACAAATGTATATTATGTCCATGTGGAACAAATCCAAATTACCTTTACTATTACTACATACTTTACTGTTAATACTTTACTATTTATTTTACACTATACCACATAAATACCCCCTTACACAAATGCAGACAGATTTACATACAAATTGTGATGCACATTACACACTAGATGCCCACGCACGCACACATAAACTACAACATATATTATACACACTAGATTCATGCGTGCACATACACACACACACACACACACACACTTATAGAAGCCAGCAGCTAGCCCATCTAAATGTAATTCCCCCTGACTTGTTGTTTATCGTCTTTGCGCCACACAACCAGAAATGCATCTACATACATTAAAAATGAAATGAGTTTGCTCCGGCTCCACGGATGGTAATAATTCCGTTTCATTGTTTGCTTTGTGAACGCCCCCAGGCGATGCGGTCTTCTGGGTTTGTGTGAGCGCCATTAAAAGCCAAGCAAATGTCATCCAGAAGGACAAAACACCCTGGATACCAAATAGCTTCCTGACAGCCTATTTGTTCATAAATGCATTAAAAATTAGAATCAGGAAAAATAGCTGCCTTGTGTCCAAGGTCCGACTGTGTGTTTTTACCCTTTTATGGTACTTTAACCTTTGGGAGTATCCTCATCTTCCTCTATCATGTGTCTTAGTCATATTGACATTCAATTCCCATGTTTCGTAACCTATAGTTTGGTGATGATTGGTACTGAAAATGAGGCTTACTTTCAGTTGCCTCCATAAGACTCTATTACTACTAGAATACATCCTATAATGCATCCTAGGCTGAGAATAAAATTCAAGGAAAGCACTACAAGATCCCCAGAAATATCATATCCACAGGATTATATACCCACACTCTCACTCTTACATTTTTTCCTCAATTCTGGTTTGTGGATATGTACAGAGTGGCTCCGCTCTGCAACAAACTGTTCCATTATCGCATGAGCAGTGGGCAAGAATGAGAAGCTATTACTGGAATCGGGGGTTTCCGATCTGTAGTTGTGAGTTTCCCACTTAGGGACGCACCTGCACTGAGTCAAGACCCCCGCCGCCTTATGAAAGGAATGACTGAGTCCCTGCCAGCCAGTCCGTCTTGCAGCCCGCAGATTAATGTTGATCGCATGTGTCCAAACACTCGTGATTACTGTTACGGTAAAATCAATAGGAGCCCCCCAGTCTCCCAGCTCCTTCAGCAAGTGGGGGCTTCCTGCAGGGGGGAAGAGATCAATGGCCGCACCAGAGGCAGGTGCATGATCCAATTACACCTGTGTGGCGGCGAGCATCCATCTTGCTTGTTGGCATGCACACAGGAGCGTGCACTCGCTCTGACACAAACACACAAGCACATTGAGTGAGAGAGAGAGAGAGAGAGAGAGAGAGAGAATTACACAAACATAGCGAGTGCAGTTTTCATACACACTAGCTATCAAACTAATCATCCACAAGAATGCTGTTATTCCATATAACAGTGTATGTTGTTTACCCTCCTCGAGACCGAACACGGCAAATATTTTTTCACTCACGTGCAAGCCAGAAAAAAATGCACCGGCTTGAATGTGTACATGTTAATAATTCATTTGCCACTTTCCCCTCTTCGCTCCGTCACAGCTGTCGTCAGACCTGTTTGCGAATCCGACTGCGGCGGAGTTATTCTTATAGTCTCTCGCAGATATTCAATTTAGATTGCTCAGCGCAGTGTGTGTGTGTGTGTGTGTGTGAGCGTGTGCGCGCGTGTGTTCTCAGTAAATTCAATAACCCCGGGAACAGGGAAAACAATATTTATTTGTAACGAGGGAAGAACGGAGAAGCATTTACAACCTTTTTTTATTTTGGAGAGCCTTTTTGTGTAAAGCTCCTATAATCCTTCTAAACGGGGGAGCTCTGTTTGTGCGGTAACAAGGTGCTCTTTGTCGATAAGGAGTGCCGACTGGATTTCTAAGCTCCCCCGTGCAGGTCACACCTTCTAATATCCTATCAACCTGGTCGTACCGCGCTGTGATTAGCTCGGTTAATTGGCTGCACGGAGATTCTCGGTCCTCCTACCAGTAGCCCTGCAAACAACACGCAGGGCAGGAAGTTGACTAGCAGATGTACTCGCCTCTCGCCTCGGGGCGTCAAATACTTACAATCCCGCTATAAAGTTGCCTGCCGCCTCTCTATTATTTCAGGAGGCTGCGCAGAGTAAATCAACATCACCCTGCAGATCTCCCTTCTGACAAGATACATTCTTTCATTTAAAGGGGGGGGGGGGGTTGGTGGAGGAGTGGTGCGCCTCTGACTGACATCTCCATATATCAGAGCTGTCTGTGAACAGCGTGTCTGCCTGTTGCCAGATTTGTGTTGACAGATCCGCATCATGTAAGGATGTGTCGATGTGCAGCTGGCAGGACACAGATGGATGTCTTTTAATATCAATTGATCCAACTGGACACCGGGAAACTCCCCCCGCCGGTGTCTCCTCAGAAAATCTTCCAGCAAGTGGCAAATTTCTCACACGGACGATTGTCTTTCGCAATCGAATCGGACGAATGTTTTTGGATAACTGTGTCGCGTTTTTTCGAGATTCCTAGAGAACCAGGATCCGTTGCCTTCCCTCTTCTGCGGCGAGGAGGATGCAGGCGGTGCAAAAAATGGATTCAGAGTGAACCGTTTTTAATGAACACACACACACACACACATACACACACATACACACACACACACACACACACACACACAGCCCGGCTCGAGCTTGATGCCTAAACCCTGTAAAAAAAATTATTCAAATCCCTCCAACAATTCTCTGAATGGATCTGACACATGCATACTTAGCTTCCCAACTCCTCCAAATTGGTGGTGGTGGGGTGGGGGGGGGGTGTTAAAATTGCAAGTGTGATTGCGAGCAGACCGGGGCATCGTAGGCTGCTCATTTTGAAACAGAATTTGTAATGTAATTGAAAAGGCTTGCAGTGGACTGGACTCTTAGATGTAGTTGCTAGATATTGTGTTTGCAAATTTGAGCCCTGAAGCACAATGGAGTTTCCATCCAAACATCATTAGATCTGAATTCCCCCCCCCTTTCTATTCTAGACTAAGACAAGGGCGTCGTTAGCGTTAGCATTTACAACTCTTTAGGCAGTGAGGCTGTTCTTCTTCTAATTGTGTTGACGAGACATGTGAAAGTAAATTTGCACACAATACTAGAATTTATCATTTATCATTCATTAGTTATTATTTTGTGTCTGATACTGTGTCGTGAGCCAGTGAGGCCCTGCAAGGAAGTCATAAATCTGACCTGGACCAGACCACTGCTATGTGGAGATAGTCCATAGGATGAACCAATCATAGGAGACTTCTTTGTTCCTAAAGAAACTATAAAGATAGTTAGCTGATTTTCAGATCATGCAGAGGTTCTGACTTCCTGTAGGGCCTGGTTCAAGGTATTTCTCTCCAATATATCTGTATGCAATATATTTGATACTTCAACCTATCAGTGTTTTGTGTGTTATTTTGTTGAGTGCTTACAGGCAATTTCCACGACAGACACAAAGCGCACCGTGGATGCAAGTGAGAAGTTGCAATGACTTCTTTTTCACACTGAAGATGTTTCCCTTCAAAACTGTAATTTCAATCTGGGAATAATTCATTAAATAAAAAAGTGACACCATATCATGTTACACGCATGCGAGACCGAGAGAAACACAAAAAGTCATTCCCTTCCCTCAGGTCAGACAACAGGGTGTTGGGTGAGAGAGTCGAGGGAGAGCAGAGGGGGGAGATATGAGGATGAGTGGACGGGCTCCTCTCACCCCTCGGGGGGGCAGCTTCAGCTCCACGCTCTCCGCCGTGCCGGCGATGACACCGAGTCGTCTGGGAAGTCACGATTGTCCCGCGAAAACCTCGTAACTCCCAAATCTCGGTGATTCAATTCGATCACTTCGATCGAACGATTACACAATCCAACACTTGAGTTGAGAAAATTCTCCTTTCAAAAACTCGTCGGATAAACCCCGAAAAATGTTTTTTTTTTGTCGTCAAGCTGAGAACGAGGCTGTTTTTTCTTAGCTTGTGAAAAGTTTACATTGTGGAGATGAAAGCTTTTTTTTTCTCCACCTGACAGCTGCCTCCTTCAAGCTACGGTGGCGGTGCTGCTCCCAGGTGACTAATGCAGACACATTACATTACATTGCACAGCACAGATTCCACATCACATACACTACTGCTGCCTGAGAGATCGGCTAGAATAGATATGACTGAGGCGGAGAAGACACTCGTAAAAAATACATGGGCATTGCCCCTCTCTCTATCTCTCTCTCTCTCTTTTTCTCTCTCTGTCTCTGTTTGTTCTCCAGTGGGTGTATGGGATTGAGCTGTGGTACCGGCACTCTGTTGAGTTGTAGTGCCGTGTATCAGTAGAGGATGATGAAAGACATTAGTTCGACATCACCACCCACTGGGGCTGTCTGGCTCTCTCACCAGCTCAGCAGCTCCATCATCAACAACCACAGCAATAAACAAATGGTGTCTTGGTATAGAGGGAGGGAGGAGAGAGGAGGGGACTTAGAAGAGGGGATTTAGGGGAAAAAAACACAGAGAGAGGCTCTGATAATACAATGATTGCAAATTTGTTTTGTCCTATTTGCTGTATTAACTGTACTGCCACAACATTGCTTTTTCACACTGTCTGATCCTTCTGTCATCTGGCGCTTCTTGGTGGGGAAAAGTTTTTTTTTTTTTGGCTGTAGCTCATGAGGTATGCAAGTCAGATCCAACCGATCCAATTAGAGATATCTTACTTCATAGCTCTCTAAAACTTCTAGAGCCCTTGACGTTGGGTCTCGGGGGCCAGGGCTGAGGAAGGATTTGTCAATTGCGCTTCATTGTGCCCTGCGGAGAGAGAGAGCGGACGCACGCTTAGAAAAGGTGTTGGGAGTCACACGCCCAAAAGCCTTCCCCTTAGACTGTCTGCCATCCCCGGTTTATTCTCTGGGCTCAACAAAAACACGCTCACGATGTCGTTAGCTTCGGAAAGTTAACTTAGGAAAACATGACTACCGTAGTGAAATGCAACTTTCGTGCTTTGTCAGGTCCCAACAATGTGAGTCATTATAACTCAGCTATTTCCCACCCCGCAATTTAAAATGTCCCCAATCTCTCAACTCTGTTTATATTCAGCTGTATTCTGTTTATAATTGGGGTAAAGTCTCCAATAAACTTGTGCGGTACAGGCTTATTAGGCCATCGTTAGCCAGTGATTAGCGGCCTTTGTTTTTGGGAGAAGTAAGGGCATCTATGTCAGCTCACAATGCGGCAACAGCGGCACAACACAACAGGGAGGGAATGAAAAGCAGCAGAAAATCACAGTGAATGATGGAATAGAGATGTGGGAGGAAATTGGTAGTTGGTGAAACAAACAGACAGAGAACGTAAACTGAGAACGGGGGGGGAAAGCAGGGACAGACTATATTTGGGGAAGTGGTGGCAGAGAAGAAAGGAGGATTTAAAGTCAGCAGAGAAATAGATGTTCACGGACAGACAGAATTGGAGAGGCAGAGAGAGAGAGAGAGAGAGAGAGAGAGAGAGATGGAGTGACTGTGCAAAGATAATGAGGAAAGGTGAGTGAAAGGAGTAGATTGTGTCACTGGGTGGCATCTCTCTCTCTCTCCCTCCTTTTTTTTCTCTCTCTCTCTCTCTCTTTCAAACACTGTGACAGACCGACACACCGTTACACAGATGTGGCCCCATTGTGCCAAAGCCTGAATGCAGAAAGGGTGAAGAAATCATTCGGGGGAAGAGGTGTGTGTGTGTGTGTGTGTGTGGACGGAAACACAACAAAGCAGCCTTCTCCTCATTGACAAGTTTCAACCGTAATGATGATCGCCTCTCAATTTAAGTTCGATTTGTTTTTGAGACAACCAAATTTCATTACTCTCTTTCTCCCCTTTCCTTCTCCTCACCCCTAAAAAAAAAACTCCACTCACAACTTCATACAATAAACAAACCCAGTGGGTGTCTGGCACCGTCTCGCTTCTCGTTCTTTCTTGTTTTGCTTGTCGTTTTTTTTTTTTTTTCCTTGGTCCACGACCGCGTCTCTAATTAGAAGGGGGATTAGATGGTGAGGATAATGCGTGTTATCACCAGCTTCTGTCTGCCCGGGCTTTTATTATTAGCTCTGCTCATCATCCTGGATGCTTGAAGAGTGTGTGTGTGTGTGTGGGGGGGGGGGGGGGGGAGCTAGATCTTAGTATTGATGGATTGTAACGCTGCCCCTGAGAAACCGCAGAGCTTAGGCAAGTGTGAGGCTAATACCACCGCACGATGTTGGCCCTGTGATATGAAAACCATTATCCTCTTCGTTCTTAGTTTTGATATAGCAGACGTCCTGTGACATCTGAGCGGAGGATTTGGATAACGGTGGGCGACTCGCCAGTAGAGATTGAAAAACCTTATCATTTCCCCATGTCAGGAGACAAACGGCCCGCTGGACGGGACCTGTGACTCACTCGCTCGTACCGCGACTAGCCCCCCCCCCCCCCCGACAGTTGCTTTGGCAACATCTCATCATCCGAAGGGAGACGGGTGTCTGTTCGGTCACAGGTTTCACAGAGATACTTTAATCCTCGCGAAACATTGGGTTTCTTGGCCCCGGGCCTACGCGAACACTGGGATATGGATGTGTGTGTGTGTGTGTGTGTGTGTGTGTGTGTGCGTGCGGGGCGCGAGCATGCTTTTGCCACGATGCCGCAATTCAGCCATCTGTCCTAGCAGAGAATCAGGGTGCCGAATGCTTTGCGGCTTGGCTTCCAGCTAATTCCGTGTTCCCCCGGCATTAGTCTCTCTGAGGCCAGTTTATGCTGAAACGAGCCCAATTCAGACGACAAGGATATCGGCACCGGGAGTCACACGGTTCAGTTAGCGTCCTGGAATGGAGGAGTGTTGGAGCGACGTAACCGACGTCCGACTATTACTCGTTCTAGATTCAGCCCAACCTGAAACGAGTAATGAGTAACAAGTCTGTTACATCTTCCTCCGTAAAAATGTATTTTCTCAGTAACAAGAGACAAATTGGGAAGCGCAGGAGATGGATGTCAGTCAGTACACAGTGGGGAGCGAGACAGCTGTTCACTTATTAAATCATTAACACAATCATACCGGCGTTAAGCAGCGATGATAAAGACTGGTTACGCTATTAAAATGATGATGAGCACCTTGGCGCCAAAGCGGGGGGACTCCCGTCTTTCTCGTTCCTCTCTGTGTGTCCTAGCCTAGCGTCGGCTACGGTGTTAGCGTCGCGGCTGTTTCTCTTTCATGGCGTTATTAATAATGCATTGAGTAAGAGGGCATCGGCGCGGGGCCTATTTCTGTGTCTTTTCAAAGCAAAGAGACCGTTTTTTTGTGTGTGCTTGCGGCTAGAAAAACGGCAACCACCGTTCTCAGGCTTGTACATTCACCGCCCGGCGATGCTGCTCTCACAGGAGTTCAGGAGATAATAAATAACCTTCAGTAACGCGGGGTTGCGCAGACAGACGCAAGTAGAATACCGACAGACACTGACAACAACGCGAGGATACCCGGGGGCCGTTTCACAAGCCGTTCACCCTGAGCTTATCTACATGCGACACCGATGCAGAATCGTAGTTCTTCCAGTTAATTATGCCCACAGTGTACTTTGTTCAGCTAGCTAGCTGAGTTACTGCCGCCTACACGTAAGACCCTGTTAAGGTTTATGGCTCCTGCAGCCGGCAGCCGTGGAATGTTGCAAGCTCCTGCTGTGTTCACTGCTCTCTGTAATGAGTAATACCTCACCTCTCTCCAACAATCTGCGGTAATATTCTCAATTCCTCTGGATCCAATTTCCTCAGTGTGTAACCCCAGGGTATCTGACTGCCGTACTACTAATTCCCACAGTCCTCCATCCACCCATTGACTTTGGTGTTAATGCCGGCGAGGAACGAGAGAGAGAGAGAGAGAGCAGGAAGGAGGTGTACGGAAGAAATAGTATGGGAAATTAAATGAGTCAACAAGAAGGGGTTAGCTGATGGACATGCCTATTTGCAGAGCCATGGATGCTGCACAGAGCAGATTTGTACTGCAATGATTGCTGCGCATTCAAAATAAAGCAGTGAATCATTACTTTAAACCCTGTGACCCACGCTCTTTGGCTTGTTTGTTGTCTTGACTGAGATAGCTTGTGCACACATGCACACACAGACAAGCATGCACAAAGGGCTTATTTTCAATTGCAGACAATATTTTCCCAGTAGAAACAAAAAAGTCCCAAGATAAAGATGGAGTAGAAAGTTTTGTACCAAGACTTATTTACTTCTGAATTCTGCAGCACCTCCGAACTTGCAACTCCCATATTCCTTTGATAGGTGCTGCTGCATCTTCGCTGGTGCTGAGGCTGGACACTCCGCATGAAGGACTGCTGGGATGTCTGATATCCCCCCGCAAAACTTTCTCATGGTCACGGCCTCCACTTTCAGAGCTCAAACTGGGTTTAATTCCATCCTGTCAGCAGTTCCACCAAAAACGAAGGGCTGTAGCTATACCAGCTACTGCAGAAGACGTGGATCCCATAATGATCCCCCCGACTGCTGCAGGGCTTTGCTCTCATCAAAGCTAATACAGAATCACCCCACTGAAGATGGACACACGGCGCAAAGAAAGGCAGACAGCTGTAAACGAACACAGTGCCAAGCTAGATATCCAGAATGTTTGTTAGCCAACTAACAATTCTCAGACGGGGCCAATCCTGTGAATTGGGATTTGGTGTTTATTTAGTGCGGCATGGAGTTGTCATTTTCTTGCAGGCGTTTGGGTACAGGTTACATTTTGTCCCCAAGTTCCCCTCCTAACTGGGCCACGGTGTAATCAGTATGCACGGCGGGCCGTTTGCTCGGTGATGTGGTCCTCAGAGGACCTGCATCTCATTCCCCTACTTCTGGAAAATTCGTATTCACACTGCATCCCTTCGTATAATTGCCTTTTGACACGACCCGCTCTTGTGTAGGGAATCAGTTCACATAATGGACCTAAGTAACATATTATCTACTTCGCGTGGCACGGTCATTAAAAATGCAGCAGGAATCGGTGTTTGTGTTTGGAAGCGGTTAGTGAGATATCACACCGAGTTTTTCAGCAGTCAATACTGGTTCCGCACACGACTCTGGTTGCCAACTGCACACCTGCGCTTGGCACTCAGCAGCGGCGTCGTGTTAGACAGGCACGGCTGCACCCCCTCGTCCAAAAAATGCCAGAGCCGAACAGCCGGTGACAACAACAAATGGAAAGGAGGGGCGGAGAGGCGCGCTGAAACGTCTCGTTTTTTGGTGACAGCCTGCCACTTTGTGACAAACGAGTACTGACTGGATTCCTAATTTAATGTTGAGTGTTGTAATTAGTTAAGGAAGAGCATATGCTCATTTGGCCCCTCTATGCCATACAGAAGTTACACTCCAGTAAGAGGAAAGTGTGTGTGTGTGTGTGTGTGTGTGTGTGTGTGCATGCGTGTTTGTGTGTGTTTCATAGCGCAAAAAAAAAGAAAAAAAAGAAAAGGGGGTAAGTGGGAGAAATCCATCTACTTGATTTATCATTTATGGTTCAAATTGGTTCACTTACACTGAAAAATGTGCATGTGTGTGTGTGTGAGGAAGAGAGGAAGAGAGAGAAAATCAGTTATTTGTAAAGTAGACATGCCTTAATTAATAGGGCAGAACTAAAAGACTGCAGACTCACATTGATTTAAGTGAGAGTGAGTGAGTGGGAGGCTAGATTGAACGGGGAATGGAAGACTTTTTTTTTTTTTTTTATTTCCATTCAATTTAGTGCAAAGCAGACCAAGATCCTCCACCGGTGACTGTGCCAAGGTGCTTTTGTTTAATTTCCCCCTAAACTCAGCAGCTTGATACCCAAAACTGGGATGTTGACACTTTGAAAAATCCACCCTAAAACACTTTAAGAGTGGTAAAAAAAAAAAAAAACAGCTGTTGAACCATGCAAGTTGCATTTCTGGGCTCATTTTGTTGTTTGTTGGTGTATTGTTTTTACTCCTGCAGATAATCGGCCAAACATAGACGACCTGGCATCACGTCAAGATATTTCCAGTGCAGCAACAATGGAGTTTGATCGGAGAAAAACCATCAACTGGTTTTGGTGTCGGTCCCTCAGATTCAAAAATCAAGGGCTTCGTTCAACAATCGTACTAGGAGAAGCGTAGAGGAGGAACAGACTCCAGTTTCTCCTCCTCGATAAACCCAGAACGCAATGCAGCCACACGTCATGTTGCATTTTGAGTCCATTACGGACACGCTGGCGATATCCAGACAGGCCCCTTTGGTTGAAAGCAACATGGCCACACCCCTTTTCTCTCAGGGTTGTGGAAAGTCATTCTGGGAAATGTAGGAAATCGCTAACTGCAACAGGAGTAGACAAGACCGGCTAAGGGAAAGGTGGGTACACCAATAAAAGCAAATTCCACAACTTCATCACATAGTATCTCCTGGAACGCATTGACAAATTGATCTAATAGCGCAAGAGTATCCAGGGGTGCATTTTTCCTTTAAAGGTTAATGCTTATCGATGCCCGCCTGGCCGCCGGTTAGTGTGTTAAATCTGAATTATCTAGCAGGCTTCCATAAAAGATGGATCAAAGATGTATCGGTTTATTTGATCTGCCCCGTTCTTGATGATGAAACATCGCCATTGTAGTTGTAACATCGTGCGCTCGGGCATTTCTTCTTCATCCGACTGTCATCGTAGCTAATGGCTAATGACACCCTGTCAAGGCGAAAGGAAGGTGAAGTCAGCTACTAAAGGGAATCTGTTTGATTGAATCAACAGTGATCAGAGTTGTGCTGGTGAGGCAGAAAACATCATCAGGACTCCAATACTCAGCTTGGGGACCAAAGAGAGGCTCCGTGTTGATTAACTTTAGTTTAGCCACAGAGAGTGCAGACCAACCTGCGTGCTGCCTCGGAGAACCGATGGGTTTTTTTTTTCCGTAGATTTTCACCGTTTTTTTTGCAGATTCTGAGAGAGGGGTAAGGAGAGGTGAGAAAGAGAGAGAGGGGGCGAGTGAGACGAAACCAATTGTGACACATATGGGAGATGGAGGAGGGTCGGGTTGATGCAGCTCTTCCCCCCCCCTGGACTTTCTATGGATAAAGAGAGCGTGGTTATCTGCTTGTGTGTGTGTGTGTGTGTGTGTGTATTTCTGTAGGCAGTGGAGGGGTTTTGCAGTCGGGGCTGCTGCTGCTGGTACCGCAGGAGAGAAGAGTGATGACAGCAGTGAGCAGTGTCAACTTAACATTAGATGAATTATTCCCCCCATCAGTCTGGCTGGAGATAGGGAGCAGCATGGGCTTGACAAGGGGTAGTCCATCAGGTCCAGTCTCTCCCATCTCCAGCCTCTCGGCGCCCTACTGATGTCATCCTTCCAAAAACACCAACTCGGGTACACTCAGAAACAGAGATGGCATATTGAAGAAGTTTTTCTGACGTTTTTTTTTTTTAGCATGAATGCATGTTACTTCACTTACCCAAAGTAATGTCAGTAAAGAAAGTCTTGCGTTGATTTTGCTTCTGTTGATGATAAAGCAAGGTTATGGAAAGGTTATTGATTTTCCTGAAAGTATTTTTATATATTAAGTCATTTTGCCTGTTTGCAGTTACCGATAAAAATGGTAAATGGCTGCATTTATATAGCGCTTTTATCCAAAGTGCTTTACAATACATGCCTCTCATTCACCCACACCCACACACACACTCACACACCGATGGCAGTGAGCTACCATGCAAGGTGCTGGCCTGACCATCGAGAGCTATTTGGGGTTCAGTGTCTTGCCCAAGGACACTTTGACATATGGACAGGAGGAGCCGGGGGTTCAGTGGACAACCTGCTCTACCATTGAGCCACAGTTGCCCAATAAAGATTAGCTGGAAAAAGCCTGAACACTGGTTGTAAATACACATCCCAGGGGCAGCTAATGTTGAATAATTCACCCAAAAACACTCTAGTTCAGACTGAAATTGGAATAGGCACCATAAAGGTTTAAACACAAGATTGTTGAAATACAAGATTGTAGTGCCTAGATTTTACATGGGACAAAACACATAAAACTGAATGCTGCCATCGGTGTAACCTCATGTGAATCCAATCTCACATGCTAGGTAATACTTGCTGAAGAATCCTCTGCAGGCCAGAGACTGCTTTGAGCCAGACTCTCCTGAAGCGCCGCCAAAGCTAGCCACTAGATGTTTAATCAGAGGACGCTTCTGACCTGCTGGTGAGGTGTTGACGTTGCGATGACAGTGATGAATTGCTTCCACGGGCTCTGACCTCAGGTGGGACATACACACCCTGATAATTTCATGTTCTCCTTTTTCTTTTCTTTTTTGGCAGGATGCAATCGGAGGTGACTCCAGGTGACTCCAATCGATACGGAATCAAGGTTGCACAGGTTGATTTTCCTGGCATTTTTCAAAAACGTCAAAGCTGAAAAAGTGAAAGTTGTCACATGCACTGCCGAACATTCCCAGAGTCAAAATACGTGGGGCAAAAAAATAGCAAATTGAGGTTCGCTATGACGAACGTATTCACGTGTACAAACACATGTAGCAGCAGCAACCCAGTCTGCCAGCCCCTCCAGTGGCTACTCACTCTCTCTCTCTCACACACACACACACACATTTGACAAAACCCAACCTGCACTAGAAGCAGGATTACAAATCAGTTCAATGGCTACGTGGATGACACAGACTGAAACATCAGTCCCTAGTGAATGCGGTCAAGGCGAGTCCAAGGAGCCGGCCGGGTGCTTCGGGTGGTCACGAGGCCAAGGTCTCCCCCTGCAGAGAACCTGCAGAGAGCAGCCTTCAACCTGCCACGGCCTTCATTACCACAGCCGTGCATTTGCATTCAGCGTTCGCCCGCGTCGGCGTGCATGCCTCGATCTTTACCGCGCACCGATGTGCGTGCGGGGGTTTCATCTGCGTGTAAACATGACCGAGCCCGGGGTTCATTTTGCAAACGCTTTTAATAGCCGATAAAAAGCCGCTAAACGTTGAGGAATGTGAGATTGTGCTGCAGACAGCACCACCAACGTCATGAAATATTCAGTCGGAACGATTTTTTTTTTTACCACCTGATTCATCTGGATCTGTTAGAGGTGGAGAGATGTGCTGAATCAAACGTACTAGTTAATATCTTGAATATCTTCTCCTCACATTGCAAGTGGCTAAGGGATGGCATGCACACTTGATGTTTTTGCTGACATCCGTACATGTTATCAATATCATTCTTTGAAATCAAGATCCAGCGAGGTGATAGATCATCGACCAAACCAAGAACTAAGAGTGACGCATGTATACCAGCCAGTTCCTTGGAGTAATGCACTTTTCTTTGAGACCTGCAGGTGCTGTCATTAACACCGCTTGTGTTGACAAGTCCACCAAGTGAGCACTGCTACAACAGAACCAGGTACATAACAATAAATTTGCATGGCGTTCAACATAGTTCTGTAGTTCTGACCTCAAATAATGGGCCCATACTGGCGATGATTACTCCAAAATACACAGCCATTAGCTCGGTGTGTACAACCTTTGGCTAAAGGTATCAGTGCTACCGCAGAGCTAGGCCTGCACGCGCGTGTTAAATGACCTTATCATATTAACACTGTCAAGGATGACACCTTTCCACAGCTCTGCTACTCCCCGATCCATTAACAACCTCCCCACTCCTGGTTAACTAATGTATTCAGCTGCCTGCACTCAGACAGACATATACCATCTGCCAGGAAGGGGAGAGGAGGAGAGGAGAGGAGGAGAGGAGAAAGAGGAATATCATGAGCAATTGTTTGTTGATAGCTAACACAACCACATATACAATCTCCGGATTGAATCGGAGGACAAACAATATTGGTTTCTGTCCCTGCATCGACCTAGCAAGCCCTCTTCAGTATATTACGTTTTTTTTTTTTGCTCTCCAAATGTCAAGCCCTACAAGCCCATCTCTGCTTTTGTGCCCCCACCCTCCCTCCCCATGCTTTCTCTTTCTGGACTGCAATGTGAATCCTAGGACAGGAGTTAAGAGGGCCATGATAACACGGCCATAAAACTCTATCCATTTCCGCCGGAGTCATTTGAGAATTGCACACACTCCCTGGACATCTGCCCAGATACAAATCTGAAGGTTAACTGAAGCCGCTCTTTTTATGTCCCATGTGTAAGTGTCTGGGCTCTTAAGCGGTTAATGATAGCCTGCCTGTGGTTTTATTGGACAGAAGCGTTTCAACTTTAGAACCAACCTGCTGACGGATGGCCGTATCAGCTCGATGCCTCTCAGGCAAACACTTGAAACGCTGAGTATTACAGTACATCGCTTTACACACATGATATACACTATATGGCCAAACGTCAGTGGACACCCGACCATCACACCTATATGAGCTTGCTGGACATCCCATTCTAAAACCATAATATGGAGTTGGACCGCCCCACTCTTCTGGGAAGGCTTTCCACAAGCTTTTGGAGCGTCTGTGGGAATTTGTGCCCATTCAGCCAAAAGAGCATTAGTCGGGTCATGCAGTGATGTTGGACGAGCAATCGGCGTTGTAACTCGTCGGCCCCCCTTGCTCTGTGAGATTGCGTGGTCTCCCGCTTCGTGGCTGAGCTGTTCTTGCTCCTAGGCACTTCCACTTCACAATAATAGCACTTACAGTATCTAGTAAGGGCAGAAATTTGACAAACTGACTTGTGGCAAAGGTGACATCCTGTGATTGAGCTCTTTACGACCCATTCTAAATGTTTGCCGATGGAGATTTCATGGTTATGTGCTGGATTTTATGCACCTGTTAGCAATAGAACTCAGTAGTATTAGTAGGGATGTCCACTGACTTTTGGCCATAGATATGCTTTTCACACTACACTTACCCCCGGGCTAACGTCTTTCTTAACCCTGGGTTAAGGACGCATTTAACCCCAGGCTAAGCAGCATTTCACACTTGCATTTTTGAAAGAGGGTTAACACCTGGGTTAATAAACCCTGCTACGAAGCACCGCTTTTGTGGTGCTATCCCCGAAATGTGGTGCTAAGAACAATAGTGTGAAACGTTGTGGGGTTAGAATGTAACAGGAGTTAGAATGTAACAGGGGTTAGAATGTAACAGGGTTAGAATCTAACAGGGGTTAGAATGTAACAGGAGTTAGAATGTAACAGGGGTTAGAATGTAACAGGGTTAGAATGTAACAGAGGTTAGAATGTAACAGGGTTAGAATGTAACAGGGGTTAGAATGTAACAGGAGTTAGAATGTAACAGGGGTTAGAATGTAACGGGAGTTAGAATGTAACAGGGTTAGAATGTAACAGGGGTTAGAATGTAACAGGGTTAGAATGTAACAGGGTTAGAATGTAACAGGGGTTAGAATGTAACAGGAGTTAGAATGTAACAGGGTTAGAATGGAACAGGGTTAGAATGTAACAGGGTTAGAATGTAACAGGGTTAGAATGTAACAGGAGTTAGAATGTAACAGGGTTAGAATGTAACAGGAGTTAGAATGTAACAGGGTTAGAATGTAACAGGGGTTAGAATGTAACAGGGTTAGAATGTAACAGCGAGTTAAACATTAGCATTAAACGTTAACCCGGGGTCTACAAGCTTACAGTGTGACATCCTGAACACTGAATACCCGGGGTCAATTGTTAGCCCAGGGTTAAAGAAAACTAGTGTGAAACGTGAGATAAGTTAACCCAGGGCTATTATAACCCAGGGTTAAAGTTAACCCTGGGCTAACATATTCAAGTGTGAAAAGCCTAATAGTGTATATAGGGTAGATATCAACAGTATAGGGGCAAAAGTGCATACGGTTGCAAAACACAAACCCATAACAGAACTAAAAAAAAACAAAAAACATCCAGACTCCTTTCTCTCTCACTTGAGTGACACCAAGGGGGAAAACTCAGACTTGTACTTGTGTCTGCGAGCTCTAATTAACGCCGGTAATTTGGGCCTGTCCTTGGCTGCCGCTCTCTCGCTCTCTCTCTCTCTCTCTCTCTCCACCCCCCCGTCGCTCCGCAGGATGCCACGACAGCGTGGAGGAGAGGCTAGGGGGGCTTCAAAGCTGATAGATACTCTGGCAATCCTGAAAATAGAGACAGAGAAGCTACTGTATTTGAGTGGAGGGAAAATAGAAGAAAGGAAAAAAAAAAAAAAAAAGCGCACAGCAGACCATATGCTCTTTCCTTCTGGCTACGAAACAAGACGATCTAATTAAATCAAGCTTATTTCTTCTATCAGCTTACCCCGCTGATAGAAGTCACATTGTTCAGCTGATGCTTTATGGCATTGGGAAATTCATCACATCATTCACACGCCAAAGACATCTGGTGTTGCGGGTTAACCTTGCCGTTTAAAGCTGTCAAACATCACCCGCTTTCACACCTTCATAGATAATTTACTCTTTGTGTTGTTATGTCAAGCAAACTTTGATCTTCATTTCATCTCTTGGTGTGAAGTTTTTTTGTTTTTTTGTTTAAATCTGGAGACATCTGTGCATTTTATCTACCGTCTTCGTATTTAATTTAATGGCATCCGAGATGTTTGTATCCCTCGTGACAATCGCTGAGAGAAACAAAGACGTGCACATGATGATACGAGTTCGTGCTAGGCCTCGTGATATCTGCTGACATTTATTTGAATGTGGTTCCAAATATGAACTCATATGTTATTCACCTGCTTTTCTGCAGGGAAAACATCGCCGGCTGTGCGTGGCGTATTTACACATCAAACATTTCCATCACCTCTCCCATCACCCCTCTCTCTCCTACTTCTCCTCCAGTCCTCTCTCCTCCAGTCCTTTTTGCGTTGCTTTTCCTCTTGCCCATGGTAAACAACGTATTAAATCTGTCACATGCTATACTATACGCGCCCTTACTGCTTAGAACCGAACGAGTGCAAGGGTGTAATTGAAACATTAAATATGGATGAGATCGGTGGCAGGCTCGATATTTCCGCATCGAGATGCATGCGATACATAGAGGTGCAATGCATACAGGCGCATACATCCACACAACACACACACACACACACACACACACACACACACACAGAGCGCTGATATGGGACAGCTGCAAACCTATGCGATGCTTGGGTGGTCTGCCCTAATCATATCAGCAGACTGACATCTTCAACCAGCAAGCTGCTCTTATCTCTCAAGCTCTATCACAGTGGAAAAGCCTGGTTTGGATTTCTTAATAAGATGATCCCTCTCTCTCTCTCTCTCTCTCTCTCTCTCTCCCTCTCTCTATCTGATTCATATGTAAGTGGGTCAGTAGCGCAGGGGCCTGGCTATGAATGGGCTCTGTTGCCCAAAGAGCCACCGGCTCAAAGCAATTACACATCAACACACACGGACCTCCTCACACATTTTCCTCGCAACTTTCTGCCGCACCACCCTACAGATCGTCTCCGCACATCCCAGACCACACATGAAGTGCGGAAACATAGCACCTTTCAGAAACATAGCACCTAGCAGACAGGGGAAGATAGGCTGTTAAGTGCAGAATGTGACGTGACTATCCCTTGTGCTATTTGATGGTAGTATATTTGTAGAAACCTAGTTTATGTCAATGGGTGTTTCCTCTCATAGTTGTTTCACTGAATGGGATAGAGAATAGAGAATTTGGACCCCAACTGATATCCTTCTTTTTACCCAGAGGCGCTGGCTGGATTGTCCTTTGTAGCCTGCCGTCATCCCTGACCCTGTCTCCTTTACCTTCTGAATGAACTATTATGGTAACAGATCCACAGCATCCAACTTTCACAAGGTTTAACCCGACCTTCCCACCTCTCAGCTGCTAGTTACATTGCATTACAGTCATTTAGCAGACGCTTTTCATCCAAAGCGACTTGACACTAGGTGGGGAGCTTCTTCCTGTCATACGTCATATCAGCGATCGCATCTCTCAAAAGCTCTAAGACGTAAACAGACTGCTGAGTGTTGGACCACACTAGCAGGTCAGGTCAGGTGTGGTGCTTCATATCTCAGCTGGGACTGTAAGGTGCTGTGCCATGTCTAGCTAGCTAGTGATCATAGCTGCCTTGACTCATGCTTACTCAATAATAATTTCTTATTAAAAACTTTCATTCTTCTAATGCACCAAAAAATTATTTGTTTGTTTACTCTTAACTGCTGCAGCCAGAGACTTTAACATTTGGTTATGCTAGTGTATGAACCTTAAGACTGTTTTTCTGCATCTTGCATCATAAGCATTGCCGTTTCTAACACAGGGCACATGTCGGGTCTCCACCCAGAAACCGGTTGAGGTTTCTCCAATAATGAATGTAATCCTAGGAGCTAACGAAGGTTTTCTTCTCTGCACATTTTTTAGTTCATCCTTTGTCTCCACTTGCCACACTTTGGCGTTTCCCGCTGGCGATGTTCCACTATACATTTCCTGTGATTTGTTCCATGCAGGTTTGCTTGTGCCAAGACAAAGAGAGGGCAATATTAGCCCTCTCTATGCATTGTGTACCTCATAGCAGTCTGTCTTAACCCCTGAATCTGCTGTTTGTCTGTAAAGATTGTGTGTGTACCATCTTCTTAAGCTTTGACAAGCTTATTCTGCGGGGTGCTGTTGTAGACATAGCTGTCATCATCTGTCATATCTGATATGAGGGATGCAAATCTTCCATCCTCATGCTACGGGGGGGGGGGGGGAGGGCGGCGGGGGATTGTGCACCCTGCCATGGTATTGATTTCCATTACTGCCATGCTGTGATTAATTGCAGCATTGTGAAACATTTGTTGGAAATAGGCTTTAACCAATTTTTTTTTGGCGACATCTGGTGAATTTCTATTCAAATCGGATGCTACCCACGGTGGTGTTGTGTGGTACTGATGCAAATGCATTTTCCAGGTCTAGAATAACATTGGAGATCTCCGTTTGGTTGTTGAGCTGATAGGACTTGGTGGCAAATCACGTATTCCTGCTTTTTGCACGATGTCAATTTGCTGATTCCTCTCTAAGTAGTTTGTCAACCTTGACACTATCACACTAATACAATATTTCCTCCTACATCAAGGAAGCATACGTGCCGTATTGACTTGTTTGTGAAGATTTTCTCCTTTTTGGAAATTTGAATTCCTCCCGTTCCCCACCATTATCTGGCGATCACTGCTTCTCCCTCGCTCCTTCAATAAGCTCCCATAAAAATCTGTGAGAAGTGTGAAGGTCAAAAGTGTACTGATAATGTGAACCGAAAGGGAGTACTTTTCAGGACAGCGCTAATAGCCACCGGGAACAAGTACTGCACAAACAACCCCCTAAATCTATAGGGAAGCTCTGTGTGCAGAAGACAGGACGGGAGAGGCATTAGTCTTCCACTGTGGTTCATGCTCAGCTCACCCAGGTTGCTGCCTCAGTAGGATCCATGCACTCCGATCGTCCTGCATCTTCCCTGTAAACACTGCATGAAATATTGATTGATGATGATATCACGCACAACATTCTTTGCTGCGCTGTGCACAGTTTTCTCCTAATGAGACGCTGCACTGCTGCAACTCCTCCTGACCACCGCCAATTTGATCAAAGCTGTGTGGCTAGATTATGCAAATTGGGTGGTGCATAGGAGAGAAATGGTTGAAAAGAAATGATGATCATATGGAAATATTGTATAAAAGGCAGTAAGCATTATTTAAAAACATGCATTAATTAAGTAATGGGGAATAAAAACTATTTCACAATGTGTGTCTCTGATCGAAATGCACTTGCAATACACCCCTACGTCAAGAGGGTAGACAAATGAACTTGATGTGATAGAAGTAAATACTTAGCCAGGAAGAGTCCTGAGAGACATCAGCAGGCACCAGGCCACGGATGACTGCATGTCTGATCAAGAGAAGCAATCTGTGAACTTGGACATCTCTTGGCTCGTGGAGGGTGACTTGGTCCTCCAAACGCATCTGTGAAGCTAAAATTGTTAAGACGCGATAAAAATATACTGTAGTGCAATTCAGATTGACCTTACCTGATATAGTGTGTAGTTGGACATCCAATCCTCCAGTCAGTACTAAAAGTCTCTACGTTCAACTCTAAACACCAACATGATGAGAGGATGTAGCCAATAGCACTCTAAATGAAACGCTTGGTTAAAGGAGGAGTAACGGCCGACTGATGAAATTGTGTAAAATAACTACAGTAAAATAAGATGAAGTAAATTAATAACCTCTTGACAATGAATTTTGTCTTGCAGCGAGCACGTAAAGAGGGGGCCTCTTACACTTACACTATGGTATCATTTAACATTTATTTTTTTAAATTATACAATAAATATACTACAAATGAACATTGGCTTTGGCAGAGAGTTACAATATCATCATTCTCTCTCCACTTCACAATTGTGGACATGACCTTCCATTCATCTCTAGCATTAAAAATGGATGTATCTCGATGGATAAAAACGTGGACTGGAGATCATGTCACTCTAAAATATAACAACAAGAGAAAAAAACCTTACAATTTCATGCATACAGATAGGTTTTAATGCTTCAAAAGACATACAAGAGTGGATGGCCACAGTAAACTTGAATTTATTGACATAAAAACCAATATATCTTCTATCCTCTTATCCTTACACAGGTTTGACAAGACTGTGAAAACAAACAAACAATCAAACAGACAAACGTAAAACTACAAAACAAAAATGAAACCAAAACCAAAAAAAAAAATGGCAGCATCACTGCTGGTTCTGAAAATTTACAAAATTGGTTTGTCCTTTTATTGAGAGCAACGTGTTAAATTTGGCATACTGCATCACAACGAAAAAAATAAAAATAAAAACCAAAGATCTACAAGCATATTGAGCTATCTTAACAGAAATGGTTCAAGTCACATATCTGAAGGTAGAAAGGAAACAAAACAAAACCAACCTATACGTATGGAGGGCTGTGGATTTTCTGTGGTAGATACTAGTGGTCACAAGCGTACAGAGTGCATAGTTTGAACAAAGAGGATAACTACAACAAAGGGCAAAGATAGCAGACCAACAAGTGATTTGGAAGCTCCGACTACTAAAAACAAGCTTTTCATCTGGCTGAACCGCTTTTACTTTCTAAACAACCCTTTTTTTTTTTTGTGGCAAAACAGGTCTAAATCTGGAGAAAGTACACAACGCCTTTTCAAGATGGTTCCAGGGCCATCACAGCACTTAAAGCTATGGAAGTAGAAAAAAAGAAAAAAAAAAGAACTTTGGTGGGAGGGGGTTGAGGGTTTCACACACCAGGAGGGAGAAATACCCTTCGGGCCCCGTCAGACAACACGTCCACCACTCAACTCCAAAAAAACACAGGCAAAAAAAAGTTTGACGTGGCAACGATGATTCATGGGCACGTCCCGCACCGACGGCGAGATACGAGATGTATTGACTCGGAAGCAATGCAAAGCCTACAGTGGCGTCTCGGTTTTCCTCTGCTTATGCCAAGAGTCGGTGTAAGTTTCAGATACTACAGGGTTTGTTGTTTGTGTGGTCCACTGAAGCAGTAAATAACATACGCCTGAAAATGCTGCACTGATCTACGGATGGATATGTAGAGAAATGGCATGCATAGACCACCCCTGGACATAAATATTGGATGCAGCAAAGATCCTCTCCTGTCAAGAGGCGATGGTTAAAGAGAGTCGGGGGGGGGGGGGGGGAAATGGCGACGGGACTACGATCGCCATCCATTTTTCTTTCATTCAAACAACACAAACTAGAACAATACATAGCACCACAGAAGAGAGAAAATAGCACCTAAGTTTTGATTTCTTTGTGTTTTCATTGAAATGTGACATCATCTCCCATTGCATAGTTGAATCGATAAGTATTTGAGGAAAAGAAAAAAAAAATGATAGAAGCTGTTTATTAAGTTAACGAAATCTCCCGACTGCCACCAAAATAGGCATCGTGTTCAAGAGGGCACAAGAGGAGGAATGTTTTTTGTTGTTCTTTTTTTTTTTTGCAAATCACATATCACAGAGCTTGTTTTCGTCTTTTATTTCCATTCTGTTCTTAAATTACAACAAGGTGTGCTCCACAACTGCAACAAGACAGCACTTCCCGATTTTCTTTTTTTTTTTTCAATTTTACAAGTCGAATTTCTCACTTTAGACGCATTTCTGGAATTTAGATGTATGTCCAATCAACCATCATCTCCTACCTCACAACTCAGAAAGTCACATGCATGTTTTGAAGCCAGAAGCAATAAACATTACCAGGAAAAAAAATATACAGAATGTACTTACAAACATAAAAATTATTTATATATATTTATATATAAGATCCATTCCATGAGAATGGGGAGACAATTATGCACAAACGAAGCTCCCGTAGTGAATGAGCAAACAAACCATTGAAAGACAAGTGGAGAAAGAGGGGGAGATGAGGGAAAACATGAGATCAAAACTAAAGAAAGGAAACAGCCGAATCAGATGGAGTCCATCGCAAATACTGCTACCTTCTGAAACAGGTGCAGCTCTCAGGGTTGCCTTTGTTGTGTGGGACAAAATGAATGAAGTGTGCTGGAATGGGGCTAGGGTTGTGTGTGTGTGTGTGTGTGTGTATGAGTAGTGTGTGTGTGTGTGTGTGTGTGTGTGTGTGTGTGTGTGTGCAAGGTGGGGGGCTTAGAGGCAGTATCTGACATCCAGTTTCAAAACTTGCATGTGATGGAGAAGGCACGCTGAGGTTTCAAGGTTGCTCTTTCATCAATTCTATAGAATTTCATTGTATTCTCATCTTGATTTTTTTTTTTTGTTATTTTACTCCTACTTGTTGCTTTTGGAAAAAAAAAAAGTTTTGTTTTTTTTTTTTTACAAATAGAAATTGTCCTATTCTTTTCATTCGTTTTGTTTCTGAGAAAACAAAAATATGCTTTTTTCTCCGTGTGTTCGGTAAACAGTCTTAGCCGACGAAACAGACCGGGCCCACTTCAAATCCAAACTTCTGCGTGGCGCCGCCAAAATCGTTGTACATGATGTCAACAAATGGCACCTGTTCCACCTTTGGCGTGTTGATCTCAAGTACTGTCTTTTCATAGCCCTTTTTCAACTGTTGGGAGAAAAGACACAGTAGGGGGGGGGGGGGGGAGTGTTACTACGTGGAGGAAAACTGATTTTCTTCAGAAACAAGAACATCACACACTCGAGCAGTCTTCTCATTGATTGACCCGAAACACTACTGCAAAAACACTTTGTGGCAGTGTCTGCAAACACACACACACACACACACAGACACACAAACGTGTCCCTCTGACTTACCGCACAGCCGTCGACCACGGCACGAATGTAAGGGTTGTTATCGTAGGACATCTCCTCGTCATTGGAGCCCAGGAAGCGGATGGCCTTGTCGTAGTTGTCCTGTTCCTGGTCGTACCAGGCCACCGACTGGTAGCAGTTGTAGGTCATGTTCTGCCTGGCGGCCGCGCTCAGCAACCGTAAGAAAGTCATCTGGACCACACCGATGGGGTTGCCCTCTGCGTCCACGTAGGAGAGCTGCAAAAACAAAAGGGAGACAGATGGGAGTCTAGCACCGGACACTTACACCAGGACGGGACCGGGGCAAAGAACGAAACTGAGGGAGATTGAGAACGAATGGTAGAGGGAGAATGCCCATAAATAAATAACATGAAGAAGCTACACAGCTAACACCGTCGTATGTATCTCTTTCGGAGTCGTCTAGATTTGATGTGTCGCTAATGTGTGCGTATTCCTGTTTTACTGCCGTGTTGGGATGCCTAGGTGAAGTCTGACAAGTGTGTCTTATTGGAAGATGCAGGTGTCATCTGAGGATGCAGCGCAAAGATGCTCTGTCACTCAAGCACGTCAGCCTGTCTGGTGGCCCTGAAAAAAAAAAAATGACGGGGACATCGGCTGTCAATTTCACAGCACGTGTTTTGACTCATCATTCATCGCAAAGTCAGCGACGTGTTGCATGCGTGTGTGTGCAAATGTTTGGGGAGGCGGGGAGCAACAAACGGGCTCGTCATCTCCGGGGGGGAAAAAAAAGGTATGTGAGCGGAGACACACCAGTCAGTTTCCCCCCGCCCCCGTTTCATAAATAATGAATCCGGTGATGATATATCGAAAAGGGGGAGGATTAGGTGTGCCAGCTGCTTTACAATAGATGTGATGGAGAGGCTTCCTGGGTTCTCGGCTCTGTCTGAGACTCTGTCTGCATCTCTGAGAAGCTCACAGTTCAGCTCCAGAAAAAAAAAAGGTGCAGAGGGTTTCCGAGGCCTCACGAATGATGTTCAGCTGTATTTTAAACTGTTTCTGCAGTGGTTTATATGGGAAATTGCTTCCTAATTGCAAAAAAAATTATGAATAAGCAGAACTAAACAATTAATTTAAGACTCAATTATTAAATGATGTAAAATATATCTTCAATATGAGCATATTATGGAAAAAATTGAATTATCTTAATAGGAAGGATACAGTACTGTTTTGTTAATTGCCTGTGCGCAATTAACTGAGTGACTGTAAAGGTAGGCGGGTCCGTAGTTCCATACCAACCTGCAGGAATCCATTAGATCCACATCGTCGCTTCTTCGTTCAGACAAACAGGACTTACTGAGAGCAGAGCGCATGCAGTATCCATGCCATGCAGACAGAGCAGAGAGCCAGCTGTGAGTTTGGATGTGCCCTTTCTCCCTTTCACTGTTCTTGCACACGACCACACACACACACACACACACACACGCACATACAAACTCAACATACCAACACTCAAATTGTCCAAATTGTTTAATTAGTTAATGGAAGATCATTTTTAACCAATGAGCATCCTGTTCAATTTGAGTTTGAGTGTCAGCGCCGCGGCTCAACTGAGGAGTGTAGCGCCACTCTCGTGATGTGCACGTGATGTGATGTGCACGTACTCAAGAGTGGCTGGCTAGTCGTCCCCCTGCTCTTGTCGTTTTGCCCCCCGTCTTTCCGACCCCTCCCTGCCCCACACAGCGTGTAGATCCAGCCCTACATCACCATGGAAACATTACCTCTTTATCATCATCACAGCCGCAAGTCAACAGTGACTGAGTACCCAGAAGCCCCTGGGTGGTGACTGAGTGCCTGACCTTTTTGACTCAGCTTCCCAATGATGTGAGGAGTGTGTAAGGGCAATCCTGGGAGTTATGAGTGCAAATGAATGGCTCCAGCAGAGACAAAATGACTTAATATGCCCCACATGTTGAGGATAAATTAGTGCTGAGGAGAACTGTAAACTGACGTGTTCGCTCTTGGGTGTGTTTGAACACTTATATTTAGATCAGCTATCAATAGATATGCCGATGCTGTATGAGTCATGTCCGCTTGACAGTGTCAAGGCACACAATCACTTCTAGGTGATGCTCTCCTGATGTACCAGAGGTAAGGTAGAGTGGATACAGTCAAGCGTTCTCACAGTGACACACGAGGAAACTTTCTTCCCTTAACCCTTCTCTTTGTTGAAGTTCAATACAAGTCCAAATTCGCTTGTGTCACCGCAGAAGAAATCCTGCCTGTATGATCCACAAAACCTTTCTCCGAGTTTCCACGTGAGAGAGTGTCACCTATTGTTGTTGGACTGAAGGTGAGTGCAGCTCGTGCAGAACCATGCATCGTAACAACCACAAGCCAGGTGCCAATGTATATATATATACATACTTTGAAGAGCAGTACCAACACCATGCAGAGCCTCAGGCCCGCGGAGACCCAGCCGTCGGGCCGGGCCTCCGGGACCATAGGCGGGGCCACTTACCAGGGAACCTCTCTTGTAGTGACTATACCATGTGCCTGGCGTGTCTTTGGGCCATTTTGCCATTTTGCTCTGTAAAATATGAGAGGCATTCAGGGAAGGGAAAGGGACCAAAGGAAGTTGGGAATCGGGCTTACCAGTTTACCACGTTTGAATTCACTGAACCAGGAACCAGGGATCTCCTTTACCCAGGATGTGAGCCTAGCCTGGGGGTACGGAGCAACAGGGAGGAAGGAGGAGGAGGAGGACAAAAACAGCAGTGTTAAAGAAGGAAAACAGCTCTGGTAGAAGCACATCCCCATCACCACAGCCCCTTTCCCCTCTTTCTCCATCTCTGTGTCCTCTGTCTTCCAGACCTGAAACGGTATGAGGTGAGCTCGACCAAGGGGTAGAAGATCTTAGTAAGCCATTATGCCATTTTGTACAGTACAAACATTAGCTGGCAGCTAATTGCTGCTGAAAAATTAATGAGTACACACTGATTAATTAAGAAATAATCGCCCGCAAGGCACTCTTGTACCGAGGCCTCTCTCCCTGCTGTTAAGTGTTAGCGCGGTGCAGCCATGGAGCACTAACTTTGTTATGCCATTAGAAGCTGTGAATTGGCCAACAGGGCACAGCTTCTAATGGCCTCAGCCACGACTTTGATGAATTTCCCGCCGTAATTAGATAGAGGAATTTGATAGGGAACTGTCATCAATAGCTTAATGCGTTAATGAATGATGGGCCGGAGATCACTTAACACCGGGAGACAGCATACATTAGACCCATGCTGCCTTGAAAGTGACCTTCAGTTCTTTTCACTGGAGAGAGAGACGAGAAAAGAGAAGAGAAAAGGTATGCTGTGACTTTTCTAGAATGGTGAGGCTGTATGTGTGTGTGTGTGTGTAGTATGTGTCTGTGAATCTGTGAATCAGTGCTGAATATAGTACTATGTGCTGTTATAATGAATGTTTCTCGGTGTGTCTCGGTGTGAGAGTGGGTGTGTTTCAGTCTCAACGACTGACAGCGCCGGCTTGCCATTTCACCTGAACACAAGCGAGAGCGGCCCATCACAAAAAAAAAAAATCTCCTTCGTTATTCTGAGCTTAGGCAAACTCTCGCTCCTCTGAGGCTTGGTGAGCGGGGGATCATTAAAATGGCTGTAGCACTATGCTATCACAGATCCCTTGACTTGTCAAAGACAGTGTTCCCAATGTTTCACCGCTCTGCTCCTCTCTTCTCTACGCACTCATGCATAATGGACCCGGGAATCTTCTCATGCTGCCTGTCACCTGCCAAAGGTCTTTACAGGTGATAAAGCTGGGCGAGTCCTTAATGACACCCTATCTGAAGGATGGCATGGGGGGGCGGGGGAGAAAAAAAGATATGTTGGGAGATGCTTGTGTATAAATGAAGGAGTCATCGTCTCCCCTGCAGTTGCTGACTGTCAAAACTAAAAAGTATGAGATGTAGCATGTTGGTAAAGTAACAAGAGTCTCAAGAAGAGGCTGCTCCGCCCAATACTTGGGGAATGGAAATCTCCTTGAGTTATCATCAACATCATCTTGGTAATGACAACACACCAGGTAATCTCCTGGAGGCTAATTATATGGGTACATGAAGAGGTACAAGAGGAGGTACAATTGCAAATAGCGCTGTCTGGAGACGTTCGGGGTATTTATATGCACGGCGGTTAGTCCCCGGCTGGAGAAAAAAAGACAATTACAGTCACTTATCTGGAGTATACAGCCTACATTATTTAACTGTCAATCAAACGGTGACCTGGAGACTGAAAATAGTAAACAATTATTTTTCAGTAGCATATCCTCATGCTAGCACCGCTCTCCACCTGCTTGCTGCATCCTTAACTTAACTTGTGTGTGCGCAAGTTGGGGCGATACGGTAGATGTAAATGTGGACTCACTTACCCCTTCAGACTTCTTATCTGGGAAGATGCAGCTCTCTCCGCCTGCTGTGAAGTTGCAGTAAACCTTGAAGGAGTCCCGAGAGCAGCCCTGGTTGGGATCAATCCAGTACTCACCTGGGGAGAGCGCGGGGGGAGAGCGGGGGGAGATAGAGAGAGAGAAAACAGTTATAGTCTGGTACACATCATCTTAAGATTGCATTGCCTCGGGCCCAAGCAATGCCTAACATTGGGTGACCTGTGCTAGTACCTCAGCAGCCTCAGTCTGTGTTACGATGGCCTTCTGCAAACAGTTCTTCATATGCTTCTATCAAACTATAAATTAATGTCTGTCTGTCCGTCTGTCCGTCTGTATCTACACGCCTAAACCTCCCGTTTGCCTGAAATTGGCTTTTTCATTTTGGAGACGTTATGGGGCGTATACCATTTGCTGAGCGAGCCTGGCTGTGGCTATCAAGGTGAGGGCCCCCGCACTCAGTGAAACATCAGCATTGCTTTTTTTTTTATTGCAGACCGTCTTGTGTTGGGTTTTGCTTCTTTAACGGCCGTGGCGGTTTCATCTCAGCCTCGGGGCCGGATGCCGTTTCGAGGGAGACCGCTCATCAAGCTGCTGGGGCGTGAACCTGACCCAACGAAAGGTTGCGTGCTGTAGCTCTAACGCGGTACCAACCATCGGGGAAGTCGGGGTGACAGAGCTGTAGGTCCTTGCAGGTGCGGGCGGGGTTGGCCTGGGTGCCCAGCGGGTGCTTCATCTGCTCGATCTCCAGCTTAAGGGAATTGAGGGAGCCAAAGATTTCCTCCATGCCGTCGTCGTAGTCCTTGTAGTTGGCGTCCCCGGCCGCGTCGTCCATTACCTGGCTGGCATCGATATCCCTGCGTGATCTGCCCTTAACGGAGGCCATCATGGGAAGTGGGTGGATCACGTCGCCAGGAGGGCCCTGTTATGGAGAGATGGAGGGAGGCGAGACCGGTAAGAGAGAAGGACGGAGACACTGCAAAGGTCTAAATGCTGATTTGACCTCAGGATCAAATGGAAAAGATGGTCGATTGACTTACAGGAGGACCAGCGGCTCCAGGAACACCGGTCTCTCCCTTTGGACCAGTTTGACCCTGGATAAATAAAGGGATGTTTGTTGTTAGTTGTTCAATGAATGGAATTGGGAACCATACCTGCTATTGTTTCGGACGATTGCAGCTTTTAGAGACACTTACTGATGATCCTTTAGCTCCTTTAGGGCCAGGGGGACCCTACGGACATAAAGACAGTATTCGGTATTGGCTCAAACATTACACGCCTGATCAGGTACACGTATGGTACAATACATATGATGGACATAATCTTACAGGTACTCCTGGAGGACCGAGGGGACCCAGTGGACCCGAAGGACCGGCAATACCCTAATGGGAAAAAAAGTGATTGTGAGCCCATACATCACTTATTGGCATGAACACCACAACCAGTCAGTCTCTAAAGCGGACATCTAGAGCATTGCGAAGAGTTACAAGACAGAGAATGTGCTGCCTATGGGAGTCTAGTGCTGTTGAGTCAACTCACATTGTCTCCTTTGGGACCGGATGTTCCCTGAGGACCAGGAAGACCTCTGTCACCCTTTTCTCCCTGCTCACCCGGGGATCCGATGAGACCAATGAAACCGGGGTGGCCCTGAGGACGAAGAACACACGCTGTCAATACAAGAGTCAATAATGCATCATCACTAACATTAGCTCAATAATATATCTATTTGGCACGTACTTAGGGTAATGATGTGGTGGCTGGGGACAAACAACAGACCTACTCAATTGTCACCGCAATTTACTTAAGGTAGTGAAGTAATGAAAACAAGTAGATCCCAGTGTATTTATTAGCAGACCAACAGGCGCCAACGTGGCTCACCTTTTCTCCCTTGATACCAGAGTCTCCTTTCAAACCTGGTAAACCTGGAGGACCCTGTGAGAGAGAGAGAGGAGAGTGGGATGACAGATTGGAAAGAAAAGGAGAGAGGTCAATTGAGTGAGGATCCAGACACAGTGTGTGAGATACCTCGGTTGAAAGGCCAGGGGTCATTTCTACTCACCATAGGTCCCGGGGGTCCATCTGGGCCTGGTGAACCGGGTAGACCTTGTTCTCCCTGCACAGAAATACCAATTAGACAATGTTTTTTTGCCACCACTCACAAGAAAACACTGGTTTCTATAAATAGCATGGCTCTGTTACATTCTATAGTTTATTGGAATAGTTTGTCTACACTTGTAAGCCTTTTCAACAGTATTACATTGCTCCACATATGACTGGGATAAACTAGTGCGAAGATAAGAAAGGCTTTACTTACAACTGGACCAGGGATACCCCTGAGTCCTTCAGAACCGGGCTTTCCAGGTGATCCCTGAGGACCAACAGGACCTGTCTTTCCTTGGGGACCTTCCAAACCAGACTCTCCCTTTTGAACAGAAGCAGGACACACCCAAACCACTCGTGATTGTTGCCAGTTTGTTGGTTAATGAACAGTTTGTTGGTACATTGCAGGAAAAAGGAAAATCTACAGTATTTATTAGATGAGTTCTGAGCATTTCCTACCTTGCCTCCCTTCTCTCCTTGCCTTCCCTCGGGTCCTGATACTCCAGGGGGTCCCTATTCAGGGGAGAAATGAGATATAGAGAGAGATATATTGAGCGATTAATACTTTGAAATGCAAAGAGTGCATGTTAGTTGCATATTGTTCTTATTTTAGAAAAGAGGTGGAGGGAGAATAGCACAGTACTTACTCTCTTTCCAGGTGGGCCAGAGGGACCAGACTCTCCGGTGGGTCCAGGGGAACCCTATTGAAAATTTTCATGAAATGAAAATGAAATAATTTTATTTGAAACGATAAATGATAAAATTCCATTTCAGGAATGACACACACTGGGGCGGGAAAGGTACCACAGTGATTGGTACAAATGGTACACGATACTCACGGGCTGACCAGCCTCTCCATCATCTCCCTTGTCACCAGAAGGACCGTCTGATCCCTGCATGAGGAATGAACAGAACACTTGTTGCACCGCATCGATAGCAAACAAACTGTGACAAATATGGCTTGCGCACTGCATGCAAAGTATCAAAAGACTACAGCGTCATCATTAGCTGATGCCATTCCATTACTTACGGCTGGACCGGGCTCTCCAGGGGGGCCAGGATCACCAGGGAAACCACTTGGACCCTGAAAATCAATACAAGCTGCATTGTAATATATACTGAAGAATGCAAAAGAGGCTTCAGTTCATTAGAAAGAATGGACGCTGCCATCACATGAGAGTAGGTGACTGCAGAGCGCCATTTTGGGTTACCACCAACATCATCAGAGAGTATCAAGTCTGTTCTCATTGTATTGGTGTTAATGTACGTTAATGGACAATTAAAAAAAAAAAAAAAGAAAGATATTGTGTTATATATACTATATACTGTTATATTGTCATATATTCTATTCAAAACCAAAAAGTCAAGTTTGTTTTTGTGATGAGTCTATTTTGAGAAAAAGCACTTTGTTTCAGGTCTGGTATGGTGGCAGCAACACATATGACGAGAGAGTGAATGCAGAAAGTGGGACATTATTGTTACTATTGAGTGATTTATCTTCCAAAACATAGACAATCTTTGTGGTAGACTAAGAAAGTACAACTTACTGGGCTGCCTTTGGGACCATCATCTCCAGGGGGACCCTTAGGACCAGGAGGTCCAGCCGCACCAGCAGGACCGCCTTCTCCCTTCTCTCCTCGCTCTCCTCTTGGACCCTGGGATGATATGCAGTGCATTAGTGTTTCTCATTCAGAGAGACTACATTAGCAGATTAGAGAGCAAACGGAGGCAGCGGCAACTTAAAAGATTGTACTGAGAAATGAAACGGCGAAATGAACAGCTTCATTATACTCTACGGCCATTATAGATCAACTCTTTTGTTGTCAAGCTATTGACTGACAATAATTAATTTTCTCTGCTGCGGAAGCTATTGTATTGTATGGCACTATGCGTTTCCTGTAGTGTAGCGCATATTGATTTGTTACTCTTTTAATTGCTTTTGTTGTTGATGGTGGTATTGTTACGATGGAGGAGACAGATACAAATCACTTACTGGTGGGCCAACGTCTCCCTGAAGACCTGGCTCTCCTGTTTCACCGGCATCTCCCTGTAAAGAGAGAGAGAGAGAGAGAGAGAGAGAGAGAGAGAGAGAGAGAGAGAGAGAGAGAGAGAGAGAGAGAGAGAGAGAGAGAGAGAGAGAGAGAGAGAGAGAGAGAGAGAGAGAGAGACAGAGAGGAGATGGGAGGGACATATAGTATATCAGAAAAGCCATTTGTGGACCCAGCATGGTTCTAAAAAATCCCATCATTTACAGCAGCCACCACTGTACCAGTGCCCTTGGTCACCCAACTGGGGATAGAAAGAGATGACACCAGAGATTTCAATCCATCAAGTGCGGGCAGATTTGGTGGCTGGAGCCGGCAGTGCGCTGACCTCAGGGCTCTCCCTGGACCCTGCCCATACATCTTCTCCTCTTCCCCCTGTCTTATTGGATAGTTGCCCCGTTGACTCGCCTACACCCTGGGTCCTATCGTTATTCATTGTCACATAACCTGCCATCCTCCCCTGTTGGGACAGAGGCGCAGTCTGCCATACCTGTTCCAAGAGAAAATGTTAGCATAATCCCGTCTGGGAGACAGGGAGGTGACAACGCGAGTGCCCCGTCCCGAGGACAGCCAATAACAAAGCTGCGCTGAGCCGCGCTTTGACAAGCATATCCAGATCCGCTCTAGCACGAACGCCAGCTCTGTATTCTAAACATCCTCCAATACTCTGAATTAGTGTCTGGCCGCCTTCCCAACCCTCTCATTGATGTCAAGATATACACTCCAAGCAGTTGGTACATCTGGTCAAAAGCACGACCGATCTTCCTGTATTAGGAGGGGCTTGCGCCGCTCTTGATGCGGGGTTGTGTCTCTGAAAAAGCTCGACTCCATCCTTATAACAACCTGCTCATGACCACCAAGAGGCAGCTGGTCGAAAGTGCTGCGAACAGGGGAATTACTGTAAGCGTGAAAGATAGCTGCTCATCACAGTTCTATCAGTTGCTTGCCAGCCGCCCGGGCTGGCTAATGAAAGCTGCCAGATCAGCTCAGGCCAGATTAGCCAAAAGAGCACTGGATTTGTTTGCAGAGATGGACGGGCCACCCTCGGGGGAGATTTACAAGGGGCAAATGTGATTCTATTGACTGCACCAGAGAGAACAAGCCGCAGGATCACCGCAGACAGAAAAGTGGCGAGAACTGTGTGACGCCTTTCATAATGAAACGGCGACAACAAATAAAAGCGAGATGCGGTTTCAGAAGAGCCTCCTTTAATAATGCACTCGGCATCTTAGCATCTGAAGTACAGCGCCTTTGAGTATTTATTCATACTGTCTCCACCCAGCGACAGTACTGCTGGGGAAGACAGGCTGCCCATTAGCTTGTCTGCGCATCTGTCACTCTGCACCACAAAACATTCTGCTGTCCCATTTAAAAGGGAGTCATGTGAGTAGCCGTATCAAATATTCATGGCTGCAAAAGCCTTGCAAAGCGGAATCATTCACAATCTTTACTACATCATGCACTCAAACTGACAATCAGGCTGCTGGCATACCAGACCTGCCTCTTCCAAAGTGAAAGTGCTGACAAATAAGGCCTAATATCTACGTTATAGAGAGGTCATGACAAAGAAATGTGTCTCATTTCATAGAGAGGATTTCCCCCCCCCACATGTACATTTGCTTGAATGACTTATCACTGCAGGGAAGACATTGTCTCTTCAGCTATGTTGCCAATAGAAGCTGTTCTACTCTCCAGTGCAGTGCTGGGGGGCCTCACTGCTCTTACAGCACTGCAGCACACTGCAATCTAGTAGTACAAATGATCAAACCAAAAATATAAGAGAACCTTACTTTTTCTCCCACAGCACCAGGGTTTCCGATACCACCAGGGGGTCCCTGAGGGCCATCGGCTCCTGGGGGTCCCGAGGGGCCTCTGGGACCAGGGGGGCCAGGTGGACCCTAGGGGGAAGAGAAAAATAGAGTGTAATACGTAAACATGTTACTCATGTTACTGCCCCTAATGTAATGGTGCATTGTTGAATACACTTGATGAAATGTATATAGTGAATTACTGTTTCGAAATAAGCCCTTACCATCTGACCAACGTCTCCAGTTTCACCTTTCTCACCAGGGGGACCAGGCAAGCCCTGCAGCCCAACTGGGCCCGGGGGTCCAGGGAATCCTCTCGATCCTTCATCTCCCTTCTGGCCAAAGAGACCCTGCTGACCTCTGGGACCAGGCTCACCATCAGCACCCTGCACACCCGCATGAATGAAGGGGGTCACAACGAGATCAGATGACATAAGCAGAGCAAAGTGCTGAAGCAGAGAGATGAGGTGTTGGACGATACGAACGCACTATCCAGACTGGGCACTTACAGCAGGACCAGGCGCTCCAACAGGTCCTTGAGGGCCAGTAGGACCGGGAGGACCCTGCGAAGGAGACGAGGAAAAGGAACACAGCAGAAGTGTCAGTTAGCAGACACAATCTTTACCTTTCAAAACATTCAAAACCCATGAAATAATGAATTTACAAATGTAATAATAATAATAATAATAATAATCAATGACTCACATGTTCTCCTTTGTCACCCTTGCTTCCCTTCTGGCCGTGCTCTCCGATCTCTCCCTGGGGAATGAAATGATCACAATGTAAAGAGGAAGTCAACCCAGAAGGAGATACAACTGACAAGCACAGAGCAGAAGGCACCATATCAGCACATCCTGATGTCTACATATCAACTGGAACATGCCTAGACTTTTTTTTTTTTTTTTGGGTTTGCTTGTCTGTGGACATGTCAATTTCCTTCCTCGTTCTGTGTCACGGCGACAAATATAACTCGCATCTGAATTGGGCTCCGCATGAGGGGTGAGTCACTGGCAATACTAGCAGCCAGAATAGACTAGATAATTAGTCCCATTCTGAACCTGTTTGCGCCAACATGCCCAGAATGAAGAACATCACGCCGTATCGCGCTGTCGAAGCCTCCACGCGCTGTGGGTGTTTTAACAAACAGTGACTCAGCCGCAAAAGTAAAATCCCTTCAGACGATGGCCTCGCGCCCTCCTGAAACCATTAGACTCTTAAATAAAGGCCTTGGAGTTGTCCATCCCCTGTGGTCAGCGCTTGAGAGAGTGTCTGAGTGTCTGAATAAACATTAGCTTCTGAGCTTCCTTTTTATCTGCATGGCAAATACCCTCTGTGTCCGTCTACACCACGGTCCCCGCGGTAAGGCCGGTTAAGATCTAGGGCATTCTTCAAAGGATAAGAGATCGTCCTTTGAGTATCCATATCGTTGATCTTTCTGCAAATGTTTTTTTTAAAGGGGGATGGGGGGGTTGTTCTCGCTTCTGAATACTAAGAGCGTCACACGTTCTCTCACTGCAGCTGCCACCGATTCCTCCTTCTCCTCTTGGTACAAAGGAGCAACGCGGCGGGTTCACCTCTTAAAGTCCCGCTAATCGAGGCGAGCTCTGTTCAATCAAATTCCCTTGGACAGATTGGGTAGGAGGGAGAGGGGTGAGAGAAAGTCTCACGCAGATCTGAATTGTTAAGTGTGTGTGTGAGAGAGAGAGAGTGTGTGTGTGTCTTTTTAAGTGTATGGTAGAGAGACCTTCAATGTCATACCCATGCAGCTTGACTGAATTTCATGATATTTTACTTAGATTAGAGTAGCCATATTCAAGTCAGTTGTTAACTCACCTTGTCTCCATCCTCTCCTGGGGGTCCAGGAGGTCCTCCAGGTCCTGGCAGACCCACAGGTCCCTGAATACCGTCTCTACCGGCCGGGCCTTGAGGTCCTTTCTCTCCCTAATATACATCGTTGATCACAGTGCAAAACATTTCAGTAAAATATAACATGCATGCTTCCACGAGCAGCTAAAACAATCTCTATATATGTGAATGCTCTTTCTATGCTGGATCAAGCTCCGGAAAAGGCTGTCCATACCGGTCCACCCTTCTCTCCGGAAGGTCCTGGAGGTCCCTGAGGGCCAGGACGTCCAGGGAGACCAGTAGGTCCGGCTGGGCCAGCAGGACCACGCTCGCCAGGGGAACCCTACAGGACGCAGGGGAAACAGGTAGCACGTTTTAAAATGAAAACAGAATCGTAACATCGCGCTAAAGAAGCTAGCTATGCATATCATTTTAATATGTGACAGCCTGGCACAAGTGATGGTGGGAACATAGCTATGAACACAAGTCCTAGAGAGGCAGACAGAATACAGAAGGTGAGAGCAGGAGTGAGAGGAGTGACTGAAGGAGGAGAGGAAATTGAGGATGTGGATGCAGTGGTTTGTACTCACAGCAGGGCCAGATGGTCCGTTAGGGCCTTCATTCCCTTTCAGGCCATGAGCCCCCTGCAGAGAGAGAGAAAATGAAGGCTTTAGAAAACAAACACATCTGTCAGGGAAGCACACATCCTTCCTTACACCGAACTCCCTATCTTCAAACAGCCTCAGCATGGGCTGGAAAACCTCCCCTAGCCCCCAGAGTGGCGGCTGAGAGGGTACAGGCAGGACAACTACTCACAAAAGCCTCTGTGAATTGCTCGGGTTTATATTACAACGGGGTGGGAGTATTTTGTCATGCCCTTGTTTTTTTCTGCACGCCAAAGCTGAATAAAAAGTTATTTCTGTCGGTGATTGCCTGCTAACAAGTCTGCAAAAAAAAATGTGGACTGCATAACTATCAAAAACTTTTAAAAAAAGCCCAGCACACATTGTTCTTCTGCAGAGGCTCACTGAAAGGATCTGTTACCATCTCTGATTGTTAAGATTCACCACACTCACATACCCATATTTGTTAGCCCACGACTATTATACAATAACCAAGAGCTAGAGCTGTGAAAGGTATTTGTTCTCCATCGGAGCAGAGCGATACTCACCACAGGGCCAGGCAGACCTCTCTCTCCAGGGAAACCTCTCGGACCAGGAGGGCCATCCTTACCAGCTGGGCCAGAAGGGCCTGGGTCACCCTGTAGGGCAAAAACACAGCTCCGTTAATCCCGTAGACACAACGCTAGAGATATTGTAACGGTCTATTCTAAACTAGGGCATGCATATGTGTGTATGATTCATATTAAACTTGAAACTTTTGTTCAGATTTTGTTGTAGATTGTTCTAGGTTCTAGATGGGAACAGTAAAAGAATGTCAACACTGTTGTATTTAGATCCAGGCATATGATGACATTTTGTTGAATAGTATTATGCTGATAGTACATCGGAACAAAGATGTGAGAGGAAGCTTCAGTACTCACCTTGGCTCCTTCTTTCCCTGCGGCTCCAGGTAGACCCTGCTCACCAGGTGGTCCCGGGGGTCCAGGGTGGCCCCGATCTCCCATTGGTCCAGTCTCACCCGTGGGTCCCTTTTGGTGGGGGGAAAAGAAAAAAAAAAGAGATAAAAATCATGCATTCAAAACAGGATAAAAGCCCAACGAGAGAGGAGGCGTGAAGAAGAGAAACTAAGAAGTCAGGAAAGGAACAAATTGAGCAGAACCAGCGAGGACAGAAATGTGTTATAATTTATTGGTGCGTTACACAACAGAACACGGGGAAGCTGAGCATTTGCTGTGTGGGAGATCTGTTAGTCATGAAGGCCACATACAGCTGTGTATCATCAATGTTCTCAGTTATGTGTGTATGTATAATGGAGAAACAGCCTCGACGCTAAAATCAAAGATGCTAAACAAGCCTTAAGTCAGGGCTCATGAGATAAAGGTGTGAGGGTAAATCCCTCTTTACCAGCAGAACAAACACTGAGAAAATAATGACGTCTGGTGGTACCTTGTGCACACAAATCATCAGTATCAGGTCTGAGATGATGATTGTGTTGTTTTGTGATGTTTGTGATGATGATGAAGTGTCACTTTCGGTGCTCATTGAGATGAACACAAATAAATGGTTGCTATTAGCCAGAGCTTTACAGAAACGTCTTTCCTTAACTGCGTAGTGGAGAACAATCGATAGCATGACTGAGAGTTGTGCTGCCAAATCAATACAAATATAGTCACGTTCATATTTGGTGCATGTTACCCAGTGTGCAGTTAAAGAAAATCATCAGTGATATCGACAACCCCCCCGTAAAGTGACAGACAGGGAGAGACGGTGTCGGCCTTGACTCACCTGAGGTCCGACCACACCCGGAGGGCCAGGGGGGGCCAGTCTTGCCTTGGAATCCCTGTCGATGACAGAAGAAGAAGAAGAGTGAGGATTGGACTAACTTTGGCTTGGTAACGTATGGATGAAGGGCTGGGTGATAACGGTACTCACTGTCTCTCCTCTCTGTCCGGGGTGTCCAGGCAGTCCGTCTTTCCCAGCAGGACCCTGAAACAAACGCAGAGAGAGATGAGCACTGGACACACGGATAGTTCCTGCTGTAGTTTATACATGACCAAAGTCACAAGATGACAAAGGGAAAGGCATGATGGCTTCACACAGCATGCCACCGTGTCAAGTGTGGTGTGTGAGTTTGCACTCACTGGTGGGCCCTTTGGTCCTGCGAATCCTGTTGGTCCCTGAGGTCCTGGCAGACCCTGAAATAAACAAATGATTTCTGATCAGTAATATGTTTTTTTCTCTGTTGGAAATAGACAAGAGGTCTAACACTGCATTGAAACTTGTTGTTGACTTGATGTTGCAATAATGCATGGGTACATACCCTCTCACCGAGAGGTCCTGGAGGGCCGTCGCTTCCTGAGTTACCCTAATGGGGCAGAGGGACAAGAAGGACAGATGAGTTTAATTCATAAGCACATGTAAACATTATTATCATTATTGTATCATATATATTAGTATTAGTAGTATTATGTAGGACATGCGCACCTTTGGTCCAGCTTTTCCGGTGGGTCCTCTCGGTCCTCTCTCTCCACGAGGTCCCTTAAGAGAAGAAAAGACCCTTAGACCTCAAGCACCTCTGGGTGCTACACGTATCACACCTGAACAGTCCATTTCCATTTCTGCTACGGGCCACTCGGTTGTCATGGCAGCCCGCATAGGTACTGGTCAGCTTAGGTAAGACTTACCGTTGGTCCTCTCTGTCCCCTTGGGCCAGATTTTCCTGCTGTTCCCTGTGGACATGAAGCACACACACACACACACACACACACAAGGATCAAAGGGGTGGCATTCAGACCTTAACAGACTGAACCCATAGACCTCTATAGATGAATGCATCAAACAGGACAGACACAGGCCAGGGATTTGTTATTACCATATAAATGTAACATTATAATGAATCAAAAATACATATAGTGATTTCACAGCAATATTAGAACTGCAGTTGTATACAACACTAACGAGGAAACCAATTATAGCTTTGTGTGGCTTTTAGGAGGTACAAATTACTGCTCTGGAGCTATGCTAATGCCACAGTCATCCCTCTCTGTCCGGGAGCTCGGCCTCATAAACCTTCACAAAATGTTGCGTGAAGATGAAAAGCTCGGCGTGCCTTTGCTCCACTCCCGGTGACAAACCATTACTCTCACAGGCAAGGTAATGGCCCATCCCTTAAACAAAGCAAATGAAACACTGCTCAAGTACCACAGCGTGATATACAGCGTTTCTGGAGGATTTCAATCCTCTTAAAAATGAGTTGTGTGAGCGGTAATGAAGGAATACAATTGTCTTTTTATCCTTGGTGAAATCTTTGCTTTGGGACAAAAGCAACTTCCTCTATGTTGATAAATCTGCGGCTGAATCGGGAGTCTGTCTCCAGCGCGGTGCCTGTATTGATCCAGACCTCATAGGAATGAGGAGAATAATAAGAAGTCTTCCCGACATACCCGAGTTCCTTTCTCTCCATTGGCACCGGGGAAACCTTGGAAACCCTGAGATCCCTGTGTGTGAGAAAGAGAGTGAGAAAGTCAGTCATTTGTAAACTAGACATACCTTAATTATTAAATCCCACGTTTGTATCCTGAAAATACCCCCAGCTTATCAAAAGCAAGATGGGGTGCAGCAGTGGTTGATTAGGAGCTGAAGACTGACATGGCATACTTAAATCCCAGGCTCTTTGATCAAGGAGATTCAACCATGTCCAACAATTGTCAGATTGCTGGACTGTAAACAAGGCTACGGCCTGGGCCATCAAGAGTTCAATGAAGTGGCCTTCAAATGCACACGCATGCTCTGGACGTACCTTTGGTCCTTGTCTTCCTGGGTACCCTGGCAACCCGGGAACTCCAAGTTTACCCTGCAAATGAGAAAAGTCATATATATATATATATATATAAACTGTGTAAAAGGGTGCATACCCTAGATTCTGTTTTCACAGAGATGGCTTTAGATGTTTTGGTGTTGTGATGTGATGTTAGACCTTCATAATTACTAGTTTGCAGTAGCATGATAAAAAAAAGAAAACACCAGGGCTTCAGTGAAGTTGCTTTTGAGTTGTTGTGATATCTTCAAACCAAGCCAGTACCTTGTCAGCTTGACTGCAACATGAATAGGCGGCAGTAGGCCGACACAATACACTACAGATACCAAGGTATGTAAACAAATAGATGATTGAGGTGCTATAATCTCAACAGGACTACACTAGTACATTCAGAAAGGGGAAAAGCACATTCTGAAACCAGCAACGTTTAGCAGAGTGGGTTCAGTGCTCAAACTCAAAAGATGAAGTCTTGGCTGCTGTGCTGGCTCTCATAAAATATCTAATCCAACTGGTAAATCATGTGCACACACACTTCTGCTGTTCAGATGTGTGTAGACCGGTGTCTACGTTTCCAAACACCCAAACAATGCTGTGTAGCCAGAATTCATCCCACTCTGGTAACCATTTTTTTATTGAATTTCACCCTGCGTGCCCTCTGTCCAGCTTCAAATTACTTTCTGTTTTGTATTTGTTTTTGTACGTTGCACTTTATTATCATTCATTTTCTTTTATCTCATTATTCCTGTTCTCGGCTGTTTCTTTTTACCCTCGTGAAGCACTTTGTAACTCTGTTTTGATAAGTGCAATAAGCACATAATGTAAATATATGTTCAGTTCAAATTGTGCACTCCACTAGGGAAAGGCTTTAGAGACTCTCAGTGTGCAAAACATACTTTTTTGCTCCAACTCCTTGTGCTCAAGTCAGACTGTGCATGAGCTGGTAAGCATAGACTACATCTGCGGAGGTTCAATGTTAAGTGCCATGTTGAGGCAATTTGGGGGCCTTGAGTAGAAGAGTGTTTGCCACAATAATGGTTCAAGTCGTCACAATAAAAGCTTAGCACCTGGTCAATTGAACAGTAACTTTATTGTGTTCCGAACTGATTCAGGAAAGCTATTTGGTGACCAAGCCGTGAAAACGATTGGAAAACGATTTCCTTATTAAGCCCTGCTGAGCCATCATCCATCCATCAGTCTAGCAGTGTATTATTTTCGTATTTGGCCAGAGGAGCGAGCGCTTACCTTCTCACCACTGGGACCGAGAGGACCAGAATCTCCGAGAAGACCCGAGCGACCCTTAGGCCCCTCGGGGCCGTCTTCTCCTCTGGGTCCCGCTGGTCCGAGCTCTCCCTGCAGAGCAGAAGGCGGGGAGAGAACGTTAGCGGGGCAGAACACACAGAAACACCCTGAAAGCTAATTTGAAAAAAAACAAAACAAATACAGCTCTCCTTATCGGGACACGCAGAGTCTCGTATCTTGTCACGCCGTATACATTCATTCCACATCGTTTCATATCCAATACAAAAAGGAATGGCTCACATGCTGTTAGATTACAATCTTGGTGACAGCCACCGTCTTCGTATTCGTGTAACATGACAAACGCGGCGCCAGTGGAACTAGATAACAGGTTCTTCTGGTTGAGCGCACAAGCCTGTCCGGTTTTTTGGGGCAACGTCTGTGTGTAGCTGCGTAAAGGGAGTCAAAGGCCATCACGAGTGTTGCCCCTCATAGCGGGTTTCTAGGGGTCCTGCTACTGCCTCCGTCTGTAAGCGCGCCCCCCCCCCCTTTCTGGGTCCCTATAGAGCCGGTCACACGTTAAATGACAGGGTACAAACTCGCTCTGACAACCGGCCGTTGCCGCGGAGACCCAGTGATGCGTGAAAGGTATCTAGTTAAAGGCTTGTGCGCGTACACATACTCGCACACACACACTCGTACACATAAAAAGCCATCAAGCAAACTGTACTTGACTCACACACACGCAAGCTCATCAAACACTATAAATTGTGCACACACACACACACACAAAAGCGCACTTGAAAACCAGGCATTTAGATTCCGGTCCACGCTGAGTGTCTCGTTCTCCAGCACAGGGCCTTTCTTAAATCTCTCCGCTTTCATCTGGATGCGCTACATCTCCAGAGGAAGACCGACCGGAGCACCGCGTCTCTCTCTCTCCCGGGTTTGAAAGGGTTTAAACTGCCATCGATTCCGCCTTCCTTTCTATACACATCTATACACAGTCTAGTCAGAGACTGGCGGGGGGGGGGGGGTTCAATGTTTTGAAGTGAAGTCTAGGGCGAGTTATGTTCCTCGCTGTAGCAGGTTTTTCCTCGTGGCTCGACAGTGTAAATTCCAGTTTGGAAGCTACGCGCGCCGGTCAAACTTGTCCTCTCAACTCGAAGTCATCGGCTTATGGGTGAGAGTAAACGAAAGCGGCGAGGGGGAGATTGCAGTTCGAGACTTCGAGACACACGACGTATGGACACACAAAATGGCCGGCGATAGGAACAACACCTCGCGTTTACCCTCGATTCCATCGTGGTCACGGAGGATCAGGCCATGAGGGGGGCTAACGTGACAAGAGCGGTCATTACATTTAATCAGTTGAAGTAAAGGTCACCTCCCGTTAGAGCTTGCTCAATGACTGTTGTGGGTGTGTTTACAAAAAAACACCCAACCTGCCACAGTTCATTAAACTAGCCCAGGTGAGGGCACCAAAACAACAATGGTTACAAATGTCCGTTCTCTGTTGAGTTCATTGACAAGGTTTTTTTTTTTTTCCCCAGCCGTCACGATGTGGTTCACACGTACCACTGAACAAATATTTTAAAAAAATAGTCTTACCCTGTCACCCTTGATCCCCATATCTCCCTTGAAGCCGGTGAATCCGTCCTCTCCCTAGGAGCAAGAAAAAATAAAGGAGACAGAAATGGAGGAGGATGTAACGAATGAGAAGCATTAGATGATACAGATGTTGAAAACCATTTGTGTGATATTCACACTCTCACACACACACACACACACACACACAGGGATGTCAGGTTTTCTCGACATTCCCTGTTGCCATAGAAACTCTTTTTTTTTCTTTCTTTCTACCGACCAAATTCAGATAGCCTCCCGAGTATGAGACAGCATATCATTAAGCTTATTCATCATAATGACCAGAGTTTCATCTTCGTCAACACCGCCGACATCATCATCATCATCATCATCATCACTATCGTCATCATCTATTCCAAACCTCTTTTTTTTTTTGACACATCCGCGGTACAAAAGCGCACCAGAATCTCCTCCCCTGAAAACACAATCCCTCTCTCTCTCTCTCTCTCTCGTGAAGCCAAACGCCGGCATCCTCTTACCTTTTCGCCCTTGTGTCCTTTCAGACCCCGGACGCCGTCGGCTCCCTGTGAAGCAAAAGGCGAGACGTTATTGGCCGATTGGTGAAATATGAGACAGGAGAGATTCAGCCCCCACCATGGGTCTGTCACGTAAAGCGATCATTCTAGTTCTCATCTAAAATAAGAAATCAGTTACTTTGCTGTATTTTTTCCCCCCTGTAGATCACAATGTAACTGCAAAACTGGAAATTCTCTATTCTGTTGACTTCTGTTTCACACTGCAGTTGTATATGTCAAGGACCTCAAATACGCTCAGCTTCCCAGAGCGAGGGGCCAGTCAGCAAAGATTGTAAGCCAGATGTCAGATGTTAGAAGTCGAGCCACCGGTGTGATCCTCTCCCGCGGAGGATGCTTTAATGACTCGGACCCTGTCAGACCCTCCTTGTAAGGATCGTTTGAGGGGGGGGGATTATTTTGTCTGTTTCATCAGCAAGTGATGGCACCGAAAGAGGAGGGTTGTGCACGGTGAGCCATTAGGTCTTATCTACCACCATGTTCCCGACCCCATCACCACCCTGCATGAGCTAGGATGTGAGCATATAAAATCTACAGAGATTAACCTCCAGTCTTTATTACAGTCCTTGAATTCCGCTTGAAACAACTTGAAGGAGTTAAAGAACTAAGAAAAAGAAAGCGTACAATTTATCGGGACGTTCTGGCTTCTAATTTGTAAAACATCTAGCAACATCTTTACAAAATCAAACTTTGGTTGGTGAGACAAATCTTGCAAATCCTGCAGATGTTCACGAAGATCATGGACAACTATTACCCCGTAAACGTTGTTAATTGCAGCGCACCACGAGGTAACGATATTAGGAATGAAGCAGTTGATAACAAAACTCACCTTCACACCTCGGGTCCCAGGATAACCGATGGGTCCTTGAGGACCGGCAGGGCCCTGGAGAGAGATGGATGGATTTCGGTGAGGGCTTGTTACACACACACACACACACACACACACACACACGTGTGCACGCACATGCACGCCCGACGTTAATGTAATCTACATTAATGCAAAATGTTTTATTCAAATATGCACGAACCAGAGGAGGAAACAGAGGGAGAGGAGAGAGAATCAGACAGTAAAGTGTAAATGAGCCGAGAAGAAAAACACAATAAAAGAGAGTGAAAGAACACAAACAGGAAGGAAGGAAGGAAACTTACCATGTTCCCTTTCTCTCCATTAGGTCCCTCCTTTCCAGGGTGACCCTGTGAATTATTAAGGAACACATTAAGAGCGTCTCATGCCGGGATAATTACCGTCATAAATACTACACCATTCCCTGTTACTGAGGGATTGAGTTGTAAAACTATCGCAGGACGTATCAAACTGGAAGAGGCCATTTGAACGAGAGCCTTCAGAGTCCAATTTCATTTGGGATTTCTCCTTAATGCACAGTGTTATGGAGGCACTACAGGCTATTACTGAGCTCTTAACGCCCAAGGCTGTCTGTCTGGGAATTCACAACACAAAACACACACACACACACACAATACAAAACAAAACATCTAATGCACACATGGATGTCCGGGGAAACTGATTGCATTCGGATGAGACAAAAAAGGAGCTCTGCAACGTCTCTGCTAGGCTTTCAGTGGTTTGAGAGAGGAGAGAGAGAGAGAGAGAGAGAGAGAGAGAGAGGGATGAGGGGGCAGGGCGGGGGCACGGAGGGGAAGTTGAGGCTGATGGAAGACGGAACAAATGGGATGAATAAAAAAAGAGCGTGTAAATGGGGAAGAGCTATTTCTACACCAAAAAAAGCCACCGGAGAAGCGAGGGACATCGTATAGTGCTCGCTTCTCTCCCCCCCCCCCCCCCGTCCACAGCATCGCCCGTTTTTTTTAACATCTCCTTGTCACGTCATCCTGCCCTACAGCTCTTCTTCATCTTTCACATCCTCTCTCTCTCTCTCTCTCTCTCTTCTTCCTCTTTCCCAGATGCCACCTGGTGCACTTCCAAGGCGCACCTGTCATTAGCACAGGTGTGAGGGGGGGATGGGAGAGAGAGAACTGTGTGTGTGTGTGTGTGTGTGTGTGTGTGTGTGTGTGTGTGAGAGAGAAGAGATTTTGGAGCTCCATTTCTAATAGGTATTGGAGATTATGTACTGTTGTATAATACATGTTTTCAAGTCGAATAATTCATCATCTCAATATGGTTTGAATATATTCAGCGGTGTGTGTGTGTTGAAATGTTGCTTTGATAATATTGTTTCTAATAAACATCATGCCAATTAAGTCATTGGATTTTGCATGGAGTGTGTCAGAGAGAGAGAGAGAGAGAGAGAGAGAGAGAGAGAGAGAGAGAGACTCTTTGCTCAGCTTCTCCCTCTCTGTGTTCGTCTTTCAACTAGGTCACACTCACCGGTGGGCCGTCAGCTCCTGGCATTCCTGGCAGACCTGGCTTTCCGGTAGGGCCCTTAAGAGGAGAAGAAGACAAGATGTTAGGGCGGCTGAGACATCGACGGCCACGTGCGTCATCACAGTCATTACGCCAAAAAAAGGATAACGCCATAGGACATCATTTCCTGCTTCTCATTAATCTCCTTTTTCAGAAATTGGGGTTTTGCGTGAAACGTTTGCGTGGAAGATATTAACGACCTGTCGACTCGATACAAAAGAGGAGAATGATTATAAAGAGTCTCTCATTTGTATATAATTCACCCGAACAATGCAACAGAACTATAAATGTTTCCCAGAAATGAGGGAAAGACCGATTATCTGTGCAGAGAGCATTTATGATATCTATTCAATAATATACTGCCCTTTTTAAAGTTGTGCTCTCAATTAAGACAGAGACAGTCAATGATCAATTAAGGCTTTTATCATTTATTGATCTATTTACTCATTTGGTGTGACGAAAGAGAGAGTCAGACCGTACATTAGAAATAAATTCAGTTTATTCATTCATGCATCTTTTATTTCATTTTTATTACATTGTTCTGCATTTCATCAAACAGTCTAATGTTTAATTTGTAATCAGGGTGACATAAAATCTACATCTTTCATTCTCAAATTCAAAATATTCATTAATAAACTGAATAGAATCCATATAATTGGGTAAAATGTGATTTCCCCCCCAAATTGGATTAAAATGTATCCTGATTCAGATCTATCTGTCTACGAGGCACTATTCAGTCCTGCGTCAGGAACATCTGCATAACGGTGTGATAAGCACTTGGGAGAGAATAAGATAGCAACTTGGGTTTTATCTCATGCAAATGAACGGGACAATTTCCTGCAATTTTATGGAATTTTTTGTCTCCGGCTATTAACATTTCATCAAGTTGGCAGTTTTGCTTTGCGGATTGGCAGAGAGATTTTTCAATATATATTATATTATAGAGTTATTCGGTGATCATGCGATATCCACGGCTCCTACCTTGTCTCCCGGACCTCCGATTGCTCCCTGGGGCCCTGGAAGTCCCTGTGGAGGAGACAAAAAAAAAAAAAAAAAAACGCTCGTGAGATTCTCCTTTTTGGATTAGAGAGGAAAGTGACACGACGGGACGAGTCACTCCACCGATGTGCGTTCTTCCTGTATCCTGTTCAGAACGAACGCCTCAGCAATCAGCCACGGGGGGGGGTTAAAGGGAGAATGTGTTACGACTGACCTGAGCACCTGGGTTGCCTTGCTGTCCGGGGGGACCTGGCTCTCCTTGAGGCCCCTGAGGAAAAAAAAAAAAAGAAACATTGTTTTTAGAAATCTCGTTATGAATACAGTGATTAATCAGTTCGCGCCCTTGAATAAAACACATCCCGCAGCAAGGTACGAGTGATTTGTTGTCTCAGAAATGGCAGCTTTACAGTGGAACGTGGCTCTAAAGAGAGATAGATGAGCGGCATCGCGCTACATTATTACCTTCTAACACCAGGACAGGCCATAACTTTGGACTAACGTTACCGCAGGTCGCCCTGCTTCGAGGTAGAGGGGACACACACACACACACACACACACACACAGGCACACACACACACAATAGTTCTCACACTTAGTTTCCTAATGAAAGAAACTGCTGAACCTCGAATTCAAAAACACCTCGCCTCTCAGATAATTGACAATCAATTATGTTTCCCCCCCGGTTCCAAGAGTCTGGGAAAGATGTGGACCTTCCATCTCTCCCTAATTGGAGCGTTCCCGGTAGGCCGGGCTGCTCCGGCCAGGCGTTCTCTCATTATGGCCCGGGCGCTCCCAGAAATGGACCTGGAATAATACAGCTGGCCATGGTAGCCACTTCTCAAATGGGCCTCCATACAGCCAGTCTATTCTTTATTAGCTGCAAAGTATCTTCTGAGTGCATTAGGGTGTGTGTGTGGTAGAGAGAGAGAGAGAGAGAGAGAGAGAGAGAGAGAGAGAGAGAGAGAGAGAGAGAGAGAGTATAAGTGAGAGCTTATGAGACAATGTTGTGCATTTCAGTGTGAAATAGAGAGGAAGAGAAGAAACTGGTGCAACTTGAGAGTCTGTGACAGGTGTGTGTGTGTGTGTGTGTGTGTGTGTGTGTGTGTGTGTGTGTGTTGGGGGGTTGCTCCCGTAGTCTATATTGGATGTTCAATCATTTCCAACTTCACTTACGATGTTTCCTTTGGGTCCAGAGTGCCCATCCATTCCAGTAACGCCCTGCAGCAGATGAGATGAACACAAGACTCAGCACACATAAAAAGGAGGAAGGCAAAAAAAATAAAAATAAAATGTGCAATACGCTAAAAGTGCACCCTGCTTGTGCACATAATCACATCTGTGGAACGCTAACCCTCTCAGCTGATTACAGAAAGGGATTTCCCTCATATAACATAACACCGCGGAGCTTTACGTTTGCTTGCTAAGCGTTTCTTGGCGTTTGCATCCCCGTACGCCCTGCAGCACATCGGTCTTTATCGTGTCATTTATCGGCTTTCTCATTTCTTAACGTCGCGCGCGGCGGACGGTAGATTGAAACAAGCCCCGGCTGTATGATGCGCACAGTCCGGCGTGGGAATAAATCTCAACGAAACGATAGGAACCCGGGAACGCGCGGGACAGATTTACTCTTTTCAATTGGCGAGGCCGAACCCGATAGCACGCCGCCGTCTGGGTGTGTGTATCGCATTGGATGTATTGAGTTCTGTGTTTCTCTGTGGGTGTTTGTTTGTTTGTGATGTATTTTGCTCCTGTTTTCTTGCGCGAGGACAAAAACATGGATTTTTTTTTTTTTTTTTTGCAGTAACAGTAAATCTGTGGAAACAAGGTGGGGATAGGAAAACGGTGAGGAGGAGGAGGAGGAGGAGGGACTCACGGGGGGTCCAGGAGGTCCCTGAGGTCCCTTTGGTCCCAGCAAACCACGAGGCCCCTGGGGGAGGAAAAAAAAAAAGAAGGAAGGAGATGAGATTTAGGATGATATGAGAGGAATTCATGAATTATAAAACGCTGCTCGGCTAAATCAAGTTGGAGAATCATACTTCTGGAAACAACCTGACTTGTCAAACGTCCTTGAGGTTATTCTAGCGAGTCAGATTGCGGGGGAGGGGGGGGGGGGGGAGCTGAAACTCCTTGTTTTCCTTCATCCCCCGCGGCTATGCCTATCAAACACTTGCTTTGAATTTCACTGCTTTGCCTCACAGTTACAGTTACCTAACAAGTAGGTATTGTCCTGTTGGCGGTGTGGATCCAAATCAATATAGCATACCCTGGTGGTCAAAAGAAATCATTGCAGTAGATTTTTAAGGGCTTTCTGATGGTCTCTGCCTCTCTATCCTTTCCTCTCCACGGGGAATATCCTGCCTGAGAGGGTGGGAAGCTTATAACAAGCTTGTTGTGAGCCTGCCTGAATTTCTCACCTCCAAAGACTCTCTTTTGTACAGACGAGGCAGCCAGAGGAAGCCGGAATCAACCGGATTTTCAGTAATGTGGCGGCTTAAAAATGTCCCATCTATTACGGATTTAACAGAGCCTCGTGATGACGCGGATGACGCGTGACATCATCAGGTAGCCGAGCTCCGACCCAGAATCGGGCGCCAGATTTGCGCGATAATGAATGCGATCACTCACCGATTCACCGGGGAGTCCCCTGGGTCCGATCTCTCCATCATCTCCCTGGGAAACGGAGGGGGGGGGGGGAGAACGGGGTCAGACGGTGGCACGGACAAGCACATGAATGATAATGGGGGAGAATGTGAGGATAAGTGTACGGGGGGGGGGGGTGATTAATAGAGATGGAGCGAGGGGCAGAGTGCAGGCAACGGGGGAGGTAAAAGGAGAAAGGGGGAAAGGAGGGGATCAGGTTATAGGAGTGAGGAGGTAGTGAAGGTGGAGGGGGGGGGAGAGGAGAGGTGATAAATAGTGTGAGGGGAGATGAAAAATATGGGAGAGAAAGGGAGGGGAGTTGAACTCACGTACGTTAGCATTTCAATGAAAGATGAAAACACGGGGACCACGCATCACATCACACACACACATCACACACACACACACACACACACACACACACACACACACACACACTCCCGTCTCTCTGAGGTACGTTCAACGATAACGGAAGAGGAAGAGGGGAAAAAAGGAAACAACTCCGAATGCGTCGTTTTTTTTAAAAGTGCGCTCACTCTCTCTCCGTCCTCTCCCGTGCCGCCGGGGGGTCCTGAGGGTCCGTTTTCACCCTGGGGAGAACAAACAAAAAAAAAAAAAAAACGTGAGAGCAGAGAACACACACAAAAAAAAACACAAACGTGTAACGTTTTTTTTAAACAAAGACTTACGCGGTGTCCCTTTTCGCCGGGGAGCCCCGCCAGACCGTCGAACCCTCGGTCTCCCTGATGAAGCGGAGAAAAAAACAACCGGGTTTGAGCGCCGTCGTAAAAAAAAAAAAAGCGGTAAACATTAAAACACGATAGAAGTCATAAAGAGTCGAGTGATGCCGACGGTGATGGAAAAAAGATACCTTGACTCCGGTCTGTCCCGGCATACCTCTGGCGCCGTCGGCTCCAGAGCGGCCCTGCATAAAACACCAGCGGCGTTAACAGGTAAGTCACGAAAACAAGAGGACATGTTTGTTTGTTTTTTTTTACTCGGCACGGTTGTCACACTCACCCTTCTGCCAGGCTTTCCACTAGGTCCGCTGGTTCCCTGGAGGTCCACGGGGTCCCTGAAACAAACCCAGAAGCATTTTGTTCACTTCTCTGCCACCTCGGGACACCTCGGAAGAGTTGTCGTATATATCTCTCTCTCTCTCTCATTTTTTTTTCAAGGTTTGGTTTAGTTTCTGTTTTTCATCAATGTTGAGTTTGAGTTTTTAGTATGTCTCTTACCTGAGGTCCCCCATCTCCAGACTCTCCCTTCAGTCCTGCCCCGCCAGGAGAACCCTGAGAAAACAACCCGAGGTCACTAAGCTGGCAGAGACACCGAACCCATACGCGAGTTCTCTACTGCGCTACAAACTGTTTGGGCTTTGTCATGTGCCGTACACCACAACAACCATCCAACACACGTGTGAATGTATAGTTTCCATAGATTGTGTGATCTGTGTGATTTGGTGATACATACCAGAGGGCCGGGTCTGCCGGTCAAACCCATCGGGCCTGTGGGGCCACGCATAGCCAGCTACAAACAGGAAGGAACATTGTTTAGTTGTTGCAAGGTTAAACATACAGTTTATGTTTACCCATTAATATGTCAAATGTATGTCAGTGTGTGTGTGTGTGTGTGTGTTTTACCCTAGCCTGCTGCATGATGGCCTGCATCTGGGACTCCTGGGCTGATACAGCGGGTCCCTTCTGTCCGGAGTCGCCTCCAGAGCTGAATCTGAACTATGGAGGGAATCAAGAAGGTGGAAAGTGGAAAAAACAACAGAAAAACAAAGAAAAGTGTTTTATTTGAAAACAAAGCACCTGTCTGGAAAACATGCAACAGATAACTGAGCTGAGCAATCGGCTTCTATCTAGCCAAACACCATCCAAAGGCGGTGCTACTAAGCAACAAGCCTCGTGACCTCTACTGGCATCTAGTGGTGTTTAGTGAGTTTTGCACCATAGGTGGATAACCCAGGCTCGTGGTGCGACGGGGGGGGGGGGGGGGGGCGATTTCTGCCAGGCATCCGGGGGTCGGGTTACACGGCGCTGCTTGTTTACAGACGCACGAACACAAGGGGCGAAACACTGGGAACCGTTTCACCATCACAGACACGTCGTTACTAAGGAGCAAAATACAAACAAGTTGATTCAGAACATCAAGACTACTACTTGGGCTGAGTCCGATCTGCTGCAGCTCACACACCATAAACCAAACCCTCTCTATAGTAGAAACTATCGCACGAAGCCCATAAACTTTTCAGTCTGGAGTTTCTGCTCGGTTTGATCACGTTCTGCTCTCTTTGCAGTTTCAGTTCCTCTCCCAACTGGTGCTGCTGTTTCTTCTTTGTCTGTCTGCCACTTTTTCCACTTTTTCCCTCCTACTCCGTCCTAAACTGACATCGCTCTGCATCAAGGCCCGCGCAACATCCTCTGCAGTTACATCCGATTGCGGACTGCGAGGGGTTTGGGGGCACCGAAAAGAAAAACAAATATCACTGCACTTTTGGGATCCGTTCCTTTTTCACGCGACACCAACTCATGGCAGACTAGACCCTGTCCAGACCCGGAGAGAATACATGGAGAAACACCAGCAGTTGAAGAATGCAAATGGGACCTTCAAGCAAAAACACTGAGGTAGAATATGGCGTCCGACCCTCTTATCTTGAGTCCACACTTTGAGTACTGAACAACTAATAGCTGAAAACCCCTCTGGTGCTTGCTAATAGTGGTGAGACAACAATGCATGTTTCTCATTAGGGCTGGAGCTCAAGGATCACATTTCAAGGACTGTGGATGTACCAGACAGGCTTGAGTTCCTGTCCAGACGGAGCCTGCCACATGGCTCTCCCGGCAGCACCGTGAACCCCTGAATCCACATCTGCACAGCTCATCAGGGGTGAACGGCGGCGCGGTACTAGCTAGTTACCGAGTAGCAGCTAATCTGGAACGTTAGCTGGCACGGAGAGAGAGAGAGAGTAGCTTATGCGGCTGGTGTAACCGTTGCAACAGAGGCCGCCGAGGTCGGATGACTTCCTGGAAGCGAAACCCGATAACCTTCCAGTTCGCCCTGGAGAATGCGGGGCGGAGGAGGTACTGCGATACGTAGGTGGATGTTCACCGAGTCCGAGAAGACGGGAGGGAGAGAGAGAGCGGTTATGAGACGCCGTCACTGCCTCTGCTGCTAACAGGCTCCACAAGGGGGTGCTAGAGTACAGATCTGCATTACGACGTAGGACAGGTCCATCGAGGAGAAAGGTGTGATGGGGAACCTCCCTGCATTCCACCACAGTTATTAATGACACCAGAAAACACGTATCGCGCTGGTCTCCAACAAGATGCAAAAGACCACAGAGCCAACTGGAGTAGGTGTGGGTCAGATGGGGGGGGGCATATACCTGAAGGGTGATTTAAAGTCAACACGACATGACATTTGTTTGCTTTTTTACAAGGCAGTAATTGATTAATTCACTTACAGGCAGCATCAGGACAGTTCCAGGGGGTCCTGGCAGACCATCAGCGCCAGGAAGACCAGGGGCGACCAGTAGGACCCTTAGACACAAAAAGACACACACAGACACACACACACACGCACACACACACACACGATTACGGTCTGTATCTCTATCAAGCGCCAGCAGCCACTTTGCCATGTCTTGACGGAGACTTTCCTCCACTCACCCTCTCTCCGGGATCTCCAGAGCTGCCTGATGAACCAGAAGGACCCGGGGGTCCAGGGAGACCCTATTTTGAACAATAAGATCTCATTAGACTCTCACACATACACAACGCAATACCAAAGCAATATTCACATTCACGCAAAAAAAAAACCTAAAGTTCCACCCTGTGTCTCGCAAAACGCGAGCACGCGGAGGACAGGAATGTATGAGGCAATATGGGACGGCTTGTTCAGCTGTAAATCCTTTGTGGGGCCCTCTGTATTTGTCTATAGCTCAGTGGTTGAATGGCTGTTTTTTTTATGGGACTCCATCTCCAAGGTGTCAACAGCAAGTGTGTCAGGAAAAGAAAAAAGAAAAAAAAAACTCTTTCTAAATAAATAATTTACTTCTTAAACATCTGGGCAAGTCCACATCTCTCAGAGGGGGAGTGTTTCTTTGCAACTCCCTTTGCTTTAGGATTGAGGTTGGCAGCCGGCCCTGCAAGAATCACTTATTTGAGCTTCTCGTTTCTTTTGCTCTGTGGTTACGCTCACTCCACTGGGAGAGAACGGCCCTTAAAGTGAAACCCCCATAGGAGAAACACGAACGAAGAACGAGGGAGGGGGGGGTAGAGATATAAAACCACAAACAATTTTATTCATCCGTTGGAATTACAAAGAATAACGCCGGAAAAAAGAAGTGAGAGAGGGAGAGACTGACAGAGACTGACAAGAGAGAGAGAGAGAGACAGGTTGACTTACTGCTGGCCCTTCAGGCCCAGGCGGACCCTCCACCAGCATTCCCTGAAACACACAAGCACAAAACACTCAGAAGATATCGCATTAGTCACCGCGATTACTCTCAAAAGTGTGTCGGTGCGTGTGTGTGTGTGTGTGTGTGTGTGTGTGTGTGTTGTAAAATGAACTCCTGTCCACCGAGGTGCAATTTACAGCTGGGGTGTTATGTGCACATGCGTACGTGTCCCAACACACCTGCACGTCATGTGAAAAAAAAAAAAAAGTCTTTGCTGACTTAATGTAAATTCCTGCCTGTCATTTTCGATTTTGCTGCCGATTCATCCGGGGGGGAGGGGGGGAGGGTGAGTGATAGCGGAGAGACACGGAGGGGCGTGTGAATCCGTCCACAGCGGGCCAATCGGATTTGACGTGCGTATAAGTGCGCGTTCATCGGAAAAAACGCACTCCGTGATTATTTATTTCTATACCCCTACAGTCAGAAACAGTAGGCCTGGCGTTGTGTGGAGTCAGCACTGGCGCTGACACACTACAGATGCGTTGTTGTCGCTCTGTGGCTGCTGAGATTTTCTCTGTTTGTGTGCTGTTGCGGTGACATTTTGCTTCCTTGCTTTGTTGTGTGTGTGTGTGTGTGTGTGTGTGGGTGGGGGGGGCGTAATCCCACACAATATGGAAATGCAGTCGAAAAAACATGTGGTTTCAGTATTTTTTCAGCATCGACCCCCGAAACCACCTTCTCATAAGCGACTTCTATGGTATTTGTTGGAAATAAAACGGCTTCGATTGACCGTTGACATTCCCCAGATTATGTCTATATGCTTTTGCCTGGGGAACAAGAGAGAGAGAGAGAGAGAGACTACAGTGTTGATAGGTGTCTTACAAATAGCTGATGGGGCTGAGATGTTTGACCCAGGACTGATCACAGATACAGTGCGTGTGTGTGTGTGTGTGTGTGTGTGTGTGTGTGTGTGTGTGTGTGTGTGTGTGGGTGTGTGTGGAGACATGTAGGAGATGGGTCGGCCTCAGTGTTGCATGTCTCTGCTTTTTTTTTGCTCGTTTCCAATCTAAGCAAGAGAGACGGCCAGCAGGACTAATGCCGGGCGGGATTGTGTACGCGTCGGCACAAACACAGATAAAGGGCATGTGCAACAACCACACTGGAGCAGGGCCTGTGGTCTCTCTTACACACACACACACACACACACACACACACACACACACACTCACACCTAAACATGGAAACGCTCAGTCACACAGACAAGTGTATACCGAGTCGAGCCCAGTGACATTTGTTTGAAGTGAGGCAGCTGGAGATGGGCTGCACTAACACTGGGATTTCCATCACCAAAAAAAAAAAAAAAAAGGGATTTCCTGTTGAGGATTGATTTTTTTTTGTTGCAAAAAAAAAAAAAAAAAAAAAAATGTTGGATAAAAGCAGTCATCCTCATCTTCACACTGCTACCTGTGCGTGTGTGAGCAGATGAATCGTCTTGGCTGCGCTCCAGCTGCTAGGACTTTAGACAAATCTGAGGCGGCTGGCAGGGAAGACAGGAAAGTCTTTTGAGAGGGTTTTTTTTTTTTTTTTTTTTTTCTCTAGCTTCTTCCTCGTGTTCCCTCCCTTCCTCCCGTCTCTCCCTGTGTTTACCCTGGCCCCGCTTTGTGTTTAGAAAATCGCTGACAATCCTCTCGCATGGCCAAATGTTTACGCCGTATAGTCCTGATGGCCGGCCAGGAAGCCCCGAGAGTGCTGGCGAGGATGTAGGGACGCCAGCGATGGGTGTTCGTGGGGCTTCTCGAGGCGAACGTTGAGATCGGTGGGTCGTGTTTAGATGTGGATTATACATATGTACTCTCAGATATATATACATCCACGCGCTCACATAGGCACGCGGCCTACATCTGCTGCTCAAATGTGTTGTTGGAATGATGATACTCACAGGCTCAATGACAGCAGGCTCTCCCTTCTGTCCCTTCTCACCGCGAGCTCCGACCTGCACGCCGAACACACAAGACACAAACACAACGTCACCATCCTCTCCTCCTCCTCCTCATCATCATCATCATCATCCTTCACGATCTTTTGGCATCACGACCCCCCTCCCTTATTTTTTTTTTTCCCGTTCACCTGTCCGTAATACTCGTCGGTCTCGGCGGGCAGCACTTTGCCCCCTTTGTCTCCGTAGTCCAGGTCTTCGTAGCCGTCGTACAGGTCCTGGTCCATGTCCCCGTACTCGCTGATGTGCTCCTCCTTGAACCCGTCCGCGTAGTCGTCCACGCCGTCCACGCCCACGGACCCCCCGGCTCCGGCCCCGGCTCCTCCGCCAGTGGCAGATCCTCCCGCCGAGACAGAACCGCCCCCGACAGATACAGAACCTCCTCCACCGGCAGCCCCGCCCCCGGTGAGGATGCTAGAACTGCTGCTGCTGCTGCCGCCTCCTCCACCAAGGTGAATTGTGCTGCTGCTGCTGCTGCCTCCTCCTCCTCCACCACCAAGGTCAACTGTACTGCTGCTGCCTCCTCCACCACCACCGAGGTGAACTGTACTGCTACTGCTGCCGCCTCCTCCTCCACCACCACCACCACCACCCAGGTGAATTGTACTGCTGCTGCCTCCTCCTCCACCGCCACCACCACCACCAAGGTCAACTGTACTGCTACTGCTGCCCCCGCCACCAATGGTGTAATGGCCTTCGTCGCCATAGTCATATCCCTCGCCATAGCTGTCATCGTAGGAACCTCCCACCTATAAAAACACAGATTGATTGAAGGTATAATACGACGGGATGAAAAAAAAAAAAGGGGACTCGAGAGGACGAGACACGACGCCGACTCACCGAGGTTTTGTTGCTCGTCACGGTGATCGACGTGCCTCCCCCGCTGGCGATGACCCTCCTGTCGATCTCCGACCCCGCGGCGAGATCCAGATTCGAGTCCAGCCCCAGGTCGAGGTCGCCCCCGGCGCCGGTGCCGGTCACGGTGACGCGGCGGGAGGTGTCGGGCGCCGCCGTGGACTCGTCGTAGTAGGTCTCGTAGTTGCCGTAGGTGTCGTAGGTGTCGTACGGGCTGGTCTCGTCTCCGTCGCCGTTGCCGCCGGCGTTGGCGGCGCCGACGGCGCTCGCCGCGGAGGTGCCGGAGGAGCCGGACGACGAGCCGGCGGAGATGGAGGTCACCACTTTGCCCTCGGTGCCGGCGGAACCGCCCCTTACGTTCGTCACGACTTCCTTCGCGGTGGCGACCACATCGTCTACCCCCGTCACCTGCAGGGCATAGCGGGATGTCGTTGCTAGTAAATACGCTGCTCAAAAACAACTTTGCATCACTTTCAAATGTTAATGCATTTAAAACGGAACATTTGCACCGGTGTAGATCAGATTTGTGTAGTTGTGACGCCCCAAGGTGGCCAAGAGACAGAGATACTCTCTACTACCTCGGTTTCTTTGGCGATTGCCTCCTCGGTACCAGTTGTTGATTCGTAAGGCTTGCCCTCCATGTCCTCATAGTAAGGATATTCATAGTAGTAGCTGTCCTCCTCTGGGTTCTATAGGGAATACACATCAGGAGAGAGAGAGAGAGAGAGAGAGAGAGAGAGAGAGAGAGAGAGAGATGATTAAAAACATGAGTCATCTGGATACCTGGGCTGCCAAGATAGGTAAACTTAGTTTGAGCAAATGGGTGTAGTGCTGTGCACAAATGATGTGTCTGGATCGTAGGTGAACATGTGCTGACTACAAAAGTAAGGTTTTGATTGGTGTGACATCACCGCAGTGGGCGTGGTCTCTTTTTTCAAATCGATGCTAAGCGTGCCGTTATATTGGAAGCTACCTCCAGCTTGAAATGATACGTTTTTGTGTTAATGAAACAAATTAAATTTCTGTGTGTAAAATTTAAATAATTTAGTAGTGTTTAAAATAATAATAATAATAATAATAATAATAAGAAGAAGAAGAAGAAGAAGAAGAAGAAGAAGAAGAAGAAGAGAAGAAGGAGAAGAAGAAGAAGTAAAATAATGCATTGTTGAAAATTGCTGCAGGATTTTGTAAAAAAAAAAAAAAAAAAAAGTGAGTGGGACAGTGACTAAAAACAGGGTCCAATGTTACATCAACCTTGGGAATTAATTTCAGGTACCAGGTGCAAACTATAGATCAGAGAAAGGGAGGACAGGGAGGCAGTGGAGGGAAGAAAGAAAGAGTGGAGCAACAGAGGAGTTCAGACCACAAGTGGAAGCAGGGCAGAGCCCGGGATTAAGGTTTCTGGCCAGAGCCTCAAATCTCCACACCAAAAGGTGCATAAAGGGATTGTGGGTATAAATCAGCAGCTGAGGATAATGACCTCTTTGATTATTACTCCTTTATGTGCAAAGACTTTTGTTTTGGAGGAACAGCCCAAGCTAGTAAACAAGCACTTAGAAGTTATTTCATTGCCATTGTAAAAAAAAAAAAAAAAAAATGTTATGACTGAATGAAGCTTTTGAGGTTTAATTAAGAATAAATGGCTGTCCCACCCAGATAGTCATCAGGATGGAAGAAACAGACTCGGTGTGTTTGAAGATCTGTCGAGTCATAAATTCAACGCAGAAATGTTGCGGTGACTTGACATAATAGCAAAGAAAAATCACTTAATCCGGCTTTTTTGTGGTTAGGAGCATTTACCAAAACGCGTCCCCCTACATCACGTGCCAAAAGACCAGCGATCGAGCGAGAAGGCCGCCCTCTCTGAAATCTCAGCAATGCCGCATCTCTATGTGTTACAACTTGTTACCGCTCAATGACAAATCACTTTTCCACCGGTTTTCTAAATGAGTCTGTCATACCTTTGAAAGACAGCGAGGGTTTTTTCCGTGGACCTAAGGGGGTAGTTCTTTTGCTTTATTGCTAATCTTTTCGCAAATTGAACCACGAGGTGTGTTGACAGGCCCCCGGGGAACAGGAGAGGTCAAGAGGAAGAGGTGACGAAGTGGTGGTGGTGGTGGGATGGCTTTTCATTGACACAACTATGAATATTTGTCATGTCAAATATTTTTTGCTTTATTATTACGCAAGAAAAGGTTGAGAATATCACTTTCCTTTTTTTCAGAATAAGTAGTAATAGCTGTAGGTGTGTGTGTGTGTGTGCATGACATGTTGAAGACATCCCTGTCCACCTCGCGAGACCGACACGTCTTTATTCCACACACTGTATTAGTATTCAGTGTGGAAAGCGGTACAGTAGAGGGATGCAGGTTTAGGCAGGCACCACCGTCATTCCTGCATAGTATTAACTAACTGCACAGCAAGATAAACCTTTTCTCTTCTGTCAGCGCTTTCTCTCTGGCAGAGTGCAACTCTTTTCCATCAGCCAAGCGTCTCTTTTCAGCATTATATCCAACCGAGATCTGATTAGGGTATTAAGAGACAATTAGGGATTATGGAAAAGGAACTTCCTTGAGTACAGTCTGTCAGCCAAGAGAAGATTTGGACTGAAAGCACCCCTATACAATGTCCTGGGAGTGACCTCTGGAGAATCTGCAGCTGTCTCGGGATCATTTGCCAAAAAAAAAAAAGCCAAAATTTTTCCTTGGCACGAGTCCGCCGTTGTGTTATTGTTTACCAAAATGTTAACAGTTCATATGGACATGTTAGAGCGGTAAAGGTAAAGAGAAGAGAGACGATGGATGGGGCCACTCACGTATTCATCTGTGTTGGGGTCCTGGTTCTGGGGCTGGTCGGGGATGGGCACTTCACAATCGGGGCTGTAGTGCTCACAGTAATCATAGGCAGCACGGTGGTCCGCTACAATCATTAGCTGCTGGATGTCTCCCTGGAAACCGGAGAGAAGAAAAAAAAAAAAGAAAACAGGAAGTGATGAGACTCGCTGAACGGAACACAGGAAGTGTGTAAAATAAACGAGCAAACACAAAACGACACGGACGAAGACGTCAGCCCTCACACTCGGCGACCCTTTTGGGGGGGGGAGGAATGAAAGCGCATGAACGAAAATGTGGGAGAAAACATCTGTGTGCAACATTATCACATGCAGAACAGGCATTCCTCAAAAAGTAGGTCAAGTCAGGGGGAACCAAAGGGTGAACAAATGATAAAGAACTGTTTCCCCCCCCGCCCCCAAAAAAAAGTGTCATATCTCATCAGAGCCCAGCACCAGAATGTGAGACAGCTTATAGCAAAGAGAGTCTGGAGTAACATGGAACAACTGATTCACACACACACACACACACACACACACACACACACACACACAGTCACACACACACACACTCAGTTTGTCTTCCACAAGATTAATTATTTCCAGAGCACACATAAAGCCTGTCCACATCTGAATGGTGGATTGAGTGATTTTTGCCTTCTAGCTCATCATGCAAGACAAATGGATCTCCTTGGCGTGTGCAGCGAGGGAGGACGTGAGCAGACCTGCACCCACACACACACCCACACACACACACACACACACACACACATATCTAACCGGAGCCTTTTCTCGACTTCACCGAGGTCAACGCATGTGGCGAGAGGGGGAGGTGGCAGAGGGAGGTAAATAGAAGCAGAAGCGGTGCAGAGGAGACGGAGCGATTGGATGAAGGAGGAAAAAATCGAGAAAGACCGAGAACAGAGGAGGTAGGTAGGACGAGGAAAGCGAGGGGGAAAAGAGGAGCGAGGCTCAGAAGGATCCCTAGGCTGCACAGGGAACCGGGTGTGTGTTTGCCACATGTTTTCGGGATAGAAAGCTTACCGCAGCAAAACGCTGTATTGTATCAATCCGATCGCGTCCCGATCGCACTTCCAAATCCAATGATGTCATACCACATGGATCAAATATACTGTCGACTAAGTTGATACCAAAATACTTTCACTGCTATCTGACAACTACACGAGTTGTCTGTGGGAATGGATTGCCACAGAGGGTGAAGTGTTTTTAATTATGTCCCTCTGCCAAAAGTCTGAAATCCCTTTCCAAGTGCAGTTCTTCATGCATAGCTCTCTCTCTCTCTCTTTTTTTTTCGACTAACGTAGAATGGATTTCATTTGTGGTCTAACCAGCGACACGTCCAGCTGAGGAGGACTAACTCCACTCACTGCTGCGCTTCAACACGCCGACATCGAACTCCCTGTCTCGGATCCTCCGGTAACCCCGCTCGTCCCCTTTGCAAAAAAACGCTCCGCTTAGATGATGTTTCCCTGTTCTGTTCTTGGCTTATGCGATGCTATCACTGGTTTTTTTTTTACGGTGGATGCGGAGGGGGGGGGGGGAAACAAATCCCGGTTGCTTCCTCCAAGACAGTAGAGCTGCTGGTACAGCCATTACACGATAGCTCTCCAAGCTATGAGCTCAAAGCTCCCAGGAAAACTCTGTTCGAGACAATGAAAGATGTGAATTTGGGGCACAGCCGTTGATCTCGCCGGCCGTCGCTGTTTGTGAACGTCTCTGAGACATTTGTACTGTTTAGCCGTATGAAAGCTTTGCCTCAAACACGGGGGGGATTTGGGGGGTGGATTCGGTGTCAGTTGGACGGTCTGTCTCTTCCTCGTTCTGGCAAGTCTGCGTGCCACAGCTGCGCGGCCAGGGGACGATGGGATTTCAGTGTCTGAAATGAGGTCACGTTCGGCGAGGGAACAAACCCGCTCTACAGCAGAGATCGGCTAAGTCGTCGCAGATGAGTTTCTTAATCGCAAAGACCGTTCACCTGTTCCTCCTACTCCCTCCCTCCGACCCCTGCTCCTCCTGCTCCTCCCCCTCCCTTTCGAGCAGAATCCCAAGGTATGATCCCGACTTCACCCCGGACAAGATACCCTAATCACACACCTGAGATGCATCCCCGGAGCGCCGAGCACACACACACACATACACACACACATACACAACGACAGAGAGAGAGAGAGAGACGTGTGCATGCTTTGAAAGAAATGCTGATGGCTGTGTTTGATTGTAGTAACTCAATAGCCAAAGGCACGGGGGGGGAGGGGAGGGGGGTGAGGGCGAGGGAGAGAGCTGGACAGAGGATGCAGACCCGAGTTGAGCCGTCCAGCACAACCGGTTCCAGCTGTCTGAGGTTTTCACTCTCTGTTAAAAGGCTATAAAAAGAGAAACCAGGAGGTGCACTGTGCTCAAAAACCAACTGCAGATGGACAGGAGAAGTTCATTATTAGAAACAAAACTTTTTTTTTTTTTTATATTGAGCTATATTGTCTTTCGTCGAACATTCAAAGCGGAGCTAAAAATTGTGTTTTGACAAGCATTCGATTTCATTCGAGCCACATTCCTCTAGAAATTATTTTTATGATTCTCTTTTCAGATACGCCAAATGAAAAGACGCAGATTACCGAAATCCTAGACCACCTCTACAGTGACCGAAAAAAAAAAAAAAAAGGCATGTATGTTCCCATGAAAGTGACTCATCCTCACAGCGAAAAGCCTTTCGCCAAAAGTCTAGCTCCACCGTGACAATCACTCAAGCTGGTTCTGATTTCTTTTTTCTTTGAGCCAGAGTTGGTGTTTTTCACCACACGTCACCAGCACAAACCCTGCCAAGCGTTGCATAAACGACCATTTTGCAGATGTAGGGAAGCAGCAATTATTAATTTAATGTGCCCCAGGTGCATCCTAATCCTACATTTCTCATACGGTATCTTGGCGCTGAGTAGTCACTCCAGCTCACTATTAATGCGCGAGGTCGTCTGGATTAGATAAACTTATTTCTCGGTGCAAAACGAGTCAAAAAATTCAGCGTTTGATAGGAGCAGCAGCGTGAAGAGGTTCTCGGTTAAAACCCCCCCGACCCCAAAGAATGTGAGATTACAGTTTAGAGGGAGATAGTACTTTTCTCCAAACCTCAACCTCAACCATGCACGAGCACGGCCACATAAACCGCCCAAAAACATATTGTTTATTCCATAGGTGCATACGTCATGCACCCACACACACACACACACACACACAAAATTGTCCCCTCGCAAACACCGCCGAGCCCACATCTGCACTCAGTACACCAGAGGAGGGGAAAAAAAAAAAAAAAAACCCTCGGGGAACGATGCAATTAGATGTTCCTATTTGAGAAGGGGACGGCGCCATTTTTTTTTTTTCACTCTGCAGCATCGTATGGCGCATCAGAGCGGTGCTTAAGGCAGGACTTTCAGACAATAACAGGCCCGCCGCTGTCAGCGTGTCCCCGGACCAGGCTGAAATATGACCTCGCTCCTGGCCAGCGCTCTCTCTCTCTCTCTCTCTCTCTCTCTCTCTCTCTCTCCTGGTGTCAAGCTCAAGTGGAAAAACCATATCGCCCCAGTGGCTATGAGCGATATGGCCAACATCACTGTTTTTGTGTGTGTGTGTGTGTGTGTGCTTGCACGTGTGTACGCCAGTGTGATTTAAAGCACCGCGTCCTACAATCCTGCAACTTCAACTCTGACATCAAGGCTTTTAAAATGCGCTTTTTAAAAAAGCATCTGCTGTATCTGTGTGTCAAGCGTACGTCGGAAGAAAACGTCACCGCGACTTTTTTCGTTTCATCACCTTTTTTCTGAACCCTCACCCTGTTTGCCACCCCCCCCCACACACACACACACATGAATCCTTGCTGTTCAGGTTGTGTCCAGGTGGGGGCAGGAGAGTGTTCTAGTAAGCGCGATGCCAAAAAAAACTGTCTCCGTCTGAACCTGACCCGTAATCACGCGGGGTGGACTGAGTTCATTGTGTTCCTTTGCTCCCATTTAGAAGATACGGTGGGATGGGACGGGCAAGGGATGTTGGTACGGGTTCAGGATCGTCACCTTATAAACACACACTGAAACTCTCTCTCTCTTTCCCTCATACATGCACACACACACACACACACACACACACACACACACACACACATCGGGGCATGAGGCTTGTTTTGATTAGAGCGGGGGCCTTCGAGTGACGTCGGGGCGACCTCCTGCTGATCAACTCGGGGGGGGGGGGCCGGGTGAACTCGGGGGTTCCCGTGTGAAAGCGACACCCTCGCGGCTTAAGAGTAGCTTAGGCATGAAAAAACGCTCTCCGACGCACGATCTCATGACTGCGCCGTATCCCCCCCCCCCCAGCTCGCGACACCCGCTAATGACTCCGTTTTGGCCTTTTTCAACACGGCAACACGACACTTAAAGACGGACAATTTAAAAAGGAAGAAGAAAAAAAAAAAAAACCCGAGTCGAGCAAAAACAAACTCCAAAAAAGTGGAGAGGAGGTCGGTAGGAGAGCGGGGCAGGGACTCTGGGAGGTCCTGAAGAACTCTGGCTGCGTTCAAGGGGGGAGAGCTGCTTTCACAACTTTATTTACACAGTCGCCCCCTGAGCTCCGCGCCAGGCCCTTGGTTCCCGCTGCCAGCCCGACACCAGCGCACTCAAGAGTCCCTGCGCCTGGGCATTCTCCAACACGACCGCAGAAACCAAACAACACACGGCCCGAGGTCAGCCCGCTGCACCGGGGCAATAACTCAGCACACACACACACACACATACACATATATATGTATATGTAGTATATATATATACAGTCGCCGCAGCCGCCGTCATGCAGGCTGCAGGCCCACGTGAACAACGATTCAAATCTCACCAGACATTTTTCACCCACACGCGCTTTCCTCTCCAGACTGTGTAGCTGGATCCCCCGGCGCTCGGGTCGGCCGCCAAGAGCAACGGGCTAGACCTGCCACCCCACTTAATCCACTACGCAAAACCCACTCCCTCACCCACTCACCCAGCAACCCCCCCCCCCCCTCCATATGAGATTTAATCCCACGTCTCTAAGGATTATAGGCAGCTGTATTCCCATTTCCTGTTCTCTAGGCGAGTGGAAGCCGGGGCGGCTCGCCTCACCTAACAGAGGTGGACTCTCTAAATGTTTGGCTTGGCTATTTGCTAGGATCTACATAGAAAAGTGCTGAGGGCACACTTTCAGGTCCTGCTTGACACTGAGAAGAAGAAATAGCGAGAGAGGGGATAAAAAGGGGGCGAAACACAAACATCTGACATGAGTTAGGGGGAAATTCTCTCCATTATCCATGGTGGAAACTCCATCGTCCCTGGAGCTATCCAAGCTAGTCCAAGTCCACACACACACACACACACACACACACACACACACACACACGCTGAAATGTATGGAGCTAGTGTGTTTTGACAGCGAAGCATGTCATGTACCACAGACAAATGTGGCTACAATAATATACAGGTGAAGACACTTAACGTCACTTCGTAGCGCTGTGGGAAAAAAAAAGAGTGTAAATAAAGCCAAACTAAAGCGAAACACTCGAGGCTACATTTTCATCCTTCTGAGCTCAGAAGTGAAATCACAGATACCGAGCCAATGAAAAAGCACAATAGAAAGCCCCTCCGCTTGAACATTAAACAGCCTATTACCACCCGATGACTGACGCCTCAAAGGAGTCTGTAATTGAGGGCATGTTGGGGTACAGCCTCACGTGAGTCCCGTGACAGCCTCCTCTATTGGAGCTGATGAGAGAGGCCATTAGCCATCCGTTCACCAACCCGCTACTTCTTTCAGACACCTAAAGGGGTTTTCACAGAGTCAAAGGTTGCGATCATAAATGGTGTCGGTTGAGTTATTATGACTCACGGGCTGGACCCTTTTCATATTCGTAAAAAAAAAAAACGATGAGCCGCTGTGCTACTCGGCTAATAATAGACGAGCGCCCGAAACCAGAAGCGACACAAAAGGGGATGGCAACTCCGGGCCCCACCCCGGTTCACAACGGGGAGGCGGGAAACCCAGCCAGAGATACTGACTGTGGAAAATCTGTGTGTGGAAAGTCATAAATAGCCAAGCCGTGAGCGGGGAGAGCCCCTAAAAAGGTGAAAACGTTTCACACGGTTACCTTAAATGACTGTGTCTGAACTCTGAATTAAAAAAAAGAAAAAAAAAAGCTTAATAGAAGAAGAGGAAACAGGACATGTAAAAGTCGTCATGGCCCTTAACGAGCATCGAGCCCATGTGTTCCTGTTTTTTACTGCTTTTTCCTGGCTGTGGGTGCTACCGCAGGAGTTCCACCGCTCGCCTCACCCCGGCGCAGCTCCATACCTCACTCACCCCCCTCCCCCCTTTCTCTCGAACTCACACTCCCGTTCCTTCACCTTTATCACAGCGGCTTTTACCTCTCCCACTCATTCCACTCCGACTGTTCTCACTACATCTTAACCTCATCTCGAGCCCCGCCTTACCTCTCCTCCCTCACTTTATCATGTTCCTTCCTCTCCTCCTCCTCCTCCTCCTCGCCCAGCCCATTGGCCCTGGGACGGCCTATCAGCGGGCAGCATGGGAAAACCTCTGATGGTGATGTCATGTGGCATGGCTGCTGTTCAAAGGTTTACATCAGTATCATTCCTTCCAGAGAGTCTGACCCAGAGATTTGGCTTCCCCCCACACCACTACCTACCTACCTACCTACCACCTACCTACCTACCTACCTACCTACCTACCTACCACCTACCTACCTATCTACCTACCTACCTATCTACCTACCTACCTACCTACCTACCTACCACCTACCTACCTATCTACATACCTACCTACCTACCTACCTACCACCTACCTACCTACCTACCTACCACGTACCTACCTACCTACCTACCTACCACCTACCTACCTACCTACCACCTACCTACCTACCTACCACCTACCTAGCTACCTACCTACCTACCACCTACCTACCTACCTACCTACCACCTACCTACCACCTACCTACCTACCTACCTATCTATCTACCTACCTACCTACCTACCTACCTACCTACCACCTACCTACCTACCTACCTACCTACCACCTACCTACCTACCTATCTATCTACCTACCTACCTACCTACCTACCTACCTACCACCTACCTACCTACCTACCTATCTATCTACCTACCTACCTACCTACCTACCTACCCTACCTACCTACCTACCTACCTACCTACCTACCTACCCACCTACCTACCTACCTACCTACCCACCTACCTACCTACCTACCGCTGTAGCACTCTCCTCCTCACCCTCTCTTACCACGCACCCTGTGTGATGTTTTTTTCCCACCGCTAAAGCCGGCTCTGAAGTATCCGCCACAAATAGTGACTCAATGATACAAGTTAAACTACACACACACACTCCAGCTCCAGTCTTGCTGCCTCCCCCCCCCCCCAACCCCCTCCTCCCGTTTCACACCCGGTCCCATGCAGATTACCTTTAAGAGAGGCTGATCAGCACACCTGTCCCGTCTGTGTTTGCTCAGACTGGCCACACACACAACCACATCAATTTCACATATTGTTGCTTCATGCCCAGGTGGGGATGGGCCTTAAAACGATGTGCTGTTTTTCTTGGCACGCTCAGTGGGAAACAACAGCGCTCAGTGCAGCATGCACAAGAGCCCTACACCTTCTGCACAACACACATGTGTAAATACATGTACACAATACAGTCATAAACAATAACCAGGTGACTTATTGCACTTTTACTTGCGCTGGTTGTGCTCTTAGATGCTTGTTGAGGAAGGAAATGCACTTATGATTTCTGGTGACTCATAGTTTTCTTGCCTATGTTGAATGTCTCTTTGGATAAAAGCGTCTGCTAAGTGCCTGTAATGTGATGTTATGAAATACCTGCAGACATGATTATCACCATAATTACCTTACATAATGTTTGGTTTTTTTCCACACAAACCACTCAAAAAAAAATACTTTACATTACAGTCGACACATTATGGTACTTATGGGAGATAGGCGTGCGCTCTCTTTGACCACAATTACCGTGTCAGAAACCAAACCACAAACCACTTGAGCGTAAGTACTACTTTTCTCCCGGCTGCTATATGTAAAGAAAAAGGGGGCGATGTGTCCAGAGAGAGAGAGAGAGAGACAGAGAGAGAGACAGAGAGAGAGAGAGACACTGCGGTGGTTAAGGTTGTGATAAGCCCGGCGGCGGCGAGTCTCTCTCTCTCTTTCTACTGGGTTTAAGTATATGTTTGATTGTTTATTGCCTCTCTGCATTCGTTCATCTCCTTTTTGTTCAACACCTAGTCCCTTTCTTCATCGACTTCCTTATCGCGCGTTGAAATCCCTTTTGACTCTCAAGCAAGAAAAAAGGAGAAATGTTGGGCGCCAAATCAACGCTGTCAAAAACGGCTGTCTCAGTTTGATTTTTGAGTTTCACAACCACCTTTGTTCAATTTTCTTCTACTTGCCTTTTATTTCTCTCTATTTACCCTTTAACTGTTTTTCTAAGGAGATCAACTGGAAATTTGCACGCTGCTCTTGACTAAATTGAGTTAAACGGCCCCCGCCGCTGAAATCAAATATGTTTTTCTGTGTTTTCATGCTCACCACCTTTTGGTGGTAACTGCTGCCTCTGGCAAAAGTCAACACGGGATCAGACTAAACGATGGAGGGGAGAGGGGAGTAAGGAGAGAAAGGAGTCCAGCCTGAGCATAATTTGGAAACTATGTGGCATATTTTCCATTTTCTGCGAGCGCTGGAGCTTGTCCTGTCTCCCAACTGGCAGACACACAGCAGGAGGGCTTTAAATATCTCTCACAAATTATCTGTCTTCCCACGTTAATGAGTGGCCTGTTCCTGGGGGTTGTGATCGCTGGATATGATTTAAATCGTTCCTCCATCACCTCAATCTGTTGACAAGAAGTCTACGGACCGCAACAAACTAGGAGGAGAATTACAACCTTACCAGATGAATGAATTCAGCTTCTGGTGATGTCAGCTGGAGGAATTTAGCAGTGGCCATTAGGAGCACAGTGGGGGAAAACAACAGCTATAACACACACATTCTCTCTCTCTCACACACACACACACACACACACACACACACACACACACACATAAAGCACCAAAACAACTGCCTCATCAAAAGATTTCAAACATCTGCAGTGCGTCTTTTTCTTCAAACAGAGGGATTTAGATGATTGGTTGTCATGACTCATGATTCCATGAATCACTGATTTCTTTTAAAAAGAACTTTGTTTGTCATCTCTATTACATTTCTTTATTTAAAATAAGCTAACAGTATACGACACTACACCACAACGCTACATACACACTACTATACACAATTGTTTTACTTCAGTACACATTTTAATACTGTATGTCTGAAATTATAAAAGAATATTGTAATATAATCTCCAAATGGACTAAACGTAGTCCAGCCACACTAGCCTCCGTGTTTTGACAGTCAACAGTATTTTATTTTGAAAAAATGTGAGCCTTCGTGTTTATTAGTAATTACATAAACACATTTTCTCCTTGTACATTGATCCAACATAACCAGCCATACACACTAAGCCTGTATAGCTCCTGATCAGAACATTGACTGAGAGTAATACAGATGGCTGCTCCCAGTTGCGCTAAAGACAATTTCTTCATGAAATGGTCCATGACATGGGCCCATTAGGTCCATGAGATCATGGATCTAATGAGATCATGGATCTAATGGGCGAATTTATAAAAAAAGAAGAAGTGACATTTAAATAGAGTAATAAGTAATAAGTCATCACTACAAAGCAGCTCCAGCAGAAACATAAACAGTGCCGTTACGCCATCGTCATCACCCCAGGGGATAGACACTAACTAAAACTAACTTTTGGCTACTTCTACTGCACCTTCGTCAGCGTTAGCTTCAGCCGGCACTGCGCTAGTGTGTGTTGAGAGCTCTGCGGGTCATGATAAATACACTGCAACTAAAGTTATGATCGACAATAGTAATGCTACGCTAACGCAGTGCTACGGTACTGTCATTTACACTTGTAGAGCAGACGATGCTCTGCCACGTTCTGCAACAGGATGTTTGTTCTTCAAGTGCTCAAGGATGCACGTTGTACTGAAACAAACAGCTCCACCTTGCAGTGTGTGCAAGTTACGACATCATCAGAAGTGTGCCGACACCTTGCTGTGTTTTGTGACCAAGACTACCATACAAATAAAGAGAGAGAGAGAGGACCTATAGGCCTAGAGAATTCACTAATTTATTATTGTTGACATTTTCAATAATGTTGATTAATTGTTTCAGTCCTACTCATGACACTAAAAAACACTGCAGGTGAAACGTTTTTGGACGAGGGGTGATTTTTTGTTTTAGTTTATTGTATCTATCTCCCCCGTGGCTTGGCGGCCCCACCTTGGGGTTTTACGGGCAGAGTGATGTCATCATTCTCCCTTATTGTCTGTTCCTGCTGAGCAGCAGGGAGGTCAAAGGTCAGCTGGCTCAGCATCAGTCACATCAGTCAGCCTCTGTTACTAATTATTATTGAGGGCCTCAGCCTCACAGGCTAATCCCCCTTTACACAAGCACAACTCTGACAGGACAAAGACAACACTATTCCTTGTGCCTGTGCGTGTGTGTGCACGTGCATGTGCATGTGTGTGTGTGCGTGTGCGTGTGCGCATCATATATCCTTCACAGGGGTCATGCAGAACAGCCACAAATCCAACAAGCCAACACACACCAGCTTGCTTTGTTCCTTCCTTTTGGTACTTTGGGCATTTCTTATATATACATCAATCAATATCAATATAACTTTATTTTTTTCCGTATTCTCAGTGGAAAACAAAAAGTATTTCATGTTGAGATGCATATCAGGTATCTCCATGTTTGATAAGCCCCGAGGCGCTTGGCTGTCACCACTCTGCTCAACATCAATCTTTCATCTCCAGCTGCAGAGCTTAGCTTCAGGGTGGGTAAAAAGAGCAGATAGGGCAAAGCCCTCGCTCTCATAATGAGAATCTCACCTATCTGTTACTACTTGTTAGATACCTCCCTCTGTAAACAAAGACGTGGCAGCACATGTACAGGGAGATATAGAGCGCTATACATATGTAGAAATGTGTTTAACGGGTTTCAGCTGCTCGTTCAAAGTTCAGAACCAACTGCAAGATGGTGAAAAACTGGGAAAACATTAAAAAAAAGTCCAACAAATCATTTTCCAATTAATTTCCTGCCTTAGGATATTTGATACAAGAGGGGTTTTGTAGATTAAATACATCGACAGATAAGGAAATGCATCGCCTACCTCAAAGACTTCTTCGTCAAGTATTCTAGTTCCAAACACTACAATTCCTTTGGTGTCGATGATGGGGTGGGGGCTTCGGAGCAGCTTCTGGGTGGTCTTCTTTTTACAGTCCAGAATGAGGGTGATGGTCTGCTTGTGCACACTGATGGCCACTCGATGCCACCTGGAAGGGGAGGTGAGGTTAGTTCGCACACATACTGGGTTACACGCTGCTGGCGCGCAAACCGCTTACCGGGCTAAAGGCCGTCTTTTGTGTTTGGCTTCTCCTGTTCAATTCAAATATATTCGATTTCTATTTGACTCTACTGGTCTCGTTGTGGTCTCGCTGTGTACAAAAAAGCGTGAGGGATTAAACACGCGATCTCACAAACAGATTGATAACATGTCGCGGATCGGTCGACGGGGAGTAACCATCACCTTACGGAGGGACACCTGGTTCAGGTGCCGACACACAAAAACAAACACGCCTCATCAAAGACTTAACTATCCACCTGTGTCTCTGATTAGAGAGGAAGACGCGTCAACAACAAGCAGAACGATGTGACACGGAACCAAATTGAAATGACACTGGTTTTATCCTCCTGGTCACGGAGGCTGTATAAGAAATGGATTGGATGCACCTACTTTCCATCGGCTAGGTTGACTCCTCTGAAGAGCGGGTAGTCCTCGGGGCTGGGTTTGCCCGTGTGGTCCTCGTACAGGAAGACAGGGGAGCGACCGACCTCCAGCCCGAGCTGCTGGATGCCCTGTTCGTTGTACACGGACATCAGGAAGGACTGGCTGCCCTTCTTAGGCTTCACTGTGGCCAGGATGGAAAAGTCCTCTGGGAACACTTGACCTGACCACGTCGGGATGTGTGTGTGTGGGGGAGGGGGTTTGGAGAAAAGAGATAAGTTAGTTAGGTAGGGTTCGTGATCATCATCGTGAGAAGCAAAGGGGGCACATGGTATATTTCTGGTGGAAACGGAGGATGAAACGAAACCAGATAAGGATAATGAACACGGGAACACGAGGGGAAGGCGGGCTTTGGCGCACGTCGTGAAGCAAACGCCAGACGTTTTCGAGACTGGCACCCCCCCTGTGCCCCAAAAAAAACCATGAACAGGATCGGATAGGGCTGGAAGGGATGGATAACAGAGTCGAGGTCTGTCACAGGAAAAAAAAAAAAAAAAACACACAAGAGAGAAAGAAGCAGAAGTGGAAAGTGGAGCCTTTCCAAGCGCAGCGCAGGATGAAAAGGGTAATGACAAGAGCATGTGATCCTGGGAGACTCGCTGAAACTATTCTCCAAACTCCTCCTTTCCAAACTCCCCTGCCCTCCTCCTCCTCCTCCTCCTCCTCCTCCTCCTCGCCGCTGATTGATCTAGCAGACGCCGGGCCTGCTCCAGCGGAGGGGATGGAGAAGAAAATAAAGAGGAGAGTGTAAAACGTTTAACAGGAGACGGCGTTAAAGGGGAAAGAGTAAAATAGCCACAATTAAAGGACATTTAAACAAAAACAAAGAAATGAAAAGGAAGCGCTGCGTGTGTCTAAATTCTTGCCTCCATTTTGTTAAGCGCGGGGCCACATCTGCCGGACAGACTCGTCTCGTGAGCAAAGCCTTTACGGGGACGTTTCTCGGGACCCCAGCGAGGGGGGCGGGCTTTCCAACGCGTACAGGTCGGACTTTTGTCTACGTCGAAACGACCGTTGTTGTAGCCGGACAAGACTACCTGGGTGAGGGTGAACATCAGCAACGTCTCCAGGAGCAAAACCTTCGCTGCTCAGAGAAGAGCTTCCCACCAGACCAGAAAGGGGAAGTGAGTTTGTGGTTGCAGTGGTTTTGTAGGACCTCATGCCGCCATCAAACCCCCCCCAACCCCCCCCCCCTTACTGACACCCTTCCTGGGCTAGTGGGAGACTGAGCCGGGCTGCAGGGAAACACTAAACGAGTGTCTGTGGTTTAGGTAGCCAATCAGACGAAGACGCCTCAGCGGGGAAAGCAGAGTGGAGGTCTGGAGCCTGAGGTGGAGAAGAGAAGAGAGGAGAGAAAGGAGGAGGGAAAGAAGGGGAAGAGAAGAGGAAGAAAGGAGGGAAAGGAGCTCCAGCCACTGATGGAAAGTCTGGTTTTGCCATCATCTGCCATTCTCTCTCTCTCTCTCTCTCTCTCCCTTTTCGCTCTCTCCTTTTCTTCTTTTCATTGTCCGTCAGTCACTTTCTGTCTGGGGCTGTCTGTTTGCCTTCCTGTCTATCTCCCTTCTTTCTATCTTTCCTTCATTAATGCCAGGCATCTAATCACATCATGCGGAGAGCACATGCCTTGGCCCCGGCGCTTCCTCAGGAATTCAGGAATTGGCACCGAATGAGAGGCGTTCGCTTTGACTGACGGACGCTCCGACGGGACGATGTAAGGCCGAGAGCAGGAGAGAGAGAGAGAGAGAGAGAGAGGGGGAGGGGAGAGAGACATCAGACAAGCCTGTGAAGGGTGTGGATGTTTGGAAGCACCTGGTGAGCAGGATGATATTAAGAGATGAGAAAATCGAAAGCTTACGACGATTTTGGATTTGATTTGGAGAGGTTGTTTTTTTTTGGGTTCATTGGCTCATTGGTTCATTCAGTATATCAGCGCTGATGAACATGACTGAAGCTACAAGAGAAACCTGGGGAGGGGAGAGAGAGAGAGTTTGTCCCCACGTCCGGTTGTCCGTGAGCCACGTCTGGCCCGGAGAACAATGAGTCAGCGCTGGCTCGGGGGGGGGGGGGGTGTGTTTGTGTCGGGGTCAAGGGTTGGGGGGGGGGGTGAAAGGGACTCCATGGCCCAAAAGTAAGGGGTGGGAGTCGTGGGGGGAGGAGGAGGAGAGTCATGAAATTGTCCAACTTTCAAGTGTAAAGTATTTTCTTTCTGGGATAATTACATTTTCTCTTTAAGTTTCAGTAACTTTTCCAGAAAACTGGTTTATGGATTTATTGTCTGCGCTCCTCGTCCCCGTCGTCTCTCCTCCACAGCTCCACTCACCCCTCTGACCCTGCCGTCGCCATGGGGACGGAGATGTCCTGAGAGAACCTCCTTTTATAATGACCAGACCAGCGAAACGGGGCGGAGGGAGGGAGGGAGGGAGGGAGGTTGACAAAAAGGAAAATTGCGGAAGAGAGAGAGAAAGAAAGACGAAAACAAGCATTCTCTTGTGTCAGTGTCCATTCCTCCTCACTCTCTCCTTAGGACCTAATGGCAAGGCGGGAGGGAGGGGGGGGAGGGAGGGTGGGGGGGGGGGTGATTCTCGGGTTTCTCTGGAATGTGTGTCTCAGACCGCTACTCCGGGCCACCAGATGAGAGATACCTCATTCTTCATTTAGTGTGTGTGTGTGTGTGTGTGTGTGTGTGTGTGTGTGTGTGTGTGTGTGTGTGTGTGTGTGTGCGTGTGTGTGTGTGTGTGTGTGTGTGTGCGGACGTGGTGGGAATGGAACGGCTGCGGTGCCCATTTAGTACTGGGAGTTTACACTGGCAGGACCGCCGTCGGTGTCTGGCCCGAGAGAAAAAAAAAGAAAAGAAAAAAGTCAACAACCGGCCAATCAGGCGCGACTCGTCGTTTTTTCCTCCAACTTAAATAATCAATTAAAAATTACCTTTTACATTTTTTTTTTGATCGCGAGCGCAAGTGAGTTCAAATGGGCGCCGCTAGCGAGGCGAGTCGAAAGGCATCATCCTCAAAAAGCGCGGTGTCGCTAATTGCCCCGGCAGCGCTCCGGTTTTCCTTGGCCCGGCCTGTGGGAGAACTATTAGAGTTAATCGCCCCCGGGGGCATTTAGTTACTGGTTTAAAAGGGGGTAAAGAGACGAGCGGTTCGCCACCCGTTCTCCACTTTCTGCTGCGCTGGCATACTCCTCCTCGTCTTAACTCCCCGACGTCTGCCGCTCACTCGTTCCTCCTGGATCGACCAAAATCTTACAGAACACCCCCCCCCCCCTCAGAAAACCTCCAGGAGCCAGTGAGGGAGGGAGGGTAGGGGAGGGTAGGGGAGGGTAAGGTAGGGGAGAGGGGGATCTTCTGTCCCGTCTGTCAGTGTGCATACATCCAGGTAAATGGGGTAGAAAGGCCGCTGTGATATAATTGGTCATTTCAGTCGTCGCTATGAACAAACCCCCTTCTTCTGTACGAGGCGAGGAGCATTCCGACGTGATTGCCATGGCGACGGGGGTTACCTGTTTGTTTGCGGGCGTGCAGAAAGAAGGAAACACACAGAGAGACGACAAGAGAAGCGTAGAGAAAGAGAGGAAGATGTGTTAAGTGGCTCTAACGGGTAAAGGTAAAGACTGTAAGGTAACCACCCAGAATCACTCCCGTCTACAGACTCGTCTCGCTTTCAAATCCCATTGAATGTCAGCTCTCCTGCAGAAGGCCCCCCCCCCCCCGAGCGGGTACAGCATCCTCCATCCCGTTCCGCCGAGCCCGAGCAAGAATGAAAACTCACACCCCATTCGGGGGACGGGGGGGGAAAAGGGAAAAGCTGAGAGCGACATGCATAATTCTTTCCTTGCTGTTTGTGCTGTCGTTGGCACTTACGGGGGCAAAACCAAATAGGCGAAAGGGGTGAGCGAGAACTTCTACATAACTTCTCCCCAAAATTGTCGGGGAGTTTTGTTGTCGTCTGTGCACACGCATGTCATTTCTCAAAGGGATTCGCGTCCGGTTGCAGAAAGAGTCGCGCGATCTACGTGTTGCGATGTGAAGGGAAAAGCCCCCGTGAAGGTGAGGAGGAGGAGCAGCCATAAGGCCTCTTCTGTTTTTCAGCGCCTCAGAGGTTTTTCATATGAATCATCCCTTCCACATGTACCTCAATGAGTGCATGTCTGCGCTTGTTCTTTTTCCAACACATCATCGCAGACTAGTCTAGTGGCTACACGGGGGCCACGGACCCGACATGTTCCCCCCCCTATCCGTCACCAGAACTAGCCCTGTTCATTACCAAGAGTATAATCATAACGAAGCGTGTGTGTGTTGTTAGTGTGTGTTTCTGCATGTGGGCATTTTATGGCAAGATGCTGTGCTGATAATTTAGGCCGATTCTAACCACCACACCCCCCCCCCGCTGGGCTTGGGGCCAAAGTCATAACTCAGTAGCAAAGTTGGTAATGGCGGGGAGAGGAAAAAAAAAAAGAAACGGGACAAAATGATCTCACGAGTTTCAGCTGCCTTCTGGAATATATTAGCTGTACGTTCCTCCTCCTGAAAGTGGAGGTGAGAGAGTACGTCCAAAAGCCCCGTAAGGCCTCCCGGGGCGGCAAGACAGATAGTTACCTCTGTTTTGCGGTCGGGGACTACGTGGTGCCGGTGATGTGAAGTCCTCCACGTTTCGGGTATCTCGCGGCAACAAGGGCTGTTATTTCCGGGTCGATCTGGTAGTGTGGGTGTAATTACGTGGCATCGCGCGTCTAAACAAGAGGGGTCAATAGCGCTCGTCTGACTGGAGCGCATGAGAGGACACTGCATATTTTTAGGACATTATTATTTGCTCATCTTAAGACAACTTGTTCTTGTTTTTTGATTGTTTTACTATATTTCTCACTTATAAACTGTGGGATGTGGGTGAGCCGTGGTCTGGGATTGTATGATGGTTGTTTTTTGTGTTTGTGTTTTGTATTTCTGTTGACATGTTGTATTTTTCTGCTGTACAGTTGATGCACCTATGTTCTAGGGACCCCCCTCGAAAACGAGATGCGACATCTCAAGGGGTTTTATCCCTTTAATAAAGTTCATGCATGAGGAGGCGGCCGCAGGAGAACCGGCGGCTCTGCCTTAAGCCCATAAGGAGAGCCGAGACGTGGATCAAAAAGGTCCACCGAGGCCGTCGACCAATCAGAACGCTGCGTCAGAAGAAAGGTTATTGTGTGTTTCTCTACATCCTACTCAGCAAACTGGATCACATTCTTCACCGTTTTTTTGTTTTTTTCTTCCTACTTTACCCTGATTATTGTATTTTGGATTCTTTTCCGAGCTGCAGGGAAGCAAATTCCGCTGAAATTGGAGCGTCTGGGTCGCAGAAATTACGGTTGTGAACTTCTGCAGATCGGCGGATAAATAAATAAGGCGGAGCGCACGGACACAATCTGAGAGAAATCTACAAGGCGAGAGAGAGAAGTGAGAAGAAAAGAAAAAAACAGAAAGGGAGGAAACAGCAGCAGCAGAAAATGATAGAGGGATAAATTACGAAGCGAAAATAAGAAAAGAGAGTGGGACGGAGAAAAAGCGAGGACGGGACCAGACTGTTGGATAGGGAGGAGAGAGAGAGAGAGAGAGAGAGAGAGAGAGAGAGAGAGAGAGAGAGAGAGAGAGAGAGAGAGAGAGAGAGAGAGAAAAGTACCGCTGTGCACCGCAGAACAGTAACCCAGAGCCACGTCAGCACAACAGAACAAGGAAAAAGTGGAACCCCAGACTTCCCTCCCCTTACTCCCCCTTTTTCCCTCCCCCCCCACCCCACCCCCCCCCCCGCCCCCCCGCCAGCTCCTCCTCCATCAAAAAAATATTACCAGGCTGGAGTTCTCATGGAGCTGCTCTGTGTGAGAGAGTTAGCATGCTTGAGCTTCTTTTGTTTCTCTCTGTGTGTTTGACTAAGAAACAGGACTAGACGATCCAGATGTGTCCAGATGGGCTCTCTCTCTCTCTCTCTCTCTCTCTCTCTCTTTATCTATGCTGTGTTTCAGTATGTCTAGGGGGGAGAACAGGGGTGTTCAGATGGGGACGTACCCAGCCTGCATCGCCGCAACTCAAAGATCCGAGGTGACATCAATCAAAGTCGTACAGCCAATAAACGAGCTAGCTGGAGGGGTGGAGGGAAGAGCAGCGGGCCAGGTGGGGGCGGACAGACGGAAAACACTTTTCCAGCCGTGTTAAAACATTACATCCCCGCAATTTACTACGACCTGCGGTGAAAAAGCCCAGAAGTCCCTCAGGTAGCAGGGGGAAACAACCTGTAAGATCAGTTAAGGAGCATCTCAAACACCTGTAAAGAGTATATCATAAAACCCAGACGTTTGTAAAGGGAAAGTGACAAGACAGAAGAGAGGCACAGACATGGGTGGGACACTCACCTGGGTACAGCTGTAAGGTGGGGGCGCTGAGCTGGGCGTCTTTGGATACTCTGTAGGCCACGTCGGGTCCGTTCGTTGACCTCCGATGCGAGCAGAAACCCGTCGTTCTCGTAACGCCCTCGGGCAAACTGTGAAAATCTAAAATCTTCAGGAGGTCCGCTGGGTCCACTGCAGACAGGAACGGAAAAAAAGAGAGAGAGAGACACACAGAGAGAAAAGTATATTAGGTTTTGGAGATAAAAAAAAAAAAAGGTTTTGAACCGAGACTCAAAATTTGTCTCTGAAATGTTCTATTAAAAAAAACAGCGTAAGCCCCCAAGGCCCTGCAGCACACGGTGCTACGTTTACACTCCCTAAACCATATAGGCACAGCGTTATTTAATACAACTGACAGCTCAGTTGTGCTCCAGGCAATTTGTGACCCTTTCCCTCCATTTTTTTTTTTTTTTTTTTTTTGCTGACTCAGGACTGCTAGTTACTCAGCGGGACATTTCACTGTTGTGGTTCAGGGAAGATTTCTGTTATCCATTTAGACACGCTGAGCGGAGACGTGCCCTTTTATAGATCAACCATGATAATGGGTTATAGCTGCCGCAAAGCACATCCTTCCATCCACTCCTCCGTAAGACTAAATCTACTGCTGCCTCCCTCTGGCCACAACCGTACAATTAGCACACTTTCGGGGGCCGTCCGTCCCGGGCCGTCACCGGGCTACCGCAGAAGTGCACTTGGGTCAGACCGGCGTGACATGGGGTTTGACCCCCCCCCCCCCGGGGGATCGCTTCCCCCACGCGGGGCCAAAAAACCACCCAGAGCAAACAGCTGTTCCTGCAGCCGAGATGCCGACAACAATGGCAAACGTCGGCATGCGACATTTGTCCAAGCGCAGATCTGAATTGGGGAAAAAGGATACTGTGCAATATCTGTAGGGAAAGTGTCACCGGGGTTTGGGGACTGGCAGGATGTTTTAGAGGAGGGGAAAACACTAAAAGCACTGGGGGGGTGCAGACTAAACAAAAGGTTTTTATGGCACACAAAATAAAACGCACAAAACTTCTGCAAAGTTCTAGAAACACACACAAAAAAAACACACCATACACACTCACAGGTAAAGCAGCCCCCTAGTATCAGGCTGCAAAGACCACACACTCTTCAGAAAAGCTTTCAATGGCCCCCCCCATCCATCAGAGTGAAAGGGCCGCCCTCAAAGCGGGTGGGCAGAGCGGGGAAAAAAAAAAAAAAAGTGTTTGCACTTTCACCGCCCGCCTCGCAAGCGACCTCCAGCTGGATATCATTACACCGGGACTCACGTGCAGGCGGAGATCAATTAAAGAAACCTTGACATTCTTTAAACAGAGGTCCCCATTTAGGGAGCGCTTCAGCCAGCACGTGTCCCTCTACAGCTGCAGGGGGATCGGGGTGGGGGAAACTTCCTCCTCGTCAACTGGGTTTCTGATGGCGTGTTTGTCTGCATTATGTCATGCATAGTTTTGTAGCAGCAAGACAAAAGAACCCCCCCCCGCGCTAAAGAAAAGCTTTGAGGAGTATTTACGATCGGGGAACATTCACAAAATCTTTTACTCATTAGTCGCCTTGTCTGATATTAATAACAGAGCATTACTACAAAAAAAAAACATGGATTCACAAAACAGACAAATAAACACTTGTAACTTGTTTCGGCTGGTCAACAAAAGTGATAAAACGTCAACTTTATCACTGTTTGTACAAATGGTCTGGTACAAGTGTGTGGAAATGATGGGAGTTGAGTCAGATATCAAAGAATGTAAACTATGTGGTGATTCCCTGATCAAGCTGGTCTCTTCCCATCTCTCCCTCTCTCTCTCTCTCTCATATAAGGCCATTGGGATGTATGGTAGCAGATTATTTGACATACACCTAAAGAGATAGATAACTTAATCTGCTTTGCCCGGCCTATAAGTATGACAGAGAGATAACATGACTACATACACAGCAGTGGGAGCACAGATCCTCTTTAAGTAGATGTGGGGTCTAAACAAAGACAGCTTTGTCTGTCATTAGCTCATAACGAAGAGACATACGGGCCTCACCCGACTGACAGAAAATGCCTATCATTCACATGATGATAGAGGCTCACTTAATGATCTAGTCTGAGAGAGCTCTACTGTGGGGTAATAATATGGAGACTGTCAAAATGAATGGAAATGGAGTTCTGCTACGGATGCTCGATTTTCATCCCGCATCATTATCACTCTGGGGCTGGGACATCAAGAGAGACGGTCCTGCAATATGAAAAATGGGAGGCGAATTTCTTTGCATGTGTTGCACTGTGTTGCTTAGCAACTGAGGAAGTTTCAAGAATCAGAAAAATAATCCATTGACATGACAAGTCTGCTGAATGCTCGTTAGCAACGTGCGCTAAACTTCTGCAAAGCGAGTTGAGTTTTAGTTTGCTTCTTCACACACACACACATCAACACAACGCCCTGAGCACCGAGGTCTAGAAAGAATCACGTTACATGATAATTTACTTTGATTTCGGCAAAGTGATTGTTCAACCAGTTTGAAACATAATGCGGGGGTCTAGAAATGCACGAGCGACAGCATCATGAATTTACAACTGTGTAATTGCATCTTCTAGTGCTGACATATCATTTGGTCTTGTTAGCTGATGGTGGCTGAGATACATTTATTCTGATGCCTTTTTTCTTCTAACCTAGCCAATAGCCCGATAGAAGTGACTATACTGTGTACTGCTCAATCTCTTAGTGGGCTCAAGGCAAAAGGAAAAAGTGATGTTTCCACCCACTACAATAGTAAAAAAGTAGTAAGTAGTAACAATTTTTTACTGCAAATGTGTTTGTAGTCAATTTTCAAGCCTTGTATTGCTCGCCTAATGGGATCACCTATAAAGTGATGCCTAGGCAAAGCACATTTCCACACCTACACTTCATACACATGTATTGTAGAACTTGCTGCAGAAAAATTTTGTAAATCTACATCGCTGCATAGATTGGTATCGGTACCTGTATCGATAGCGGTAGATTGTATACTGTATACTAAATCTCTGGGTCTCTTATCTTTCGATTTGGTGGCATCAACCAAGTAGTACACAACCAAGCTGTAGCTCAGCACCAACCGCCAGCGTTGCCTGTAAAAGCCACAACAGCCGGCTCTACCGCCACAGTATTTTCTTCTGTCGTGCCAACAGCCCACACAACACATCACCCCGCAGGACCCACAGACATGAGGCCCGTGTGATACTGAAGGACTCGGCTCAGAGGCTGACAGGGATGAAAGCCACCCTACATCCACTACAGGGAAACAGGCAGAGATGACGGACTCTTAGGACCACAAGGCCACAGCCACTGACTCAAAGGAAGGACAACAAAGCATGACTAGATAGATAGATAGATAGATAGATAGATAGATAGATAGATAGATAGATAGATAGATAGATAGATAGATAGATAGATAGATAGATAGATAGATAGATAGATAGATAGATAGATAGATAGATAGATAGATAGATAGATAGATAGATAACCAAGCCAAACCCACACAAGGTGTGGCAGTCACCTAACTGCCTTACGGTTAAACGCAGTGACCACTGGCTAAATGCTACGGAGCCTCACTTGAGGTCAGATAAAACCCAACCCCATCGAGGTCTGGTCGTAACAGCAGGTTGAGTTAAACACCAAAAGTCACTCACGTGTTGACAGTTTGGCCAGAAGTCACGGTGTGCGTACAGCCGAGCCCTGCCTGCAGATAAAGGTAATTGTCGGGTTGGTGAACCAGATTCTCAGGCTGTTATTTCACCAACCGGCCATATCCTCCCCTCTGGGTTTCGCCACCGCACCCATCTTCATCTAGCCTCTTCCCTTCCACACACACACCCTCACCGCTGTCCCAGGATTCCCCCAGTCCCACAACCCGGCGTATATTTGCGGTTGTGACAGGTACAAACACGAACCTCATCAAGTAGACCTAGCATGTTAGCCATTATAGAGTTGGCTACATTGGCTACATACATTATAAGATGTATTTCTCTCCCCGTAATACTAACGTATGTGTACAAATCTGTCTACATTACCTACAGTGATCTTGACAAGAGCCTTTGGAAGGTGTTTGTTACACTCATCTGTCTCCACTATCAAATAAATAAAGGATTCAAACAAGCTAACAGTGACTGTTGGCAAATTAGCTCCATTTAGCAAACAGCTGTTTGCAACAAGCCACGGCCTGCTACTTCACAGATGACATAAACAGGGATAAATATTGGAAAGAACAACTATCCTTTGGTCTGTTTCAGCCGCCGACACTCATTTCTGTATCACAACAGTTGAAACGCGCGTAAGTGTTAGCGTGGCGCGCGAGGGAAGGGAAAAGAGGAAGTTTGCGAGGAGCATCCAGTCGATGCTAACTGTGTCACGACCCCTGCTGAGGAGTGTTGCTTTTGCTAATCCACACTGACACAAGCTAATCCTATAAAGATCAGCAGCTTTCGGGGAAGGAAACGATTGTCATGAGGATACACCCCCCGTTCCCCTCTTTGCTAATCTCTGTTTCCCACCATCGGTTTATCCATTACCTCATCCAGATCTACTGCGTTGCCTCCACCTTCTCCGTCCTTCAACTTCCATTTTTCACAGACACTGAAAATGATTCTATTACTTGTTTTTAATCCGAGCAGGGATTTGAACCGCTAACCCCCCCCCCCCGATGGATCGAAAAACCAACCACAGAGCTTCTGCTGGGTCACCTGGGGGTCAGCCAGGGGGAGAGGGCCAATTAGCAGCTCACAGGAAAGGAGGGGGGGGGCGGGTGAAAGGATAGCATAATATATCTGTCCTGAGACCAGCAACCTCACAATAAGGCGGATACACAAACCTGAAAACTCTCTGAAATAAATCCGCGTATCATTCAGTCTCTTTTGCACTGATTTACCTGACGGAAAATAACTGGAAACAAAATGATAAGCTGAACAATCAACAACCAAACCACTTTCTCGGCTGATAGAAGAGAATGAGGGGGGGGGCTACGGTTTGCGCAGGAGGAACGAGACACTAAAAAACAACTCACTTTTCCGCTTGCTTGGCTACTCGCACACACACACACACACACACACACACACACACACACACACTTTTATTCATGCATTTCACATTTCACCAACCCCTCGAACCCTCCCCAGAGGAATCTGTCCTGACCACATCCTAAACCACAGGTATGGGGGTCTCAGTCCCACCTTATTAAGCTGAGGTGTTTACCTACTTACCTACCTACCTCCCTTGAGACATCAACACCTCTAAGATCAACACCACTAAAAAAAAACAAAAAACCTCTACTGCTTTTCCCCTCGGCGGACACTCGCACCACTAGAGGCAGGTTCTCTGCACATACACAGGAAGTGTTTGTATAACGCCGACTTCCCTACTTTTATTTCTCATGCACACAAAAAAAAGCAACACTCTAAATACGGTATATCTCTTTAAAATGATCTCTCTCTGGCTCGCTATTTCATATGAAAACACGTGTCGTCCTCACACGGCCCTCATCAGTGCGTCGGCACACACATCGCCCGTGTTGTGACTTCGCGCCAGCTCACACGCCGGGGCACTCGTCCAAACGTGGGCAGCTCCGTCATGCTCGGAATAGCCACAATACGCCCCCGCGAGCACAATGCAGTGACGGTGCAATCAAGAACGAAATGGACCGACTTGAAAATAAGAGTCCAGCACCAGAACCTACGTATTAAATTCGTTCCTTCTTCTTGGCCTCGGTGCAAATCGCCATCGAAAGTCCAATCTGTCTTTCTTAAAAAAGTACGAGGTCAAACCTGAATCGAATTCGTAGTATTATAACTCCTCAGATACTTATTTTAGTGCAAAAGTGCTGCCGCTTTGATCCGATGGTGTTAAAGGAGAGAAGGTGGCTTTGTTTTCTGCTTTTTATGGGTCTGTTTTGCTAGACACGGGGTTGGATTCATGAGGTGGCAACACTGTAAAGGATAATGAACTCATAAAAGTACTCTGTACAGTATGAGTGCAAAACATATTATATAATCTGCACTAAAGCTTTACATTGTGTCAGACTGTTCTGCAGAGTGGCGGGTGCATGATGTGGTTTTTGAACATATCCTCCCCTGCCCACTCCTCTACCTTTTTTTTCTCTCTCTCTCTCTTCTCTCTCTCTCTCTCTCTCTCTCTCTGTCTCTGAACAGTAGCTCGAGTGCCAGGTTTATAATCCTGTTTTTCGGCATGTTTCCAGGACCGTCGCAGATCCCAGTCCCCCAACCCATCTGCACGCCCTCAATTTCCAACCCCCTTTGACAAAAACAGACACACACACACGTGCACATTATACACACACACACACACACACACACAAGCTAATGTAACGCCACTCGGTGTCTCCAGACTGGACCATTTCATTTGACAGAAGGAGGGGTGCCGGACCAGTGAATTAGGACTTTTTCATAGGGGTGGGGGGGGGGGGGGGGGGATTAACATTCTTCCCTCTTTCATTGCCCCCTATCCTCCTCCTTCTTGAAGTGAGGCCTGATTCTGCGGGCACATGCTTGACCTGGCGCTGAGGACAAGGAGTAATTAGCAGCCGTACAGAGGACCCCGCTTCCCCCTGGAAACCAGCACAACCGAAAACACGCAGGCCCAATCAGACACTTCCCCCTCCTAGAGTGCATCTCAGACAGCGAGGGTGTCAGAGTTAAAGTTAGAGTCCTTTTTTTTTTTGATTTCACCTGATTGTGTTATCCCACTTCGACCGGTGCCAGCGGTGACGTGTGTTGGTGGTGGAATTTGATCCTCACTGTGAAATAAGGAGGTTAGAATCAAGGCAAACGACTGCAAAAGCCCAAAGCATCTTGTCTCAAAAAGCATATTATGTCCACACCTACATAATCGGTGCATTCGGTTTTATCAAACGTGTCAGCATCCGCAAACTCTCTCACCCTCGACATCAGAATAAAACATGAGACACGACCGGCATTGTTTTTGGTTCTGCTTTTCATGTGACCAACCCTGGCAGTCATTACGCTTGCCAGATTAAACGCATTACATACACTACATGGACATCCTGTGAGGAAATGCACACACACACACACACACGTCAGCACAAACTCAGATGAATATCAGCTAGTGAGATGGCAACCAATCAAACAACACCTCCTCACCTCAGCTTAACTAAACCTACTGCCCACTGTTTTTTGTGTTCAGCTCACCAAGACTTGCAGTTTCTCCGATTCATACACACGTCACGCACGCAGAAAGATATAAGATCACACCTCGAATGGCACGCAAACGTAAAAAGTGACACGCCGAGGTGTGTTCTACTCGAGTAAACCGCAGTAAAAAACCCCAAACAACCCCCAGAACGACACTGACCCAATGACCCAGAGATGCAGAGCTGGGAGATGCATGTGAAGTGGCAGCAGCAGGGAGGATTGGCAGGCGGAAGAGGAAAGGGGAAAGAGAGAGAGAGAGAGAGAGAGAGAGAGAGAGAGAGAGAGCATCTTGTTTATATGCCTGATGCCTTCATTTCCCTGGTGGTGATAAGCCCATTCTGATGCTCATCATGAGGAGGAGGAGAGGAGATTCCTAGGGAGTATCTCCAGCCACCGGAATAACAGGAAACACCAATGAAGATAAAGAACAAAAAGACATGGACAAAGACAAGCAAAGCAGACAGACACATAGAAGGACACACAGAAACACACACATACATGCATATATATATATATATATATATATATATACGTGCGCATGCTGACCGGAGTGAGTCTTGTGTACTCGGCAGCGCAAAAAAACGCTTCAGCCGGACTCTTATTGCTTTAGCAGGGGGAATACCAGATGGTTTACTTCACTGTCTCCCAACGCTGAAGCGCGGAGCAGTGAAGATAAATCACTGTCTGCTGTCCGCCGCAGACTACGATGGAAAAACTGAGTCAAGCTTCCAGGGTGCACTTTTAAATGCTCAGTTTACAGCAAGACAGTAGAGGAATGGTCCTCTCGAGGCGCACAGATGCGATCACCGCTCTCTCTCTCTCTCTCTCTCCGTTTGTGGGTCTCTTCTGTATTCTGTTTTCCCCATCCCTCGTTTACTTTTCATCTCTTCCTCCCCTCTTTAATTTCTCACTTTATTTCCCTCTGTTTTCTCTTGTCCCGTTCTTTGAACTTCCTCTGTCTTTCCCTCTCTCCTAGCAAGATAGTCACATTACTCAACCATTCTCCTCCGGCCTGACTGATGGGTGCCCATTAGGCCCACTAATACACTGAGACAGAGCAATGATACGCTAAACTAAAGCTACTAAATACCAAAACCGGCATCGTTATTAAACATTCAGACAGCTGCAAACAGTCGAGGCTCGTCAAACTATCAAGAGTCCTGGTGGTCCCTGCAGTGGTACATTGTGTAGCGCTCAGGTATGGTGCTGTTTTCTTACAAACGCCAATGAACTCAATGAACCAAAAACATTTGCAAAGAAGTGTTTTCACTGGTCCACATGATCAATATGTTGGCACCTCGCAACATATTGATCACAACTAAAATATGACTTACAAGACCCTTTTTCCAATTCTGAGGAAATGATATTGCCCAAATGAAATCAAGTCAAGAATTCAAAAAGACAATATTATTGTATATTGGCAGTATTATGGGGCAAAATGGAGTTAAATGTAAGGCTGAGTTTCAATGTAAGTCACACATCAAAATCAAACCCATTTCAAGATACTGTTATGGCAACAATGTCTAAATGAAAGAGAGAGACAAAATAGAGAGAGAGTGAGAGAGAGAGGAGAGGAAACAAGGTAATGAGAGAGTTAGAAAGAGGTGTAGAAAGAGAGTGAAAACGATGGAGGGATGGACAATGGGAACATATAGAGTATAAAACATCAACCATTGTTTTGATAGTAATTACACATTGCAGTGTAGCTGCAGCCATCATCACATCCACCTCATGGAGTGTCAACTCAGTGGCAGCCAAGCCAACCATCACTTCATCTCTTATTGTTGCTGTCTCTTCTGTTATGATATTGTGAGAGAATGTATCTGTTACCTGACAGTACCAGTCATCAGCCATGAGGCAAAAACAACCAACCACCACTTTTCCATAGAAAACATCTGAAGCCTTGATTCAACTGGCTAAAAGCTTTTCCACCTCATTTCCTTCAGTTTGCCTCATCCCATATTACACATATATACACATGCTATATACTATTGTGATATACTCTGCTGTTCCTGCTTAAGCCTAAATACTGCTGAACATGCAAACACTCTGCGTGTCTCACTTTTGCAGGCTTTCCATTGCACCTCTTACATATTTTATCACCTAATAAAGTAAAAATAGAATACCTCTGACTGCAGTGGAGTTTCTGGAGAAACTAGAAACCATTCTATCATTCTATTTCCCTACTAGGGAAAAAACGCTTACACTCAGTAATTCTACTGCCCAGTCTGTGGCTAGGCTAGGACCGGGAAGGGGGACTGGGGTTGGAAAGGATGAGTCATACATTGCTTTCCATGCTCAATGATTATAATACCCCATTACACAGAAAAGCACTGTTTCCCAGCTGAAGTGAATACTCAGTCTCTGAGGGTGGACTAGAGCTCCGTTTCACCCTGCCATACACCACATGCTGTGACGATTAAAACAATCTAAGACAAGATACCACATCAGTGGCCGAGTCCAACTTTTACATCACGTTACAATTTCAAACATCACTACCTCCATTTTGTTCCGTTTTGTCTGTCAAGTAAACAAGGAACACATCATCCGACTGTCTTGCAACTTGGAAGTTCAATGGTCTGATCCATCGTCTTCAATAGCTGGCACTAACCATGGCCAAGCAACAGTTCAATGCCTCATGTTCAAACCCAGAAAACCCACTGTAACTGGCTTTAGGTCAAGCACATCGTGTTCTGAGTATGGAGCATCAGAAGTTAAAGTTGCCTACCTTATTTGACCCTTAATCTAGTCTAGAAAAGGAATAGACATCTTACTGTCCAGAACATGTCAAAAAAAAGATATGTGCTATGTGTGTCACACAAAGGATCTCCTTAACTCTGACACAGGGTCAAAGGCTTGCCTGCATATCTTTTTAGCATCCGTCTTGTTATCGTGCATTAGCGCTGATTTACAGAGTCCTTCCCACAATGCCCGCATTTACAGGCAGAAGTGGCACAGGCAATTGCAGGGTCATTGCCTCTCTCCACAGTCCAGCTAGCTCAGATTCCTCCCTCAGCACCATGGTGTGAGCCACACACAAGAAACCACTTTTTTCATGAAACTTATCTGATTTGAGTGCAGCAAAACCTTAGAACTCGCACTTTTAAAGTGAGTAAGAAATAGCCCACTGAAAAACGACGAGCTTAAACTGCATGTCTGGCTTAGTCCAGACTAACAATGATAAATGAACAGCTCCATGGATGCTTTGTTGCTCCATTATAATGCAGTTATGTCTGGTGTCTGCCTCTCACAAACTAGCCAAGTCACAGTTACATCCTTGCCATTTCACTTCATCACATAAGCAGGTATGACATTTACTTCATGACAAATATCTTAGGACTCTACAGAACTATTAAAGCCTGTTAGGGTCCTGTAAAATTCAGATATACACCATACAGACATTTATACAAAAGTTTTTGTCTCTTTTCTAACTGGCTTCCTAAAGAACATTTTGTCTCGTGACAGAATTTGAAATGTTGCATTGATCTGTATAAATGTCCTTTGAAGAGGAGTCGTTCGGATATAGATGAAAAACAGCTGCAGACCAGCTGTATTCGACCTTTAACCCTGTCATAAAGTTAAACAAAAGGAACCTTTTAATGACCCTGGATGTGGATGTGCAAACCTGCCCAAAATGCATGGAATTGCTCTAACCTTTGTGTAACAGCCCTATGAGAGTACAGATGTTTTTTGATCAGAAATCCTCTCTAAACCTAGCATAAAATGGTAAATGCAACGTTTTTTTTCTTAATTCCTTGTTCCACCAGGAATGGGGATGAAAACATCTGGAACACATTTCGACCGCCTTTTTTGGAGGGCTAAGCAGACAGCACAATGGAACTTATCGAATCCAGATGTGAATAAGCACAGTGAAACAGAAAGGCCTTTTTCTTATTATCCCTTTTTTTTAAGGAACATAAGGTTAAAACAAATATCAAATCCTTAAAATATAGCATCAATAATGATTCATCAATCAAAGTGCCTGATTTCTTACCATATCCCTCGCTCCTTTCAGCAATGCAGTTTTTTTTTTGACCATCAGTGGGTTTGGCCCAAATCCATCCTTGTTTTCATTTGCACAAGGTATTCAAAGAATGTTATGTCAGTATTTCTGATGAATAAAGTAGTTTGACAAGTCGACTCTAGTCTTGGAGGAATGTGTCTTATTGGCGTAGACCATCCAATAACCTTTTTCTTAATTAATGACAACAAACCACAGTGAAAAAAGCCTAAATAAAATTGTGAAGCTTTGTGAAAAGGCTCCATTGATTGTGGAGGAAACTAATAAACTAATAAACTAATAAAAAAAACTATTCAATAGAAACACAGAGGAAACCTTTTGGAGAAAAAGCCAGAGTTGGGCCACACCAGCTACAGTATGGCGGTCATAACTAAGAAAACAAACTAGGAGGTCAGGGAATTATATTGCTTATGAATGAGCATTGTTTAGCCAGACATCTGAAGTCTTGAACAAATCAGTTGCTGGGAACTGGAAAGACAACATTATCTATGTTGTGGTTTTCAGTTCTCATTCTTCATCTTCACTCGGGCTAAAGTTGTCTGGGGGTACAGAGGCCCAGTGTAAAACATTGCAGATTTTATTAATAAGAAGCAAAACAAGGGGAAAAAAATATTCCCATGATGCACTTCTCTGTTCTCTCTCTCTCTCTGATCTCCACGAGTCAGAGGAGAGTTTAGTGAAGCAAGGAGCAGTGGAAGAATTCCTTTCTTCAGGCAATGAAACTGTAAACCTGACAGCAGTGGCAATCTCAAAGTCCTGACCTTCACCCTTTGAACTCTGACCTCTCCTCTCATTCTTGACATCTACGTCTCATTGGCTTTCTGTTATTACCCCCTTTCACTTTAAACTTTAAAGCAGGGGACCCCCATTACGCTCAAGGGAAGATCACCTACCTATGCTACTCCTGTTGGTGTTCCCTTGACAGATATTGTGCATTGCAAACTATTGAATTGTTTTATTCTGAAATGCTACACATCCATGTTGAGAGAAAGCTGTGAGCAGAAATGCATGTTCTAATATTTCAAAACATACAAATGATCCTATCTTCAAATGTGTTAGTATAACCCTTAAGATAGCCACTAGCTTAAATGCTAATCTCTAATTAGTTTTACTTTGATGTGAAAATGATCGCTGCAGGCTTCCTTTGTGAGTCTCAGTACATCACCATAACTTTGAAGGAGAACTGGGCAATTAAAAGTGTTTGTATTGCACTGAGGGTTTTGTAAACTGTTTAGAGGGGAGGAAATTAAGAGCTAGGAAACAATTGCACAAAATAGAACAGAAAAATAGATAATCAGCTGACATAAACAAAAGCTGCACAATATAGTCAGCATGTCGCTAACACTCAAGTGATAAAGCATTCTCATGCTGCATGTGTCACGTGTCAGATTTCAGGAAGTCAGGCAGTACCATAATGGATCACTTACAAGACTGGTGGCTTTCTGTCGATTTGAAGAGCTGATTAAATCCAAGTGGATTCAATCCCATGCTCTGTAAAGTCTGGCTAAAACTCCAGTCCAACTCCTCTATCATCGGAAATGACCCAGATCTGGACATGGATATGGCCCTTATATGGTGGTTGGGTTCAATTAATAAACAGTGTAGCCCATATAAACCTGTAAAACTATTGAAATATGACCTAATCTATGGTGTAACATAACCACATTAATCATATATCTCTGGAATCGGCTCTGTCAGACACCTTGGTGATCACATTCACATTCAATCCCACAATGCAGTTCAACTCAGAGACTTTCTAACCCAGAAGGTACGCAGACAGAACAGGCCATCTGTTTACCTTGCTTGTGACAGGGTATGGCAGCAAACAGCAGACCACCTACCATGCCAGGCAGTCTCAAAGTGCTAATAATACATGTAGGCCAGATCCAAACCCCACTGCCCCAGCACTGTGTCTGTCCCATGCACAGTCCCATACAAATGATTAAAGATGATGAAGATGGGAGAAAAATCACTACTTTCATATATCAGCCTTCCTGCACATCAGTTTTAGTTGATATTATCAAGTTATACTGCCAAATGTTTAATAAGTTCACATTTGAGATATATCAGCTTGTTAGTGAGCAGCGTGTGGCGAGTTTGCAGAATGCACTTGGTAAAACGAAAAAAATGGGAAAAAAATGAATCGTGGTCCCTGATGTCTGATTCCCTAAGGCGGCTCCACCCTGCCACTTCAGACAATCTGGGGCCACGCCCTCTTATGAAAATTATGCTCATCCTTCTTCTCACCAGTTTAAAAAAAAAAATCTCTTTGAACTTTCCTGAACTTTTTTCCACAGCAAAGGCTACACTCCATTAAAACATACTGGGAGATGTGCAGAGGGGAGAAACAACAGCTTATATTCACATCTGAAAGATGAAGTTCTGGGGTCGGTTCATATGTTCACTTTAGAGAGTAATATCTAATGTTGTAAATACGTACCCTGTCATAACACTGAATAAGCAGGGAAAACGTCACTAATTATTTTTATATGATGTCAATTAAGGGATGTTCATTATCGTTATATGTTATCAATTAAGGGTGGACAGCCCAGCAGTAGGACTATCAAATATGCCACGTTAGATTTGCCACCACAAACCTTTTGGATGATGATGTTTAGAACTGCATCTGCACGCCAAGTGGCTTGCATTGTTCATGTTCAACACATGAGCACTATAGAAGTTGTCACAAGTTTGATGAAAAAGACGTTTGGGGGTTTAAGTACAATTGCGGTGGGAGCCAGTTTCACCAAATCCATATATTACCGTATCAGTAGAATAAGTCCCCCAAGTGTCTAACTTTCAAACTTCTACAACATCTCCAAAGACTCGGAGTAGGACTCAGATGCAGCCTTGTGACTTTTTTGACAAGTTTAGAAATGAGCAAATTGTTCATGGAACGATTGAAGACGATTGATGAGCTTGGGAGGAGGGGCGGACATCACGGTGAAATAGTTGCACAAAAAAAAAAAAAAAAAAAAAAAGTTATCAGTGTGATCCCCAATGCGCGCAGCTCCAACCAACTATGTGAATTGTATCCAAAAAAAAGTTGCACCTGAACTGCATCTTACCTGAACTTGCTTGCGATGTGACAAAAAGCAGAATCACCGCTATAGTGATTTGGGCGTCCCTTATCCTCCGTTTTACTTTCCATCTTATATGGGTATCCATGACCGCCAGAGCCGTCCTCGGCAAGTGGATTAACTTTTCAACTGAGGGCAACTAATTGCACTTTGAGCAACTTCTGATCAGGACAGAACTTAAAGCCCAAAAAAAAAAGTCCCAGAGAAAGAGAGAGGGGGGGTGTATCGTTATTTCTCAAGCAGCCATAAGTTTTTTTTAGTGTGGGTTCCTCCAGCTAGTTGACGGATGGGACACCCTCTCTCCCAAACTCCACTCCTCTGCACTTCTCCACGCTTCTGCTCCTCTGAACTATCCTGCACTAAGTGAGCCTCCGATCAGGAGTGGTGCCCCCTCTTCCAATCGTCACGTAGAGCCCCTAGAAGTCCAACAGCACAAGGGGAAAAAAAGCTCCCCCCCCCTCACCCTGGCTGTCACTCACTTTGCGGACAGGAGAGACGGGCAAATCAGAGGAGTCGGTGTAATAGCGCCGGCCCTGTTATTGGCCGTGGGAGGGAGGAAAAGTTTAGGGAAAGTTTCACGCCTACATTCCCTCCGCTGTAGAGTTTTGTTCTCCTTGACACAAAATCCGCAATTTCTGACAGAGTGCCAGAGCGGGAAAAACGAACTGCCCCTAAAACAAAATAATGAACAAAGCCATGCAACCTAATTGTTTTTTATTCCCAAGATGTATACCAAAATGTAAAATATAACATGAAAATAATAAAAACGTGAGCAAATGCATTGTAGATGATATCACTGATTTACAGGGTAAGATGTTGCTGTATTTACTTCGCCCAGGATAGAACAAGGACCTCTATTAAAAGACGAGCGCACGTTGGCACCCTTGACACGCCAGACAACTGGAGCGCACCAGCGACTGGAGAGGTGAGGACCCGCTGACACTACGGCGGCGCGAGCTTTTGTCGCGGAAGGGCCCAAATTTAGAAAGCAATAATCATCAGACACACCAAAACCCTCAGCAGCAAAGGCAAGGCTGCTTGATTAACCAGTCACGGTTTCTATTGATCGGTTGGTTCTATTTACCACATCTATTATTGGTTGCTATCACTAAGCCTATTTTATTTTTTATTAATTATAATTATCAGGTCAGCCATTCTTCAATCACCCATTTAAACATGGAAGCTGATTGTTGTTATTGTTGTTGTCATTAATATCATTATTATTAGTATTATAGTTAGTGGTATTAATGTTGTTGTTAAATAAAGCGCAAAAAAAAAGTAGGCTGTGACTAAGTAAAAATGTGAGATGTCATTAACAATATAACCAACAGTGTATGTATGGTTGTTTTTATATGTTTGTTTTGCTGGAACAGCTGGATAATATCACAAGAGTGAAAAAACAGCATATGCAACTTTATCATGGAAACTAATTGCTCCATCTTTTAAATGTACAATTGTAAATTTCTGATTTGTTCCTGGCCACACTGCGCTTCAGACAACCTTACTATCCCAGGAATGTCCAAAAATGTAGCCGCCTTTTGTAAGCTGTCATATGGCCCAGCCAGTGGGGGGCAGTCTTCCATTAACTGCCCCATAAAAGTTGGTTTTAAACACAGTAAACAGACAGCACAGTGGAGAAGAGAGATTTAACTGGCTACACCTGACACCCTGTCACATTCTGCAATGCGTGCAGGATGAGCTTGAAAATGGACAGAGCTCACACACTATAGACAACATTAAAACATCAAATACCTAAGGTGTGCAAGTGTCGGCGTATTTTGCACCATTGACAAAAAAACGTATACTATTCACCTTTCTGATTATAGTAACAACTGTCTTGAACACAGTACAAGGAACATAGAGGATGATGATTGCTCACTCAATGCAAATTTGAGACTGACTTCATGGCTGGCATCTGGATCAACCTCAGGTGTCAAAACGGTCCTTATGTAACACCTAAACAGTGAGGGGCTTCCTTCAATGACAGACAGGGAACAAGCATATACACCTGGAATCCCCTTTCAGCAGGCGCTCATCAATATACACAAACGCAACATTTGTATGAGCATGAACCTACACACACACACACACACACACACACACACACACACACACACACACGCTCACACCCAATGTTTTTGGGTAAAGGCACATGGCCAACCTTTTTCTTTTTAGCTTTCATGTCCCCATCAGTGTCTTACCTCATGCTTACCTTGTGTTAATGTGTTAATGTGTTCATAGACATTAAACCATTATAGGAAGATGATGGCCCTTGCATATAGCCTTTACACCTACACCACACTATCTCAGGATTCTCCATCTCCACACATGCCCTTTCCCCGTTCAAGGCTTTCACACATGCCCTTAAAATGACTCCCAACCGGAAACATGATGATCGATCTCCAGATGCGTATTGCCACATGTAGAGGACCATTCTGCCATCACAGCGGAGGACTTGCTGACAGGATAGGTCTCTCAGCAAAGAAGTCAAAAGATAAAAAATGACGAAAGATGGGACATAAAGTCTGGAAAAGAGAGGCAAATTTGTGATTTAGTGCTTGAGTGTTTCTGTTCAGAGTTCCAGTCCTCTCCTCAGTCCCTCTGCCAGTCCTATTTTCCCCATCTTCTTTTACTTGGTGGCAGGCTGGATATGAAAGCCAGAGACAGTTTAATTCAATCCATCAGTCTTATGGGTCATGATCCTTAGCGATGATGGGGCTGTGACTGCAGCCAGAGTGGACATATTCCAAGATGTTACTGGCAAATTAGTTCAGTCACACCAGAGCAACCGCCATTTATGTAGTGACAAAGATAGACGTTATTGTATAAGACTCATTCTTTAAATATACTTTGCTGATCTCATAGCTTTCTGCAAAAAAAAAAAAAAATGAATTAAAAAACTTTGACTGTGATACATTTTTAAATGGAATGGATTTGTTGGGCTTTTGTGTACTAAAACTTACCAACTACAACCATAAAAGATCATATATACTAAAGGTATCAAGACCAGGTGTCCCTGGCTGGGCCATTCTGGTGTATGGGCCACACCTCCAGGAACTAGTATCTAGCATCTTCTCCCTCATCAGGCTCTCTGAAAACCTAGACATTTTGTCAGACATTTGTCAAGGAGTCATAAACTTTATACAAGTTCAATTACATGGATTCAAATCTACCTTTTAGATCTTTTCAATCATCTCCCAAACACCCAAACATCATTTTTCACCGTCCCTACGTCAAAACATTCCTAAGCAGTCTTGTGATGGAGGCGAATTACAGAACACAGTTGATGCTGCGGTTTCACTTTAATGATAGATCCTTCAAGCGCCAGAACGGGAAATTCAAATACAGCACGAAAAAAAGACCAGATAAATCATGGATCCTGGCATTGAATAGTTCCTGGCAGTACCAAAGACAGATAGGATTTTTACTTTTTTGTAGTTGATGTACTGTAGATCACAAATCCTGGGGAGACAAAAGGAGTGTGAATTTGAAATACACTTTCAGCGTCTGTGCGTGAGTGTGTGTGTGTGTGTTAGCGCATCTGTGTGTTGTGCTCTCTGTTTTGTGTGCTCTCTGGCAGTAGGGTGAGTCCTGGATACAAAGGAGGCACGTGCGCTAACAGCAAGGGGGAAACCCAAGAGTTGACTTTCCGTTTAAGAAAAAAAAAAAAAAAAAAAAATGAGAATGTGACCCAGATCCCAGTTTTATACTTTCCAAATCACCTCACTTCATTTAGACTGCTACCTGAAGGACAAATGTGCATTGTCTCCAGATCAAACAAGTTGCGGTGTTTCATTCTCTTCTAGATTATTAGGATTTAACTGTTAAACCTGTTCCAGACACCATAACAATCTTTGTTTTGGTATCGCTGATTGTAATTTTGAAGAAACCGATTGAACCTGAGGGAAAATGAACCCAGTGCCTCCTGAGACTAGATCCACGCTGGTGTTGCTATGCATTGTTAAAGCCTGTTTGGCACGACGCGCCATGGCAGGACACCACATTTTCCATTCCTCAATGTGCGACTCCGTTTTCGGCGCCAGATTTTTATCGTGGCAAAGCACCGTCGGCTTGCTGCGGGGGGAAATCTGTGAGCGTGAAGGACTTGACTGTTAATTCTAGAGAGAAGGAAAAATCCGAGGAGTACATATTACACTTGGGAGGATGACAAAACGGTGTCTGTCATCAGAGAAGAAAAACACAGCGGTGTTTAATGACTCAACCTCACCTGTCTGCTCACGCTCGCAGCTACGGCTCGTCTCTCCTTCGACATGTTGTATTGGAAAGACTGACGCGCAGATTTTCTTCTCATTGAGCGAAGCAGGCCAAAAACATCGACGCTAGGTATGAATCAATCAGTGAGCCTTAAGTCAATGGAACAGGAAAAGACAACCATGCGTGTGTAGCCTTGTACATAGGGCATAAATATGCCAAAGAATACAAGGAGAGAAGATCAGGGGCATTATTGTGAACTACTACTGTAATCCTCACTCCATCCAACTGATACAAAAGGTTGCAGAGATTGCACCGTGCTCGCGTCCAAGCTTATATTGTTCAGTTCTCAGAGCAACAAGGGGTTAATAGGAAACATAGTGTTGGTATGTAGCCCATGTGGCACACTCTCTGAGTTTGGTAGGGCTGCGAGCCATCTTTTTATCTGCTGTTTTAAGAATACTATGCTTGCTCCAGCTTGTGCTATGTCAGAAATGTAGAGCATCTGCTCACGCGTTTATAAATTGTAGCTTCTGTGAATTTATCGATGTTATCGTCACCCGTGATCCCATGCCATTCGCAAGCTAGCGTCTATTGCACATTTGTCATTTTAAAGCTTGACATCTGATACTGTCATTGGCAAAGAAAGTTACATTTTTATAGAGAAGTCTTGCAATTTCTAATTGAATTTCAAGTCAGGAGAGACTAGTTTGTACATAGAGGCAAGCCTTTATTGGTAGTAATGGAAATCTGAAAACATTGGCTCCAGTTGAAATCATGATCATGGGTTAGAGGCAAAACCTGTGAATCTCTGAGGAGCAGGAAACTCCCCCGCCCCCTTGTAGGCTGCTCTTCCATGGCAGGGTAGACTCACTGACGACCAACTGGAGCCTGGCACTGGTGGTGGTGGGGTGTAGCAGTGATGCAACCTGAAATGACAGAGGTGCGGATGCGGCAGGTATCCGTATACGTAGGGGTGTGGCGGCTTGTCATTGGTTCCTCTAGAGGGAGGAATGGGAGTGCCCTTCCTTAAAGGGCTGATTGAATAAGGAGTAAGAGAGAACGCCTGGAGTAGCGATGGATAAATAACTGATGAATAGATACGGCCAGGTAGACTTCCTCATTGAACTTACGCTAAGCTTCATTGAATTGAATTTATACAAATTCTCTGCTTTATTGCACCCAAATCCTAATGTGTGTAACGTGTTGCAAAATATGTACTTCAATATACTTTCTGCTGCTCATAGGATTCCCATTAATTTTGCACTTCAATAAAATATCCCTCACACAGGCATCCTTGTCAACTGACACAGTGAGTTGTTGGAAGGGTATCGTTGGGAACAATACAGTTTGAGTTGGTATTGATAGTTGAAGCAAACACTGTTCAATACAATACAATTTAATAATAACACTGCGCCCATTGGTGTCATTACAAGATCGGTTTTAAACTATGTGAATGAATGATCCAGCAGACTGTTTTTTAAAATAATTTTCACTTCCAGTAGAAACTCAGCACCTTAGTCAAAAAGTGAGACTCCCACAGTTGAGCACAATGACAAATATCTCAGTACACAAATGGTACACAGCTGCTGGATTCATTCCAGATGCATCCTGTCTACAAAGTCAGTCCATTTAAATAAAATTATGATCATATGTCATCCATCCAGTAGTCATATGCCACTTGCAAAGCCATAGTCTATATATAAACTCTCAATCATCAATCACTCAATCACATTTGACCAAGCTTATACGAGTCTCCATGATTCATTTCTAGATTAAATATGAACAAAATTAAAGAAAATAGGATCTACATCTGCAAGTAAGCCGTTCAAATTAGAAACAGCAGCAACAAGAAAGGGTCACCACTGGTGTTTTCCTTTAAAGCAAGCTTCCTGTTACATTTCATTTCAATGGCAGCGCTTCTCTCTCTGTAATCTACTGTATGGTGTATTGTCTGTCTGGGCTTGTGCTTCTGTCGTGAACACAGTGTGTAAGCTATTCAGTGAAACAATGAGAAATAACGTCCCTTTAATGAAAATCTGTCGAGCATGGCAGCGTAAATAAAAGTGCCAAACTTGTCGCCTGTCGTCTAAGGCATTAACTAACCATGTCTCCTTCCCCACCACTGGGAGCCCGACTCCGCCCTGTCGGCTGTTTGTAGTGGTGGCTGTAATTACGGAAGAAAGTTCATACCCATGTATTTTTACAAGACCGTTTCGTTACGTTCTCCACTCGCTCTTGAAGGCGGCTGGGCTTGTAATTGCAAAGCTTTGAGTCGTGATACTGCATAAACAAGTTGCCACTCCAGTGTACCTGTAAAGAGACGTTTTCAAGAGGTTTATTTTATTCGTGTTGGCCGAAAGTCTTGCCTTGAAATCCAGCTCTAATCCAGGATTTCCTCCAAGAGAATAATTCAGAATGTAAACAATGGTTTAAACCCCTGAGCTGAACCTCTTTGTCTCTAATAGCACTTCCTTTAGTGCTCCTTACCTTTGCTGTGATGATTTCACAACGTTTTTCATGAAAAATAGAAAACACAGACAAACAGATCTCAGATTTCCTGTGTTGCAACCCACAGAAGTGATGATTCAAATTCATCTTGACCCAGTCACTCTAGATGGTCTCTAATTTCACTCCCATCACACTGCAGGAATTCTCCAAGCTGGTTATGACAGCTAAATTGTCTACCTGTCTTTTAGACCCTACCCCCGCTAAACGATTTAAGGAACCACCCCTCGCCTCGGGCCTATCTCTACTGAATGTAAATAGTGCTCTTTTCTCTGGCACTGCTCCTGACTCATTCAAAGTAACAGTTAGCAAAGTAGGAGCTCAACCTCAACCCTGAAGATCTGACACACTTCAGACCAATTTCCATTCCATTCGTCTCAAAAGTATCAAGCCTGGCAGCTCACTCACCTTCTGAATTCAAACAGTATATGTAACCTCACTGAGACAGCTCTAATCAAAGTCATAACTGACCTGCTATTTGCCCTGGACCAGCTCTGGATTAGTCCTCATTATTTTGACTCAAGTGCAGCTTTACTCCTTTATCCTCATTACTGCTCACTCATATCTGACAGATCCCAATTCGTTATCATAGATTTTGACACTTTTGGTGTTCACCAGGGAGTCTCAGGTCCTCTCTTATGCACAATATGGATACGGATAATATATGGATAATATATGGACCACTATGACACTTTCACTTTCATACCTATATAGATGATACACAACTTTACATAGCAAAATAACTTGCAATACAACACAGCTAAATACATTTGAATCCTGTATTTTAGAAATCAAATGATGGATAGCGAACAGATTTCCTCTCCTCAATGCAAATAAAAGTGAAATGCTTATGTAAGGCCTTAAACTGCAGAGAACTCAGTTAATTTCACTGGCGGTATGCTTACTACAAAGGATTGTCAAAAATCCAGGCATCACATCAAAATAATATCCAAAATAACATATTTTCACCTTGGAAATATCTGCAGGATTAGGCGTTTCCTCTCCTGGACTAATTGACTGCAATGCATCACTCTCATGCAACTCACGCAAACTAGAAAACACAAACATATTACACCTCAGGCTTAGTCTCCCTCCACCGGCTCCTTGTAAACACATGTATTGATTATACTGCAACTTACATGGCTTTGCACCTCAATCATTCATTTATTTACTTCCTATAAGCCTCACATATTCTCCGCTTGCAGGATGCTAGACATATTCCCACATCAACAAAATTTCAGTGCTTACACCCGGACTCATTAATCCACATCGCAACTTTACCCCAGCGATTTATGTCCTTATCCACTCACAGAGATGTGTGTGGGCACCTACACACACACACACACACACACACACACACAGACACACACACTACCAGCTCCATTTCCCTGGAGTTTGCTTCGATGGAATGGATCAATTTAAGGACATAAGAAGTTTGGTTGTCAGGACTGAGGTGAGTAGTTGGGACATGGAGAGTTTGGAGAGTAGGTACATTTTCCATCGGTCTATGGCTGGAAATCTGCTCATATAAATATTATCATGAGTGCATAATACTTATGCACATGTGAAAGCATTCAGCAGCTGCTCGCAAGAGAGCAATACATCAGATTAGACCAGAAACGCATTGGTGTGCACAAACTCACACTTTCTCTCACACATTAATGAACTCAAACACCCAAACCTACACACACACACACACACACACACACACACACACTTGACACGTTGTCATGAACTCTCCAGCTGCCAGGTATCAATTGAGTGCAAATCCCCCATTGGCAGGTGTCCCGAGGTCTGCCTCTCGGTGCTCTGGAGGAATACCTCTCCCTCCGTGCTCTACTGTAATCCCAGCAAAGAAAACTTCAGTGCATAAAGCTTGTTACAACAGCTTGTTACTCTGAAATCAGTAGTACATGACGTCACCCTTCACTGGATACTCAAATTCTGTTGTGTTTTCACACAAGTTATTAGATAAGCTAATTCTTGGGTGAGCCACTTCCTATGAAGGACAGCGTTTTCTTTTCCCTTATCTGAAGTGAAAACATCCCCTAAAAAGGCATTGCCTGTCCATTACTGACATGCACAAGAAATGTTCCCAGTGCTTAAAAAAAAGCAATCAATCTAATGACGATCTAATGCTGTGTTGTTGTTTTTTTAGTCCCCGTCAATAGATCCTTTACCGTGGAGCAAAAACAAGAATTTTGCATCCCTATATGACCCCGATGACTCCTCCACCAGCTGAGGAGAGTCTTGGATTGAACCCACGCTCGGATCGTGCGCTCAACGCCGCAGGCGGCTACCCGCTCAAGTACACTAGACCCGGCGCATGCTTGATCCAACTTTGGGTTCACATGTGGCACGCAGCCCCTGTTCTTGGCTCGCGTTTGCCCCCGTTGCTCTCTACCCCACTGGTTTTTGTTTTTTTTCAAGGAGAGCTGATGTCATAAATTAAACATCGTATACAGGCCATAATAATTAAGGGCCAGTAGGATATGGTGCTCAGAGACTCGGCGGTGGAAGTGGAGTATAACAGCGGGGATGCAGCACAGGGGCCGGATGAGGACTTGGGTGGGTGTGGTTCAGTTTTAAAGCCCCATGCCCACATTAGTGAAGTGGTGGGGGGTTGAAATGCCAGCGATGTCACTGGGTGATAGGAGGGTTGTCCTTAACTCTGGATCAAATCTCTCCCCGCTGAGACGAGACGTTTTTTTTATCCTATCTCAGATTTTCGGTGGTTTGTTGTAGCTTTGATGATTTTTTTTGGGGGGATGTTTTGTTGGATTTTCTTCCAGATGGCGTGCCAGATGATGGAACAAAAGCACTTCGAGGCACTAATGAATACATAGTTGGAAAGGAAAAGTTTATGCACTGCATGCTATATTAAAACTATTAAAACTGCTCTTATAGAGTTTAACTGAGTCCTTCCAGTAGCTTCATCAGACCCCCTATACTCAGGAAGATGTTGAACGGTGAGCTAGTGCTGAGTCAAGCAGCCTGTGGTCATCTTTTTTCCCTTAACTGGTCATGATGCCACTGGCTCTGTTACCTCTCTGACGAGGGAAAGCCAGTGTGAGAGTTTGGATTCTGACTCAGCGGAGATACAATCCACACCCCTCTTTGAAAATGTCTGGAGACACTTCTACGTTGTTTCTCTCTCTCTCTCTCGTTCTCTTTTTTCTCTCCCTCCATCTCTGGCCTTTTACAGCCATAAACCTTAAGCCATGTTCATCACTGTTGAGGGACGGTGGGTTACGAGAGGGAAAGAGAGGGCAAGTGCATGAAATGTCTTTGAGTTCTGTGAGGACTTTTGTTCGAGTCGTGTTCAACTTTAGAAACCAAGCCTCTCAAAGGTACACAGAGATTAAGGTGTAGTGAACTCTCCCTAATCCCATCCCAGGTCTGTCAGGCAGATGTTCCTTCACGCACACCTACACACACACACACACACACACGCCGAGCCCCGCCCTGGGTAATACGGTTATGTCCTGCTGCAGTTAATGGGCCTTTTCTCCTCTGAATTCCAGCAGCAGCACCCGTCTCAGACATTCAAACTATTTCCCAGGAGGCGAGAGCCAGAGGGGGGATGAATTCTCACCTCGGCCCTGCCTCTCTGCTGGCTGGAGAAAATCACATATTTATTATATGCATGGATGAGCCTGGTAAGAGCAGTATTATAAGAGCCAGGTGGGGCGAGTAGGAGCACCTGAACTTCAGCGATTTCATTGCAAATCCAACCCCTCGGCCTGCTTGCCGCTAGACTCTACATAGAAAGAGTCACAGGTTTCTAGGAATAACCCATGTTTATGCTTAATGCAAACATTGTGCATACACACACACACACACACACACACACACACACACACACACACACACACAGACAGACAGTGAGCGCACAAAACTCTTCCACCCCTCGCTATTTTACTGTAATCTCCCCGCGCAACCGCGTTCAATACACTTTCCATCTGACGTGATGCATCGCAAACATGTCGTGGAGGTTTGGCAGCGCTCCCGTGGAAAAAAATCTTAACACTGTTACCCGGGCCAAAAAGTTGATTAGTCTCGATAAATACAATGAATTGTGTATAGATGTGTCTTGAATGTATTTATCAACACTCATATAAGGGGGGGGGGGGGGGGAAGAGCCATAATGGCACCATTTGACATCCACGGATACATCACACACCCGTCGATGCCCCCTCCTCCATTGCTGCTAAGCTGACTCTCTCCGTTAGGTCATAAAAGCTCGCTGACGTTACCATGTAACGGCCTGCAGTTGAGAAATCCAGATGTCTGCTCGCGAATGCATCGTCGGAGGAAAAGAAAAAAAAGAAAGAAAGGGAGGAGGGGTCTTCTTCTATGTGGCAGTGTGTCTGAGTGTGTTAGAGAGAGAGAGAGAGAGGGAGGGGGGAGAGGGAAAGATGGAGGGAATGGAAGAGAGAGGGAAGATGTGTACAGTCGGTATAAAACCGTTTTGCAATCTTTGTTAAAACACAGACGTTGACGACCACTCTCAAGTATGCAGACGGCCACAGGGTGTGAGGGAGAAGGTCACGGCGGTCTCTCCCCCCCTCCGTACCTCCCCCCGTACCTCCCCCATCCCTCTCACACAGAGGGAGCCGGTATGAACGGTGAAGCACATGTCAGACTTCCCGATACGATAGGTGACACACACACTCCCACCACGAAACTTTCGAATGAACAAAAAATGTCTGTGCGCTAATACCATAATCTGGGTCGGATTGGACTGTCTGGGTAATCTACTAATAAAGCAGACTCTGTTGAAATACTGGTGGGAACAGAAAGGAGACAGGGCCGTGCTGTAGCATTTCTCTGGTATTCAGTGGAAGTGTCTGCCTACTGACTGCTCAGTGTCTAACCCGGATTCAGGCCACTGCTCCCATTCAGGCCTGGAGCCTGGGGACTGGAACTACTGGGGGCGGGAGGAGGAGGAGGAGGAGGAGGAGGAGGGTGGGGGGGGTGGAGAAAGGAAGAGATGGAGAGAGGGAGGGGGGGGACTTTCCCACTGCTCACTGAGACTTGGGCTACCCGTATGCTCTGTGCATGATACATTGTGTGTGTGTGTGTGTGTGTGTGTGTGTGAGAGAGAGAAAGAGAGCAGCTCATCCTCTCTTAACTCTTCCTCTCTCTCCCTTTTTTTTCTCTCATTCCGACTCTTATCTTGTCTTGTTCCAATTAAATTTTTTTTTTTTTTTGCTTCGCCTGTGTCGGTGTGTGTGTGTGTGTGTGTGTGTGTGTGTGAGTGCATGTTAGTAAGATAGAGAAAGAGTTAGAGAAAACAATGAATAATAATCAAAAGTAATGGCACCATCCAAACAGCAAAGTGAAGCAAAGGTAGAGAGAAGGAGAGCAGAGAGCGAGCGAGAGAGCGAGCGAGCGACGGGAAGAGCGTGTCTAGACGGTTCCTGGCCCGCCTGAGCCCCGCGCTTCTTTGAAGTGTGGCGTTAGTGATGCACGCTCGCACGCTCAGGCCATGTGTGCCGGGCTCGGATGAGGTCTACGCCGGATCCCTGCCTTTCTCAGACCCCGTCGTCTCGAGGGTTAGTCTCAGTGCGCCCGTGCTTCTCTGCTGACTCGGACATCGCTTATCCCCCCCCCCCCCCCTTTCCCTTCCATATTCCTCACTGATCTCCCCCCCCCCCATCCTCCTCTCCTCTCCCTCCCTCTCTCACGTTCTCTCTCTTTCCTTTTTCCATCCCCTTTTCAGAGCTGGCCCCAGCCACGTTCCGAGCAGATGTTAAATGTGAGTGTGTGTGTGTGACAGAGAGAGAGAGAGAGAGAGAGAGAGAGAGAGAGAGAGAGAGAGAGAGAGAGAGATAGATTGCACTCTTCATCAGATGCAATCAGAGGGGATTTTATACCTGGATGCTCTAGTGTATTTTCTGTCTGATCTCTCTTGTGACTCAGCCAGTAACGCTAAAGTCAGTCGCTTCCTCTCAAAGTGAAACATGAAAATGGAAGTGACTTTACCAAAAGAAAAAATAAAATTGAAAAAAAAAAAAGAGACAGGCATCTCAGCAGTTGCAGTGGTGGAACTATTTCAGCTCGTCACACATAAAGTAATGCCCCCTGTTAAAAGGGAGGATTTATAGAAAGGGTGAGGTAGCACTTTCCAGAAACAAAAAATTACAATGAGTGAGGGAGGAGAGAGAGCAGAGAGGGAGGGAGGGAGGGAGGGAGGAGAGAGAGAGGGTAGAGAGGGAGGGACTGTCTGCTCAACTGGGAGCTTCTGGCAGTTATTAAGCTATTCAACCCACTGAAAACGTACACCCAGAAACTTGTTAAAAACCTACCGTGGCAGGCTGTGTGTGTGTGTGTGTGTGTGTGTGTGTGTGTGTGTGTGCGTGTGTGTGTGTGTGTGTGTGTGTGTGTGTGTAATGTGCAGTTAGCAGGAGGAAAAGGGGGGAGAAATAATGACCTAAGTGAATTAAACAAGATGACTTAAAATTTTCTGTGGTCAATTTGATGCCGTCTGCGCCTTTCAGCACACCATTTAGTCACATCGTTGAGGAGATGAGATGTGATGTCAGAATCCACGGGGGAGAGACGGGGGAGAGATGGGGGGAGAGATGAGGTTTTGAGGAGAGAAGGGGGAGCTACAGGGACAGGGGGGAACAATATGAACTATATGGAGCATTGTCTATGGAAAAGTCAAATGATTTAGATGGTGATGATGATATTATATGATTATGATTATGATTATGATTATGATTAATATTAATATCTAAACTTATTTCTATAGTAAGAATCAAAATGACCAAAAGTTACTGGGGAACATTCATAGTCAATCAGAGGAGGATAATCACAATAGAGACGTCAACATCTCTATTTCTAGCTTTGGGAAATCAGTCCTTGATTCAAAATATGAATTGCGCTATAGTACAATTGAATAGAAATGTTCCTCTTTTACGTTTTTACTGTAAATTGGCAAATACAAGGCTCAGGCTCAACCTACAGTGAAGCGAAGGAGACGAGAAACAAAGAGACATATCTAAAAACTATATTCTCAGGATGAGTCACAACCTAGAGCGGTTGAGTCATCGTCACCACCGACACACATTTACACTTATTACTGTGGATTACTGTGTCAGTATTCCCTTGATCTGTTGAACCCTTCCATTTTAAAATGGAATTGAAAATGGTGTTTTTAAATGGGGACTGGGACCATGGTTACACAGACAGACAGACAGACAGACAGACAGACAGACAGACAGACAGCTGGACAGACAGACAGACAGACAGATAGATAGATAGATAGATAGATAGATAGATAGATAGATAGACAGACAGACAGACAGACAGATAGATAGATAGATAGATAGATAGATAGATAGATAGATAGATAGATAGATAGATAGATAGACAGACAGACAGACAGACAGACAGACAGACAGACAGACAGACAGACAGACAGACAGCTGGACAGACAGACAGACAGATAGATAGATAGATAGATAGATAGATAGATAGATAGATAGACAGACAGACAGACAGACAGACAGACAGACAGACAGTCAGACAGATGATAAACAGATAGAGACGGATGGGATTTGGCACAAATTGAAGCCAGAAGCGTTCCTTGGCACACCTCAGTGGAATGAACCGGTAACTTAACTTGGCAGCATGACACTTGAGGGCGTGGAGGTCATAGTCTGTAGTAGCAGCACATAGTTGTGCTAACATCCTCCATCACTACCTCCAGTGAGTCCATGGCAGTGATGCCCAACGGCAGAACCGGCCTTCCCCACCAACTTGTTCAGTCTGCACATGATGGTCCCCCCCCAGAACACAGCAGCATAGAAGAAGTGGCCACAAAGCTCTGACACATCATGCATTGCAGTATGTTACACATGATGAAGGACGTGAGCCTCCTCAAGAAGACAGGACTGGACCACCTCAGCCCCGAATGGCGCCTGGACTCAGGGGCTGCCTGTCCCATTACACGTCCACCAGTCCACCAGTTGTGTTCTCGATGTTCAGTTGCAGCTGCTTCTTTCTCCTTTACGCAATAAGACCGCCAAGGCTGTATACTCTCACTTCCCCTCACTGATACGCATTGGCGATGAGTCAAAACCTCAACGCGGAAATGCATCTGTTAACTCCAAGGTGTCGAAGGTGAAAAGGACAGATGACAGACGGGTGCCTTATCGTGCTGCTGTGTTACGTGATCTTGTCCGCGATGCATCTCCCTGCAGCTCATCCCCCATAAGGTGGGCTGAAGGGTAAAGAAGGTCATGGAGAAATAATTAAAAAAAACATGATTCTCACAGTGCTGCCAACCTTATCTAAGCGGGAGCCCAGTGTCGTTATGGTGAATGCATTAGGGGTTGGCGGCAGCATCCAGCATTGAACCGATCGATGGAAATGAAACAATAGGATCCTTAGCTCTGTGCTCTCGGGTGTATCCCATAATCTTCCTCAAAATAACAAAATAAAGGGAAGACAAAATGAAAAGTGTGTTAATAAGAGCGCGCTGCCAGAAACCTTAAATGCACCATGGCATTGATTCAACAAGCATCTGGACCTCTAGTGGAAGAATGGAACACAATTCTTCCACAGGATATGGCATCATTTGCTGTTTTCTCGATGGGAACAGAAAACTGCTGGCTCTGACAGTTGCTGCAGAATGTCCCATGTACAGAGCTGCACAAACGTAGACGATAAAAGCACCTTCTCTCTTTCATGTCAAAGTAATAGCATTCATGTTGTCTCACTGCATTTCGTTGTCTCGGTACTTGTACTACTTGTGCAGTGACCATAAAGTTGAATTTAATCTAATCTAATAGAGCAGCAAAACAAAACTCTCTGCCTAAAGTGGAGGGGAACAGCAGGAGAGAGAGAGAGAGAGAGAGAGAGAGAGAGAGAGAGAGTAGCTGAAAATCAAGAAGGGCATAAAAGTGTCTTTCAGAGCAGCAAAGGAGTTACAATGAAATGACATTTTCACTTTTGATCAGCCTTTTTTTTGGTATCCAGACCTCTCAGCAACACACCTTTTTTAAAATTTCAAACTGCTTTTATCAGTGAAAGGTTTTATAGGCATGAATCTGCCTGTTGTCTCAATATGTGTGCTTAAGATACTCCTAGAGTGCTTGCTCTTTCACATTTCACTGGTATAAAGCGAGAAGATCCACAGGTGCCGAAAGCCCAGTGCCATAATATGCCTGGAAACAATTGCAAATCATGCAAGTCGTGTACACATGATTTGTCCGATAACAGAAACTGCCAGCTGTGCCTCGTGGTTCTCTGATGAAAGACAGAGAGAGAGAAAAAAGAGAGAGAGAGGCGTAGGCACAGATTTAACAGATTTATTTAGGATGACCTGTCTGCGTAAACAGAGAGCCAGCTATATTTAAGCTCTCTTGACACGGGACACACACTGTCCCCCTCTCTCCTTTTTTTACTGTCCTTTCATTTTAACACACACGCAAACCACTAGAAAACAAAACATCACAGAAATGCTGGGTATGGTTACACCCCGTGCGTTTCCAAAGCGCAGACGCGGAGTCGTATGCATTCGTATAAATGTGTACATTTGTGCAAAGTGCTCAAAGTGTGCGAGTATAAACTCATTAAAAATGGAATTTCTCTTTCCCTCTCCCGTTTGCTCTTTCCCTCTCTCTTGTTTCTCTCTCTCTCATACACAGTCCGTCCCCACACACAGTTTGTTTGACAAGCCTCTCAACTGTGAGTGGATGTAGCTAAATAGTTCTTCTCCTTTGCCTCTGGGGTATTCAAACATTAATGGATCTATAGGGTATACCATCCACAACCCCCCCACCACCCCAGTCGCTTCTAATGATTTAACTAATCCAAACCATAAACCAGGCGAGGCTAGGCTAGGCTAGGCAGGCTAACTAAGATAAGACAAGATACGTTAAGATAAGACAAGACAAGACAAGTTAAGTTAAGTTAAGTTAAGTTAAGTTAAGTTAAGTTAAGTTAAGTTAAGTTGAGTTGAGTTGAGTTGAGTTGAGTTGAGTTGAGTTGAGTTAGATCCCCATGGGAAATCGGGTTGTTGCAGCAGCACATAACAATAGTATACAGCAAAGAAAAATGGAATATAATATAATAAAATATAAACAAGAAGCAAACACTCAACACTATAATAAACACTGTAATATGTTAGGTAGACTGTATGAATAAAAATGTAAATAGAATAAAAATAGAATTTGTGTAACAGCATTATTAGTGGGAATATAAAGAAAACAGATATGGGAATTTACACTGTAAATTATCATACTGTAAATTCACATTTCTATTTTCTTTCTATTTTCTGAATGAACCATCCAATGATGATTAAAAGCGAATAAAACTGATACGATGTGAATTTGAACATTAACGTGCCCGCCAGGTACAGGCATTGTTCTCGCTCAACCCCTGAGGTAAACCGCTTGCTGTGGTCCTGGTGATGACCACATGGGATGACATCATCGGCAGCACCTTGGTAAGCCCCTCTCCTCTCCGTTACCACAACACACTCTGCCAAACACGGCTGCAGCGGGGCCCTGCCAAACATCAGCAAACTGGGACTAACATCCAACCGCCGCAACAGCCTCATACCAGACAGCCTGTCACGCCATGACATCACTACGCTGCCCCGGCCCCTCCAACACGTTAACGTGTGACGATGTGTTCGTGGTGACACGGACGCAGGTTTGAGGGCATCTCAGTGACGTGTGAAATTACCAGGCTGCCAAAGCCGCTGAAGCATAGGATCTTGGGCCTTCATGCTTATGAAATAAATGGATATATATTCCCTTAACTGGTTTCTTGGGTTCGCCTATAGTCAAATATTCCCTTAACTGGCTTCTTGGGTTCGCCTATAGTCAAATATCCCCTTAACTGGTTTCTTGGGTTCTACCATAGTCAAATATTCCCTTAACTGGCTTCTTGGGTTCTCCTATAGTCAAATATTCCCCTTAACTGGTTTCTTGGGTTCTACCATAGTCAAATATTCCCTTAACTGGTTTCTTGGGTTCTACCATAGTCAAATATTCCCTTAACTGGTTTCTTGGGTTCTACCATAGTCAAATATTCCCTTAACTGGTTTCTTGGGTTCTACCATAGTCAAATATCCCCTTAACTGGTTTCTTGGGTTCTACCATAGTCAAATATCCCCTTAACTGGTTTCTTGGGTTCTACCATAGTCAAATATCCCCTTAACTGGTTTCTTGGGTTCTACCACAGTCAAATATTCCCTTAACTGGTTTCTTGGGTTCTACCATAGTCAAATATTCCCTTAACTGGTTTCTTGGGTTCTACCATAGTCAAATATCCCCTTAACTGGTTTCTTGGGTTCTACCATAGTCAAATATCCCCTTAACTGGTTTCTTGGGTTCTACCATAGTCAAATATTCCCTTAACTGGTTTCTTGGGTTCTCCTATAGTCAAATATTCTCTTAACTGGTTTCTTGGGTTCTACCATATTCAAATATTCCCTTCACTGGTGTCTTGGGTTCTACCATTGTCAAATATCCCCTTAACTGGTTTATTGGGTTCTACCATAGTCAAATATTCCCTTAACTGGTTTCTTGGGTTCTACCATAGTCAAATATTCCCTTAACTTGTTTCTTGGGTTCCCCTATAGTCAAATATTCCCTTAACTGTTTTCCTCTGGTTCTACCATAGTCAAATATTCCCTTAACTGGTTTCTTGGGTTCCCCTATAGTCAAATATTCCCTTAACTTGTTTCTTGGGTCCTCCTATAGTCAAATATTCCCTTAACTTGTTTCTTGGGTTCTACCATAGTCAAATATTCCCTTAACTGGTTTCTTGGGTTCCCCTATAGTCAAATATTCCCTTAACTTGTTTCTTGGGTCCTCCTATAGTCAAATATTCCCTTAACTTGTTTCTTGGGTCCTCCTATAGTCAAACATTCCCTTAACTGGTCTCATGGGTTCTCCTATAGTCAAATATTCCCTTTCTTGGACCAGTGGAAGCCCCGTGTCTTAACATAAAACAGAGAAAAGGAGATAATACCGCTGATGTGTCCGGATCAGCCCTGAGCTTATCTTGTCACTGTTCAGTAAGAGGGAAAGCAACGGAGGGAGAAAGAGGGATGGGGCGTGTTCCTGGGCCAATCACTTGAAGGTTCAGGCAGATACACTAGATGAAGGTGGAGCTCATTGTTGGAAAAGGCCTCTCTCTCTCTTTCTCTCTCTCTCTCTCTCTCTCTCAATATCACTCCGCCCCCTTTCCTCTCTCTCTTCTCCCTCCCAATGCACACACAGATACAGTTTTCCTATATTGCCTCGGCAGCCTATCATGTAATAGTAGAAACATATGCGCACTGGTGTGCCGACATGTGCGCAGGCCCTGGGTCCACAGGGAGGGTGGGGGATACACGGTGCACTGAAAAAATACTATTAATTCTTCTCCTCCTTTCCTCTTTTCTTCCTGTTTTCTTTCTGAGCGCTCCTAGTGTCCCATCAATCTTTTTGACTCGGTGTTCTCCCCACATTCCTCTCGTCAGCTCTAGCTAGCGCAATGTTTAGTAGCGTCACTAAATATCCAAATCCGCTGTTTATCTCTCCTCCGCCCGTGTGTTACTACCCCTTTTCTTTTCCCTCACTTTGTTTTGCTCTTTACCCCTTGCTTTCCTTTCCTCTCTCTCTCACCTTCTGTTTTCCTCACCCCCCCACCCCCCCCCACCCCCCCACGAGTTCCCCGTTGACCGTTGCCTCGTGTGTTGAAACAAGTCGCATAAAGACTGAGAGATGTTTTTAAAGAGAACAAAAGTCCTTGACAGCTACGCATTTGTCTTGGCGTCTACTTTTGAGCAAATTCCATCCCACCCCTCTGCATCACTCACTACTCTGCCTCACGTTCTCACAACCTCCCCCCCAGCCCCCCCCCCACCCCCCTTTTTTTTTTTTTCTCTTTCCATCAGTTTTTTCTCCATCTTTCTGCTCTCTCCCTCCTCTCTCTTTCTCAACTCTTCACTCCCGGTTGATTCCCACTCAGTAGCTTCTCTCAACTCTGCCCTCTCTTCCTTTTCCACTGCTTTATGACCCTTTTCTCACAGATCTTCCTTCTCCTGTTCTCCCTCCCTCTCTTTTGTACTCTCTCTCTTTCTCTCTCCCCCCTCTCATTTTCTCTCTCTCTCGCCCATCCTGAAGGCGTTGGTTTGGTTTTACTTCCATTTTTTTTTTTCATCTTGGACAACAAGTCATTGTCATTGACAGTGGCCGTGTTCCAATATCCTGCTCTCAGCAATGATTTTAAACCAATCAGGATGAAGCATGGTGTGACTGTGACGAGGTAAGAGAGAGAGAGAGAGAGAGAGAGAGAGACAGCAAACAGACAGACTGACTGACAAACAGAAAGACAAAGACAAAGATCCTAAATCAGCTAGTGGAATGCCTGTCAGCTTGGAAATAGCTCTACGGAGGCTCGTTTTCTTTGAGGTTTGTCTCGTGAGTGTAGTTTGGGTGGGTGGGGGGGGGAGGGAGGGAGGGTGTACACTGGAGGGAGAGAAGGGAGGATGGCTCCGGTCTCCGAGATGAGAAGCAGACGTTGCCCTCCGCTCGTTCTAGGGGGTGGGGGGGGGGAATGTAAACAGCAGCATTTTTACAAGTGTAACGTGCAGTGTTTCTCGGGGCTTCCTCTGAATGAAGTTAAACGTGAGGCTAATAATACACACTTTGGTGTAGCTTTTGAGTGTTACTGCGCTACAGAGGGTTGTGGTGCTCGCCATTGGCTTTCCATCAAGCTTTCTTTGCCATCTGTACCAATTCCCACGTCACTCAGGGAAAAAAAAAAAAACACACACACACACACCCAGGAGTTTGCCCCCGTTGTATGGGGACAGTCGCTGGATGTTTTCCAATCCGTCAAGGAAGCTTTGAACTGTCTAACCAAGAGAGATCTACCACAAACATCTACATGAAACGATATTCTGTCATCATTCTTCAAGCGGCCTTCTATCCTAATCCAGTAGCGGTGGGTGGGCCTTACAGAAAACTGGCTGGACCAAACCCTTAGCATGCACAGTTGCTCTTCTGGCAGAAATCGAACGCACAATATATCAATTTGCACAGTGCCATACCGACATTAGCACGCGTTTAGTTGCACGGTGCAAATTGGACGGCAGGTGGTCCACCCAGGCCCGCCCACAATTATCACCTCCACTGTCTTTATGCTCCGTTTTTCAGATTTTCTTTTGCACAGTGTCAGCCCCACGTGCGGTCGCGGCTTCAGCGACTACAACTGCTTTTAGCTTCTGGAATCAAAACGAGGCGCTAAATCATTCTTTAGTGGATGTTGAGGTGTTCCGCTTCGGCTTTTTAACACCGTTCTGACGGGTTTTTTTTGCGGTCCCGGTAGACGGATGCGGCCAGGGAATCTGCCCCTGTTTTTGTTTTGAGCCACAGCATCTGGTGGGTCACATCAATTTAGGTGTCAGGTGATGTGGAATTAAAGTTGATTTATGGAAACACCGGGCCTGTCAGGGATAAAAAAAAACAAAAAAAAAGTGGATACGACCACAGCTTTAAACAGATACATGCGAAAATCCCTCTTCAATCCATCCAAGGGAGAAGGGAGTTTATAGTGAGAGAGATTATAGTGTGTGAAAAAGCTGATGTGACAGCGCATTCAGATCATTGCACTCTCTCTTCTACACTCTGCTGTGGTGGATGTTTGGATTCCTGAGCTTGTCGCTGCTCACTGATGCGCAGCTCTCGCCCCTTCCCCGGCATCGCCTCAGGTCGAGGCAGAATATTGCAAGAGGTCTGCAGGTTTCGGGTTTTCACATTAGCCTCGCCAAAGCCTGTAAGGTTCGCGAAAGGCAAAGGAGTCATGGACCACATCCAGATCCACAGAAATGATCTAGATGCACCAAAAAAAGAGAGAGAGAGAGAGAGAGAGCAGAACTGCATACTCATCTACGTTTTTTGGCTGTGTTTGCCTGTTGGTACTGTACATCTGTCTCTTTTTTTCCTTTATTCTCTCAAATAAGTGAAAATGCTGACGAAAGTACATCTTACTTTGCTTCACTGCAGCTTTTCAAAATGGAGGCTTTATCAGGAAACTATCCTCGACTAAGTGGAAAACATTTTTTGTTATATTACCCTATAACAACGTTTATTCCATGAATCACCAAGTTGGGGGGGGGCTTTTACTTTTCCATTAACAGTTACCCCTTGAGCTATACGAGTCAATTGGAAGGTTTATCACTATGACTTGCCCCGACTTGTATCAATTGAGAGCCTATCAAACGTCCTGTTTTGTGCCTACTTTACCATAATTACAACCACTGATGTAAGGTGATAGGCATGTTGTGGCTACATCGCCTCCATATTTTTGTATTGTGTGATGTGGGTTGTTGTAGGCGTGTTTTTTTTCTTTTCGTTTCTCTGAAATTCTCCCAAGCTCCAGGACATGGTCTTTAGCACCAGCTAATGAGCCTCGACTTCAGCTGCCTTTTTACAACAAGCCGTAAAGCCAAACAATAGAACAATGTCATTAGTCTTTTCTCTCATGAAATAAAATGGGCCGAGAGTTTATTTACCATGTACCAAGAAAAAATGGACAATAATGGACAAAAGTGAACTCATGCGCTCGGCTCATCCCATTTGTACCAGCTAACGCACAACGAACGGCTTATTGACAGCGTGTTCGTCTCGCAGCAGTCCTTAGCATCGCTTGAAGTTCGGGAGAAGTTCCAAAAGTTAAGTAAGTGTTTTTAAAATGAAGAAAAAAAAACAGTATAGGTTCCAGAAAAAGAAAAGGAGAAGGGCACGGGAGTGAAAGAGACGGGGGAGATGGAGAGGTTGGACGGGCAGGAAGCTGGTAGGTGGGTGGGTGCAGGGCCGAGTGGGTCGGGGGGGGGGGTCGGCCTGCTAAAGACATTAGAGGTCCTGTCCTCTCGTCCGTCAACACTTCAAATTGATGCTCACACACACACACACACACACACACACACACGCACACACACTGTAAACTATGAGGCAAATGATTAAGCCTAACATTTCTAGATATGGTTTGTATAAAATGAGCGTTGCAGATTAAACAAGTCCGTCCAGACTGTAGTTCAAAGGCCCTACGGGCTGGTGGGAGAGTGCTGACGTGGATGTTGTGCATGGAGAAAGATGCTTTGCGGTTGAGTCATCTCAGGCAGACGGAGCCACATCCTGGGCAGACTGGGCCCCTCTGACCCCTCCCCGGTCCTCCCCTCTGCCTCTCGCTTACACGGTGTATCCTAAGGGACCCTGGGCTGATACACTGGATGCCACCCCCTCCTGGGAGGTCATCCCAAAATCATGCCCCCCCCAACACACCCAGCAGGACGTTGGCTCCATGTGGAACTTGAAATGCCCCCCCCCTTGACCATTGGTTGATGCTTGAGACAGCAGACAGCCAAACAGGTGTGGGTCTGTTCCTATAAAATGCCTCTAACCCCCAAGGAGGCCTGGCACCTACACACACACACACACACACACACACACACACACACACACACACGCGCACACACACGCACGCACACACGCTGGGTGGGCCTGCTGTTTACTGAAACAACAGGAAACATCACGGCTGTCAACATTTCAGCATTGGGATTGTTTGCTTCTGCTGTGTTGTTGATAGTAACGCGTCTTAAACATCGACCGCCATCTTGGATGTGGGCGGTTCCAACGATTTCAACCAGCGCTTCCGAGTCGATTTGGCTCTTCCGTTTTTTTCTTTCCCACAGTGCATTGGGAAGTCGGATCAGCAGTGTGTGAGAGATGCCCCCCCCGGCAGGTGGGAGGAGGGAGGAGGGAGACCCCCGCAGGGCCGCCACGCCCATCCTGCTACTTGCTCGGTGTTCAGAGACGGCCTGGCGTTGTGTTTCAAACTTTCATCCGTGCGTGTCTATCTGTCTAATAGTCATGATTTAACATGCATCTCTCTCTCTCTCTCTCTCTCTCTCTCTCTCTCTCTCTCTCTCTCTCTCTCTCTCTCTCTCTCTCTGGCCTCTCGCTTTCCTCCTCCCCTCTTTATCACTCTCCTACTCAATTCCTTTTCCATTTCTCTGCAGTCTGCTCTTTCATTCCACCTTCACCCTCCCTCCCCAGTCTCGGTCTCTTTCTCCCACTACTCTCCCTTCCTCCTTCCCCCTGCGTCTGTAAATGGGCGAGTGAGTGAGGGGTTTCGGGGATGGTGGGAAAGCTGCTGGGCGCTTGTAGGAAGTTTTTTTTTTTTTTTTTTTTCCCTCGATGTTAACGTGTTCACCGGCTGGAGAGCACATTCTTTCCACCTCTGTCGGCCTCACGGGTCAAGCTGAACCATTCCTCCTCCTCTCCTCCTCCTCTCCTCCTCTCCTCCTCCTCCTCCTCTCCTCCCCCACCGGTTAAAAACGAGGATCTGACTCTGCTGAGCTGCTGGAGTGGGAGCGTCAGATGTGGCAGGGGTGGGCAGACATATTCGGGTTGAATCACACTTTCCAGCGGTCCCCCCCCCCCCCCCCCCCCTTGTGTTTTTCAGGTGCTCACTGTGGAGGAGAAAAAAAAAAAAAAAAAAAAGAGGAAAAGGACTTAAATATAAACATATGTGGCACACCAGTAACGTGAGTGTTTCCATTTCAGACACTTGATTTATGTCTGCCAGCTAAAACACAAGACACAGGATAAAGAAGGAGAGGGGGGGGAGGGGGGCAGAATAGAGGGGTGGGTGGAAAGATTGAGGAGGGGAAGGGTAGTTGGTAGATGGGGAATGCTCATCAGGATACAATGAATACAGTCCTCTCTCTCTCTCTCTCTCTCACACACACACACACACACACACACACACACACACACACACACACACATCCACTCGCAGCTGAGCAATGATTAAGGCAAGATCTGGAGAATGTTCACCGGCCGCTCTGTTAACATTTCAAAACATCTGTAGCGCTCGTAGTGCAAATTTGTTTACTTTATTTGAAGTCGGATGGGTCTGTATCTTTTCCTCTCTCTCTCTCTCTCTCTCTCTCTCTCTCTCTCTCTCTCTCTCTCTCTCTCTCTGTCACACACACACACACAAACACACACACACACACACACTTAGAGACACACGTGTGCACAAACCGGAGGAACTGCAGAATCGGAGGCATCGTGGGACCGTGAATAGAGACGCAGTGACGTTAAGTACTACAGGAGTGAGTCACAGGGCACTTAGGGAGACGTTTCCCTCGCTGTGGGTTTATTCACCCCACCCCCCCACACCCCCTGTAATCACCAATATATAGACCCGAGCACATGCAGACAGTGACTAAGCCTGAAGAGAGAGAGAGAGGCAACTCAACAGCTGCTTGGGTAGAAGGCACTGAAGCACTGTAAAATGTGATCGCTAAACACCGGAGGGGGGGGGGGCGGGCGGGGCGGGGGGGGGGGGGGGCAGTAAGAAAGCAACAGCTCGTTTTTCCACGGTCCATTCTACATTTTCATGTAATGGTTTAGATTAAGTTTTTGGAGAGGACAAGCTGGTTCTTGAGTCTGTGATGTGGCAACACAGTGAGGTCATGATACAACATCCAGGAACTGATACATCAACCTGGAGGAGTTTATCATCCCCAGGGAGGGTGTGTGCATGTGTGTGCATGTGTGCATGTGTGTGTGTGTGTGTGTGTGTCCACTGCTGTATGTGATGAACCACTGTGGTACAAGGATCCTCCAAAGAACAAAGACAGTTTTTTTAACCAGACTGAGGGGAGCCGTGAAGCACAATCTGGGATCTGGGGGCATTAAGGTCCTGGGGGGTAGTGGAGACGGTAAGTGTGGTATGGAGGTTGAGGATTGGAGGTGTAGCACGGTTCAGAAGTCGAGTTTAAACCTTTCCTTACACAACCTGAACCCTGAGAGAGGGAGGGAAAAGGGTGAGCTCTCTTTGTTTTTCCTGCCTGAGCTTCCTAAATGGCAAAGGGGTCAGGGGGTCTGTGGTGTCAAGTGGGATCGGGATGCTGCAGGGTTAGGGTGAAGGAAAGGAGGGATCACCAGGTAATGAAAAAGGGGTTGAGTTCACCTTTCTCTGCCTTTTATCTCACTCACAAGAAAGAGTGCAGCCTCATGTTTCGTTCTCCGTGTGTTTAATCTACACCCCGCTCAGACAAACGCACGCTTGATGACATGTGAAGCGAATGACACGCATTCCAATTGCTAACTGCCCCGCTGACTGGTGACTGCTGACTGGTGGGATAATGAGGGGGAAAAAAAATTTAAAAATGGCAGCGCTCCTTTAAAGGGTAATTCTGGGATTTTTCAACCTGGCCTCTATATCCACACAATCGCCTATCATACCGCAAAGGTGATCCCAAAAGTTTCGGAGTTGCTCCGGTAGATCGGCTCAGCCGGCAGTCGCGAAACGGCGGCTCAAGGCTGCAATGTAATCAAGGGCATGTTAATGCGGTTAAAGTACGTCCACTAAAAGTGCTTGATTTTGCCACTGACAGGCTCAGATTGTTATTTGTGTGTCTGACAACAATACTGAAAGGCTCGCTACAGAAATTGACCTTTTTTTAACCAGAAATAGACCTTTTTTTAACAACAACTCTGAACTCTGAACTCTGACAAAGGTGGTTGACTTGTTGCAAGAAGAGGATCGTGTAAACAACCGTCCTCTTCCTGCAACGAGTGAATCCTCTTGCTTGGTTGAAAACTCCTGGAATTACCCTTTAAGAAGTAGGTATACCGGGTATACCTACCTACTAAAAAGGCTCAAAACCATCGGCTCGAATGTCTCCAAGCTGAGAGGTCCTGTACAGATCGACGGGGGGACGAGGTTTGGAAAAACAAAAACAAAAAACAGAGGAGAGGAGGGTAATTTCATAAAAGCGTGGCTGCCTACGGGATTCTGTTCCCTCCGAAACATTTTGTTGATTGATAATTACTGCCATCTGTATTGCTGTGGCAAAGAGGGCACTGAGCCGGAGCGCCTGAGACACACACTTACGCAACACTTAATCGTTCACATACATGTTCCTAAATATGTGCACTTACGCACACATGCCACACAAAAAAAGCAGATGAGAGGCACGTACACAATGCATGCGTCATAATTGTGTGTGTGTTCATTGTTGTTATTGCTATGGCCCCCGTGCCACACCAGACACCAGACACCAGACGCACACTTTAACAGACACTGACATACCATACCAGTCGCCACTTATTTCTCCTGAAGGCAAAACACACACATTAAAGGGTTTCATGATGTTATTATATGGTGCTTTGTAATGTCAGGAGGCACAAAGGCTTACATGGTCATGCATACTGCTGGTTTAAACTGGAGAATAATCTTAATTTGAAATAGTGCTCTATATCTGTCTTCCAAGTTTGCAGTAAGTATTTGTATTTGTGGCAGTGAAGTGGATTATGCAGGACAGAATCAGAGAGAATTTGAACTAAATTAATAAACAAATAAATCTATTACAAAACACAAAAACAAATAAATGAAGACTGCCAGGACGACGGACCAGGCCAACTGCCGTGATGATTCACATCGATATCCGCAGAATTAAAGAGATTTGGCTCCCGCCGCAGAGGACAGGATGATCTCCTCTTCCCTGCAGAGACGGTGATCAATACCTTCACCGACACACCCCATAGTGACCCCGTAGGTACACAGTAGCTCTACGTGGCTACACAGATGCCAAGGTGAAGCATTGTTCTGGATACTGAACATTCAGAAAGAAATTCAACAAGCTTTTCCAAAATGAAAAACAAACAAAAAGGAGAAATTGCAGACATCAGCATCACGCTCTGTTAAATGTGAGAGGGGATATCTCAGTGAATCAGTCAAGTTACAGAGGGATCCAGATTTTTTTCAACCAACCATGTAGGCAAACAATCATTGGGTGAAGGTCTGCCCTCCTCCTCAGAGTCTGCTAGCCAGCCCGGCTAGCTCAGTCGGTAGAGCATGAGACTCTTAATCTCAGGGTCGTGGGTTCGAGCCCCACGTTGGGCGGCTTGCTTTTACTGCAATTTCCCAGTTTGGGATTAATAAAGTACACTGCAATTTCCCAGTTTGGGATTAATAAAGTACATCTATCTATCTATCTATCTATCAGATGCTCAGATGTCCACCAAGAGAACTGGGTGAATTTTCTCTGTGTGTTTGGTTCAGCTGGTCCAGAAGCATAATATGGTTTTAATAGGTTAACCTGACAGAGCAGAGTAGACTTTCTACACTGAAACTGTTTGTTAACATTCAAATAAGTGGTTATCATTAATGTTGTTTAGACATCGGACAAACTGTGTACAAAATAGTTCAGTAAATTGAAGGGGTTCTGCTGTTTTCCAATCATGTTGCAACACAGCTAAAGGACTACAATACATGCTTAATACAGATTTCAGAGTTTGCTGGAAACCCCTGCCCCTTTTCCTTGACTACAAATCACAAGCAAATTTGCAGTTATATGTTTTCCTTCATGATTACTCATGTACTATTTTCCTCCCCTCTGTCCCGGCAGGTCAGCCGCGGAGCACCAAAGCTGCCAGTCCGCCAGGCTTCCAGAAGCATCCAACCCCGACTGGGCAGCTCTTCCAGGCTGCTCCCGGCTGCATCCTCCGCAGACCTGGTCAGGCTCCCGCTCGCTCTCGCCGCTCCCTAGGTCCGACTCCATCCTCCCGATCTCCTGGCGAATTCATGCACTCAGTCAGACTCTCACTCTGGGCACACTGACACTCTCCAGGGAGAGTCAGTCCACTAACTCAACTCTCTCCTGGATCCAGCCTATGCCTCACCCCCACCCTCCCCCTCAGTCTGCCACAGGTTCCTTCCATTGCTATGCAGACGATACCCAGATATACCTCTATAAACCTGGTGACCCAAACTCCATACACACTTAACAACTTCCCTGCAGACAAAGTGTGTTAGGTGTCTCTTTTTACAGCTGAATGACAGAAGATCTGAAATAATCCTACTTGGCCCTCTTAGCTGCATAAGCTTGTTCTAAAGCATCTATGTAGTTATTTGTATCCTTCTCGGATCTAGAGAAGGCCACTCGTGCTTTTATCACATCTTATTTAGACTTCCGTAACTTCCTCTATTCCCGCCTTCGTCAAAAGTTCATGCCTCTAGGTGACTTCGGAGGGTCCCATTCCACCGGGATGAGTTATTTAAGCCCCGTTGCCAGCAGTGACGTTGGGTCTTCCCACCTAGAGCCCCTTCTCCCTGGCCTAAAACCCATAACATCACCTAGTGAGTCATAGCTGGCCCCGTCTCCTGGTACTCAAACTGGGCATTACTCAACCCTTCAACCCCCGACAGTTTCTGTACATTCTCTTGTTGCATTGTCGGGCAGAGTGAAAGTCAGGTTTTTTTTTTACAACTCTACATCTCCCATCTGAATGGACAAGTGGAAAATAGCAGAAGGACGGCAGGAAAGGGGGAGGGAAAGTTAGGATTGTGTTGTTTGATTGAAAACAGCTTGTTGGTCTTCATTACCATGATGTTGTGAGGATAGAAGGAGGGAATGCTGACTTAAGACTGCAGCTGGGAATTGTTTTGTTCCTTGGTCTTTGCTAATATAGAGAGATGATTTATAAACTCACAGCTGTGTGTATAACTTATTCATCGGCACAAATGTTTCTGTTTTGGACAAAAATTGTACTCTTATGCTCGAGATATTCTTTGTCGAAACAGTTGATACACGATACAAAATGTTGATACTAATACCAAGCAGTTACTGTGCGAAACATGTATACTTCTACAATGAGTGAAAGTGAGTGCAAGCCAAGCAACATGAAGAGCTTAAGACCTAGCCCAAGAATAGCATGACGCAACGGTGTAAAGGCTCCTCAGAAGCCAAGCTCTGACACAAGTGTTTGAAAGCCCGCAACACCGACAGGGACAAGTATTACTGACTAGTAATAACTCACCGGGAGGAAAAAACAATAACGTGGAAATTTTGAGACACTCCTAACATCTGAAAGGAGGAGATGTACAAGACAAAAACGGATCATTCCAGATCTGCTGTGCTGCCAAATCAAACAATTTTCTTCTTAATGCGATGGTGCGCTCACATTTATTGGCTAGAGCAAGACGGCTGAAAGAGAAAAATAGTAACACACTGAAAATATAATTTACTGAGATATTTGCTGATTAGATTAAATCACAGCGCATCTCAAAAAAGATGTGTTTACTTCATTTCTGGCAACTTGTGGTAATTCATGCTACTAACGGTTTCCTTGGGGAATCCTTCAACATAGGAAAGGAATTTATCACCCTGTGAGTCAGACCTTTTTCCACTTTTCCACACCGAAGGAAGGGAAAGCCCCATGGGGGTGCAGGCCTTGTTTTGACTGATAGAGGGGGGTGGGAGTTGGCTACCCCCTCCAAACTCCAACTACTTCAACCTCATTCCCTCTCCTCTCCCTAGGAGAAATCTCAGATCGCGGTCATTGGAAAACGAAGGGTCTGTGTGTGTCAAAACCTTAAAGCTACACCTCGATAGAACATTCTTCAAGAAAGAAACACGGGATAGCACGCTGTGATTGTCAGTTAGCGCAGCGCTCTGACGCAGGGGCTCGTGAAGAAACGACACCCCGAAGAAGAAGAAGAAGAAGAAGAAGAAGAAGACAGGGGAGGGGGAGGAGAAAGAAGAGGAGAAGGAGGAGGGGGGAAGAGAAAGAGAGAGGGAGCGAGAGACAGACAGATTGGTTATGTGGCAAGGCAGGGTCTGTGGCTCTGGCGGTTATGCATCCGAGCTCAGTAGAGTTCAGGATCAGGGTTCTGGAGAGCAACTGCTCCGCCGCGGTCCGCTGTGCTCCACGGGCCCTGCTGGAGACAACAGCATCGCAGGGGCTCTCTGCTTCGTCAGTGGGGCAACGGGGCAGGAAATGTCAGAGAGGGAGTCTTCATTCATCTCCTATCCTTACACGTGTGTTCTGCGGACGAGATCTCTAGCACTCGCCCTCCCTCCTTTTCTTTGTCTTTCTCCTTTTCTCTCTCTCTCTCTCTCTCTCTCTCTCATTGTTTCAGTTTCTCTTGCATAACACATTTGGATACCCTTCTCCTACAACGTTTTTTTTTCTTTTTCTGCTCCTTCACTCTCTCATCAATCTCACTTTCTCCTTTTCCTTCTTACTTCAACTGTGACTGTAAATGTTACTGTCACATCTCTCTCTCTCTTATGTGTGTATATATATCATACTCTCTCTTTCTCTCTCTCTCTCTCTCTCTTTCCTTCCATGTCATTCATGAAATTTGAGCATGAAAGCCAGAAATGAAACCAGTGTGCCTTTGAAATGGTTTGAAATAAAATGGAAGTAAATTAAAAGTCAATCTCACATTTTTGCATGACAGAGAACACTGCTACAGTATCTGAACACACATCTGGCAAACAGCTTTCTCTTTGTCCCCTCCTTCTATCTCTCTCTCATCCCTCTATCAGCTGTTCCTTCCTGTTCCTACAGGACTTAAAATTTATATGAATGTAAATGTGAAAGATGAGGTTTTGTTGAACAGTACTCGGGCTCTCCTTTTTGCTGTCTGTCCAATATCCAAGATTTCAATCATCTCATGAAGATAGGCTCAGCATCAGAGCAGCCTCAGTCTGGAAGGCATGATCGTCTTCATCTGACACGTCTTTCTCTTCTTTAGTAGTTTTATAAGTGCAGTCATAACAAACTGCATCACTCATGATTTAACAAGTAGTCACTGACATGCCATCAGATCACTGATGGAACAGCACGTAAAGTAAAATGTTCCCCCTAGTGGTGAGAATGAAAAACAAATCATCGCGGCGCCAAATCCCCCTCTCATTCTCTCTCCCCCATCGCCTTACAGTATTTCCAGAAGCAACAATTCAAACACGTGAACAAAGAACAAACAACATGTTTCGCTGTGTTTCACCAAACAGGAAAATAAACATCGTCATAGAAAAGGGTAATACACCACGTCAGGACGGTAAAACAGTTCGAGGAGAAATACGTCTTGACACACTCGAAAAACATCAAATGTGACATTTTCCACAAAACCGAGGACCAGTGTTTGACTCTGAGTTATTGTTCAAAGGCCATGGTTTCAGATTCATTAGTGTCCTGGCAGAAAATAATGTGTTTACACAAAATGGTTATACATCTCATCTCTGTCTGTGTTCTCAGATAAACAATCTCTTTCCTCTCCTCTCTGTTTCTCCCCCTTTTCTCCTCACTGCTGATGTGTCACCAGCCCCCCTATTCTCCCGCAGCTCCCCCCCTCACACACACACACACACACACACACACACACACACACACACACACACACACTCTAGCTCTAGCGGTTCCAGATGTGTGCAGGGATGATGTCATGGCAGACCGGAGGCAATGGACTCTGATCCGTCTCTTTTCCTCCAGAAAACATTCAGCGCAGACGAGGGAGGAAGAGGAGGAAGAGCAACGGGTTGCTCAGTTCCCAGAGAGCCCAGCGAATGAGCAACGCTGGATGCAGCGCTATCTCACTCAGATTAGTTCGGTGGATAGGTTTTTCTGAGTCACACTCGCTTGCTCATGGAACTCCCACCATCACCCCGCAGCCCTCGGAGTAGATGAAAACAAGTCACAGCAGTGAATGTGAGGCTAGTATGCGTGCATGTCTGTGTGCGCGCATGCCAACATGTGTCTGTGCACGTGTGTGTATGTGCGTGTGTATATGCCTGACGGTTGACAAAAACAAGTGATTCCTCTTGTGCAGATCTGAAACAACCAATGGTACCTGGACATCAAAGACGGCATGTGGCTCTGTCTTCACCAGATGTGCAAATTGGTGAACTACAAATGGCAGTGAGAAAGACAGAGAGAGAGAGAGAGAGAGAGAGAGAGAGAGGGAAGCATAAGAGGGGGAGGAGTGGGTGCGTGTTATGGTGGTTGCTAGACAACCACAGCGTAAATAAAATGTGAGAGAGAAATAGCTGGCCGTGTAAACGACGGGCCACAGCCTGTGACCGGTCTGAGGTCTCCGGGGGATCGTGAAAAGGGGATGACTAGTGACGGATAACGTGAGCTGTCCGTAGACCTGATAAATACCCCAGCTGGACTGGAATTTAGGCCTCAGACACCAGCTGGCAGGAAGAAACTCACTTACCACCCTGTCGCACTCTCGCAAGAGCTCCAATAAAGGAAACAGATTTCAACTGCTGTGAACATCGCAGCAAACGCATCGCTATGCGTTAAAGGCAAAGCAAAAGGTAGATGAAAAAATAGTACATTCTGAATTGAGCACCCATGGTAGGCCCAAACACACGTTCAGAGAAAATGAATTGATTTAATTTGGTTTGATTTTAGATTTACAGAGTGTCTCCGTTCTGTATTAGCCTGCTGTGTTTTATAACAGGTGAGTAGATCCGTTTAGCAGCTTATTGCTTAGCTAAATCAGATTACTTCGCTTTAGCCATGGAGCCTAGGTCCCTAGCCCACCCACACACAACACAGACTAGGTAATTGACTACCCTCTTCAACCTTATAAAAAAACCACTAGGGGTGCGGGGGGTGGGGGGGCAAGCCAACCATCCATCCCATAGACAATTGTTTGTGATTTACTCTTGTGATTAATAATACGTCAAGAGCTTGGCCTTTTTCCCGTCTCTGTTTTTGTCTACAGGGTGGTTTCACTACAAAGGCAGTGTGACAGATCTCCCAGCGGAGGCTAATCTGCCCTTCTCTGTGGGTCACCTTTGGGTGCTCTGTGATACACAGTTACAGCTCATAATTAAATAATCTTTGGGAATTCAATTGATTTCAGATTTAATCTCTCAATCCATCTGACACTAGGCTGCTTTATTGTGCCAAAGCTTTAAAGGAAGAAAAAAAAGGGGAGAATAGATTTCACACCTGGTTTCAGTTTCCTGTGATACTCATAAATGAATACAAAACTTGGCCAAAACTTTCCTTTGAAGTTCAAACCTAATGCAGTCAGGCTGAGAAATCACTACTACACTAGTGATTGCATCAACCGAGTGCTGGGGGAAACAGCGGGGCACTTTCACCATGTTTCCATAAAGTGGACACAATCACAGTAAGCTCCATATTACTGAGAAATTATTGAGAGGCCATTTGAGAGCTCTCCAAACTTTCTCAAGTAGCTAGTCTTGCTCCATTTACCCCATGTAATAACATTCGACTGTATTTTTAGAGGGAAGAAATGAAGAAAAAAAACGATTTATAACATGAGAAGCCAATCATTTTGGTCTGACAGTTCTCAGACATGGGCCAATATCAATAGTTTCTATATGTATTTTTTTCCAAAAGGTTGGAATAGACCGCTTGCTGGAACATTCTTCTCAACCTCTCTAAAAGGCTATTTCAATCAATAACGTTTGTTTAAGTCATGTTGCACTTCATTCAGTTCCTATGTTGGTGAATTTTGAATCCAGCCCACAATGTAATGACGACGGTTACAATGACAGTATTCATGAACGTTACTATGCCGGCCATGCTTTGTGCTTTTGGTGAAATATTTGTAGAGTGATTGCATCAACCGAGTGCTGGGGGAAACAGCAGGGCACTTTCACCATGTTTCCATAAAGTGAACACAATCACAGTAAGCTCCATATTACTGAGAAATTATTAAGAGGCCATGCTCTGAGGCCATGCTAATTCTAAATCTTTTTCTCAAACATACAACATAATAGTTTGTGTTCCTATTTTGCATTCAAGACCAGTTTAAAGCAGTTCCAATGAATTGTCAACGGAGACAAGTCATATTTATTTGCCACTTTTCTTACAGCATTTTACGAAAAACAAATGCAGATAAACACAAAACCAATAGAAAATTTTAGGTTTAGTTAAACAGGCAGAAATAATCTCATTGGTTGAGTTACACGTCAATGGGCAGACAGGGAATGATGTTTTTTCTGGCTAAGCAATGTTACACTGAAACCTAGTGACCAAGGCAGGGGGTAAGAGGGGTCAGCTAATATTATGAAGCCCTCTTGCTCACTGAAGTAAGTTCAAACTAGCCATACTTCCCTATAGCTATCTAGGTAAGCTAGTTAGCTAGCCTCCTGACCTTCTAAAATCATAAATATCATGGTCATGAATTAATGAAAAAGGTTCCTTCTTGGCCATTCAAGTTTGCCGGCTAACTTGTGCTCCAAAAACCTGGCTCCACCCAATGAGGTTTAACTCAGCCAATGAGTTAAACCCATGTATGGGGATGTATTTGTGTGTGCCATGTGAGCATGTGGCTATGAAACCAACAACACCAGAACAGTCCATAGTAGAAACAAGTGAATGACAGACAGTGGGGAACTAGACAAAGGGATAGTATTGGCTGGTAAGGTGGGAAATAAGGTAGGTTGTTGGTTATATTGCGAATATAAGTCTTACTTGACATGAAGACTGAAGTAATGTGTTCATGTTTTCTGATTTGCTGAGTACTCATGCTGCTACGTTTGGCTATTTCTGAGTCAGAAGGCACACAGCCAGAGACTAGTGCATTGCAGTAGATAATTAGAGGATCAGTGTTTCTAGGAAATGCCTAATCCTGGAGTTATTTCCAAGGTGAAAAATATACTGTTTTGGATTTTGCCTTGTGTTGATTGTCATAGGAGAAGTCTGCATCAAACATAACAAGAACCAACCAAGGTTTTTGAATCCTTAGGGGTGACTGTACAGCTACCAATATTAAGTGAGCATTCAGATGAATAAGTTCACTTAAATTTCACTTTTATCTGCATTGAGGGGGAAGAAGTTGTTTTTCATCTATCTTTTGATGTCTGTAAGATACAGGATTCAAGGTTTACCTGTTATGTCATCAAGTTTTATTGCAATGTAAAGTTGTGTATCATCAGCATACGAGTGGAAGAGAACACCGTATTTACGAATAATATTATTAAGATACAGTATGTAGAGTGACAGCAAGAACAAACCTAGAACTTAATCTTTATTGGGGACAGACATTTTAACAACAGAATGAGAAATTTGGTTGTATTAGTCAATTCTGAGTGAAACCAGTCAAGAGACAAGATCAGGCCAGAGAGCTTCTCAGCAGGATTCTGTGATGATTGAATCTAAGAGTATGTGCGCAGACCACTCAGATGTTTCTCAGTGCTGTGTCATGGAGTCAGGTCAGAGGAGAAAATAAATTGCTTGAAGTGAAATAGTAAGCGAACTGCTGAGCTACAATTTAGTCATTAATGAGAGTAATGGAAAATTGGAAATTGGTTCCATGCTGAGGCTGGGCTTTTAAGTAGTAGTCTAATAAATGATAGCCTACTTTAAATGAGTCAAGAGGAGGAAAGAGAACTTCAAAATTAAGTAGAGACTAGCCTAAGGCAGATCGAGTTCTTTATTTGCTAAAATCAACTTGGAGGATTCCTGCAGCGGAACTGGACTAAAATATTAGACTGTGTTGTATAGATAGGTTGAGATGCCTTGTAATTTCACTATCTGCAGTGATGTAGTGCAACACTTAAAACTGGAGATATGAAGTTTAAATTTTTTATCATGGAATATCATGAAATCATCACAAATAATGTCATTAATGCTAAAAGCAGTGGCTAAAGGAAGTTGTTTTGTATGCCTCAATCAAATTAGAGGTGGATAAACCTGCATGCCACTTGAGGCTAGTCAGTGGACCTGTGGCAAAGTGGCAAAGTGATCAGATTAAGCTTTTAAGTTTTTAATTTCAACAACCTTTGATTACAAAAAATATTTTGACAATGGGTCCACAAAAATGTTGTTGGATACCTGAAGAGTCAGTAAAAGAAACAGATTACGTCTTGAGAAAATAATCAGGTTCATCAATTTATATATGACTGTAAAATCCCCAAGTATATTCTGTCCAAATGTGTCACCAGTAAGCAAATTCTTGTAGAAAGGGGTTGTGTGAGCTGGGCAGCATATAAAGCAGAATTAGCACAAAGAAGGCTGGAAGCTATCTGGGAGTTTGGCTGTTGTCTGGTAGGAGGGACTTTATTGCCAAGATGTCAAATGAGTAAAAGCCAAAGCAGGTTTTGGGAACCACCCCTATCTCCACCCCTGTCTTTCTTTGACTCTTAAGATGTTAATGTTAAAGATGTTACAAAAACCCAGGAGTCGATGCCTCATTTAAACTCATGTACTTAAGTTTCAGCCAGGTTTTTAGGAAATCTGCTGTCTTACAGGCACTCTGGATGCCCATTGGTGACAGAGGCTCTCAAATACAGTAGGTCTTTAGAGAGCAGGTCGGCTCCCAACCAGCTCGGGTGGAGGCCATCTTTTCTGAGACAAACCCGGTCAACTCAGAAGCTGGACCAGTTGTTATGGCCTGTAATCAAAGGTGGAGTACCAGTCAGTCTGGTTGAGTTGCACATGCATGACTAATAAAAACACCAACTCTGAATCACTCTCTAGAAACACTTAATTGGTCATACTGTTGACCTATTTGGTAATTTTGGCTCACCAATCTAATTTCCCATAGGATCCACGAATGTAGGCCAGCATCCACCCTTCGGCCTACAGACATGTCCAACAGACTTGTTTAACTATTCTCCAGGGATGAAGACTGGATAAGAATGGAATAATGTTATAGCCTGTCTCAGTGATATCTGAAATGCACGTCTTGAAATCACCAATTAGATGTTCAAAATGAGATATTCTCTGTAATCTGGTGTCCTATCCAGCAAAGCTTTCATTTGGGATCATATCATGCCCTAACCATCGTAGAACCCTCATTTGGGAGCTGACCAGCGGAGATCAGCAGTTCCAGGGTTTGTAATCGCTCTGCTCCCAGGGAGGATGATGAGGCGTTCTGTTAGAGCACACATCCTGGACAGACTTTCATTGAAACTGCATTACAACAGAGGGCTATTTGTGTTTTAAAATTGATGGAGAGACAAGAGTCAGAGAGAGAGAGAGATGAAGAACAAATGAATGAGGCACTTTTCTCTCAGCCAATTCTTTTGGTCACACTTATTATTTACACGGTAGCACATAATATGTCAAAGAGGGGAAAAAGGATAGAACGCAAGCCCACAGTGGGATAATGTGGAGTGAAACAATGGAAAATGTAGGATAATCATTATGAGTTAAGGAAGGGGAAACAAAATCAAGGGTTTGTGTGTATGAATCATCTTCTGCAAGAGGGTTTGTCTTTCTGTGTGCATATGTGCGCTTGGTTTCGAATGCTATGTTATCATGGGTTCACTGCTGGCTCCATATGTGGTTTGACCATCTCTGGTTCTGAGATGAGCTCTCTGTGGTACGGCTGCTTGGAGTCAGAGGTGGTCAAATGGTCTGGAAGTTTGCCTCCGCTACAGTCACACAGGGTAGGAAAAAAAAAAAAGCCCTTACGAAATTGTCCAAAGATTACAAAGAGTGGCTCGGGCAACAGACGTTCCTTTGTCCTGCGGTGAACGCATTCCTTTCACTCATACACTCTGGTATTCACTGGGAATATGGACTGCCGTTTGTTTCCAAATGTCATTTTCCATAGTGGTGTGTGTGTGTGTGTGTGTGTGTGTGTGTTTGTGTGTTTTGTCATTTATTGCGTGTTCTAAAAGAAGATGATGACACTGGGGAGAGCCTCCCTATCAACTGTCCCTCTGCAATCTGAGCTGTTGAAACAAAATTACAACTCCAGGTGAAGAGGTCACCAGAGGAATTTCATTGTTGGCCAGTGGTGGTTTTTTTATGGTCTTGAAACAGGGCAGTTTACTTAATGTCTCCCTTCTTTCTCTGTCTTACACACACACATACTCAGGTTCACAGGGATTCCCAAGCCCACATTTGCAAACCGCACAAAGAGAGACCTAAACATCCAGTGGGCTATGAATGGAAATATGGAGATCATCAGTTAGCTGATCCCAGAAATTACTGTGTTATAAGCATTTCTGCACATCTCAATCAGAACCGGAAAAATCCTGGCTTATGGTTGTTTTTGGAATGGTAATGGCCATGACAGAGTCCTAGTTTCCTTTGGTTTCCTCTGACTTCAATTAGGTCGTATTCAAAGCTTTCTGGACCTTCCAAAAGGACCTGCAGCGTTAGCATCTGCTAACGGTGTGCGTTGAGACCAAAAGAGCAATATTTAGAATTTCATGTGAAAGCAACGGAGCGTGATATGCTGAGGTTGCCACTATGGTAGACGCTTTTCCTAGCTGAAGTAGTGGCACCATATTTTTCCACTATGAATCCAAAGAATAAATGGGATCCATCGTAATATTGTTGGTGCCTGGAAAGAGAGAGAGAGAGACAAACAGACAGATTTATTGCTAGATTGTGAGTTATCTTATGCTCTCTGACACATGGTCCTCAGCCTCCATCTCTAATTAGCAGCAGCTAATGACAGAGCGGCTAGCAACAGCCCCAGCTTGCTGTGGGGAAAGTGAAAAGTATCTGTATCTCCCCAGGCCTTCAGAAAACATATAGTGCATATCACTCTGCTGACATCATACAACGGTGTCTTAACAACCACCTGCTATTACAGCTTTGATGAAGTTAAAAAAGGATTACAAGATCCATCGGTCCACGTTGCAGTTGTTCAAACTGTAATATTCCACAAATCACAAGCATATATTCAAGTGCATGTTCAAACCCACGTAGCGTGTTTTACCTCACAGTGTGACTTGATTCTCTGGCGGTAATAGATTTTTGTTGACAATGCCGAAGGACGTGTTGCCAGATGGCGGCCTAACAAGGTCACGGTGTTGCTGCGAGGAGATTGGACAGTGTTGAGTTGTCAGTTGGGACCTTTATGTGCAGAATATTATAGAACACTGCAGCCACAGCCCAAGCATTATCTCAGCCCAGCTCAGCCCACTTCAGGCCCGGCTTGCTGACAGCATATCTCTTCCAGATGGAGGAACCAGCTTGTCTGACCTACTTTTCACATCTTTCACTTTTCTTGCTTTTAAAAAACGCTTTTTCTTTTTTTTTTTTTTGCACTGGCAAAACTTCTCTTCTTTTATTTTAGGAAATGCCATTGTGGATAATGTGTTGGAGAAAAAAATTCTAGAAAATCCAAGCCCAGCCTATTAATGGCATGTCCTCTTGCACGTGATGCAATACTAAACAGGCTATGTGTCCAGGCAATTTGAGGTGGCCCAGTGACTGTGTCTTTTTGTTGACTGGAGGTTTGTCTCCCTTTCCCGTAGTTCTCATACTTTGGGAAAGAATTCAACATATTTTGGCTTCCCCAAAAAATTCCCCAAAATTTTGAGGTCCGCTAGCAAAGAAAATGAAGTCACGACGGGGCAGCTGCTGAGTTGTGTTCAGTGGTGAATGCTGCTTATCCATTCCAGCCTGAAATCAAATTCACCATGACGAAGACTACTAATAAAAACCTTTCTCACTTTGTTCCCCACCACACCTGTATCTATGTAACTTCATTAGAAGGACTGTAGTGGAGGTCCACTAGGCCCTAAAGGTCTTCCGGCTAACAGCATACAGTTATCAGTACAGTGCAGTAATCATCATCAATAATACATTTTGATTATACTCAATATCGGGTCATTTCAGGAAGTGACATATATAAGAGAATCTTACAAACACTGTAACAGCAGCTACGACTATACGACTCCATAAATTAGCTTTCTGTATGACATGAAACTAAATCTCATCTCAGTCCAGGATAAACAAGGTGTGTGGGGACCATACACACACACACACACACACACACACACACACACACATACACATACAGGGCATGAGGTGATGGCCTTGATGGGTTTCACAGACAGACACCGGCCCCCACCGGCCCTTAATGACCTGGGCAGTCTGGGCCGATCAGCAGAGGTGTGCTTTCCCCATCAGGCTCTTACACCAGGCTAGACAGGAACATACTGGTCATGGAACAGAGCGAACAGGCAGGTACACGCGTTGGTGGTGAACAGCCAAGAAACTATTATTTCCTCAAGAAGATGAGGTCAGTTCATCCCCAATGTTTTATTGATTTTATTAAAAAGTCTGAACATTCAAAAACAGCAGAGTATTTGTTTCAGGAAGGCGTGTCTTAAAGAATCTTAATTATGGGAAGATTTTTTTTACCATGCTAAATATGGTGGTGTACATTTTACCTTTTGGCTAGTGCTCACGATTTCTTTCTATTTTGTCTATGAAAAAATTTGAATTAAGAACATTTTAGGAAGTATTTTAAGAGTTTTTTTGGGCCAAAGTGAGACTAACCTGTTGACTGTTCTCATGTTAAACCTTTTTGTCTGTGTGTGCAGGTCCAGATTAATGTAGAGCATGCATGCGGCTTGCCCTTGATAATTGCAAGCCTGTCACTGCTAACAGGAAGATTAGACCATCTGCTGAATTCACTCCAGATAGGCAAAGGCAACTCTCAAAAACACAAGGATTAAAAAAAGCTTGTTTTCACTTGCATCCAGCGAACCAGCTTTCCAAACAGCACGGTTCAACGAGGAAGAGAAAACGGTGTGACTGTTGTGCGAGTGACAAAACAAAAGGTGCATGTTTGAATTATCAACCCCTCTGTCCTTTACTGACTTATCTGAAATGAGTTGAGTACAGTCAGTCAGGGATCGTGTACATTATTCCCAGGACAAGTTTCCATTTTCGCATAAATCGATGATGGCTGGACGCCTGAAAACAGACTTTTGTGCAAGTGAGAATGTGGAACAGAAATCACATGGTATGGCTGCTTCCATTACAGAATAATGGCTGGGCCTATTCAGCTGTGATAACGATGCTAACTCAAATTCACTGAAGGCCACATTGAGAAATCAGAGTCAGGGTAAGATGTTTATTCACTAAGCTTTTAATTGAACAAAGCCAACCAATGATGTTTGTTTTTAAATGGCCCATGTCGACTCCTTCATGGCTCAAGCATTGGTTTACATGTATACGTATAACCACAAGTTGACATACATCCAGCATCACAGGCTTGAAGCCCAAACATCACATCCATGACTCAAGCAAGATAGTGAATTTCTTGACCATGTTGGGCTGCCTCAAAGGTCTGAATACGATGCATCAGTGGTGATATGTAAAGCTCTGTATAGATTGTTTTCTGACCGATTTGGTCCCACGAGGAGCCGTGGAAGATTTCTTTGAGGCAAGTTAATCAGTCCTGCTGTGCTGTGGCCTCGTTAAGGCGTCTAAGCTGCCAGTCAGTTCCTGTGGGACGGTCTGTTGACGTCCGCGGAGGACGGAGAGCATCGGTTCACACGGAACACGCTTAGCACATGGGTAGCATTGAAGCAAAGCTGCGGCATCGTGTCATCCTCACTTGTCCCAGTGTGCTGTTGTGCTGTTAGTTGGCAAAGTTTCTGTTCATTAAAAAAAACAAAAAAAAACAGCTATAGTTGTATAGTGTCCTTTCAGTGACTCCCAACATCTTTGTTCCCTGTCTGTGTATTTATGCTGGCGTGCGGTTTCAAATTTGACAACACAGATTACACGATTTGTTGAAAATCGAAAATTTGTTTGTCTCAAGGAAAATAAGACACACATGCAGGAAAACCTTACACGGGGTGAAGAAGTCGTCAGCCCATCTTCTCCTAACATTTCTTCCAGAATTAACCTTCTTTTTCTTTATGTTTGAAAGTGTGTTGGAGGGGGTGAGCGTTGCTGGTGACTGGTCGCTGATCACGAACTGACGTGGTCTTTGACAGTGTATGAAACATCCATAACACAGGCATATTAGGAAGCAGTATGGAGTCTGTCTGTCTTAGCAGCGTAGCACTGGGAAGGGAATACTAGACCTGGAGAGAGGTCTAGTATAGACCTTGATCTAGCCTAACAGGGGAAACCTAATTTAATAGCACAATGTATGACAGCTATATCATGTCCTGTATATTGGTATACTGGTATATTTGATCAACTTAGTCAGGTCAGGGCCAAACACGGGGCAGCACTTTTGCTTCAAGTCAAGTTTATTTGTACACAGCACAAGACAACCCCACGCTTAGACCCTCACTGAGAACAAGGAAAAACCTCGGGAGGGGCTGCTCAGAGAGGGATTCCCCCTACCAGCACGGCCAGGCGTGCAACGGGTGCTGAGGGCGGGAAAACGAAGATGAAAATGGAACATGAACAAAGTACACAGAAAAAAAAAACACAACGCGAGGATGCTCGGGTGAGCATTGCGGCTCGGTCAGCGTCGTCATAGGAGTGGGGGGGGGACCGTGAGGACGCCAACGCTGACCGGTGAAGCCACAGCCTGGAAACAGCTTAATTACAGCAGAAACAACTCATAACTACTTTCATCCCTGAACAAGCACGGCCATTGAGAGGGAAGGGGCGGGGGAGAGGAGAGGGGAGGAGGGGAATCACTCCTTTGCAGCCATATGACACCTTTAGGTAGAACATGACTACCCTCTGCTGGCCAACGAGAGGACCTACCTCCAAAACATGCCCTCCACCACTCACTGCTGTAGCTGTATCCTGCTGCAGCCTTGGAGCCTAGTCTGTTGCTAAAAAAAGTAAGCCCCTGAGTAAAATATGGTTTCAGAGTAAAACCTCCTGTTTGCATTGCCTGCCAGGAATGTAACTGAGATTATTTTTGTTGGACATTTTTTATGAACATTCACACTGTCCAATTGCAGCACGCATTAACTGGTACGCTAAAGCGCTCCAATTAATTGATATGAGACAAACACAAACGCTTGTCCTCAGAATGACTGTCTAATGTGCCATTAGATAGGAGACTAATGTTCATTTGATTTTTCCCATTTCCTCAGAGGAAAATGAAGATAACTGCATGCACCCGGCGGGCAAGTAAATTGTTGTTGCTCCTTCATGTACATCAGAAATCGGTGACATTTAAATCAAAGGGATAACAAGCGTGTTTGTGCTTTGGCTAATAGGTTATTTATCAGGGTGTCAGACACTTCATTCTCTGAATGATGAAGAAGAAATAACAGTGTACTCTGTCTATGTACTTATATTTGATGCTCTTGTGATATATTCTTTAGTTTTAAACTTTAGTGTCAAGCTAATCCTTGGCCTGTTTTAGTACTACAAATGAAGTATTTTCCTAATAACACTTTTAATATAATTCTGTGTTGTTCAATGTCCAGTTACTATGATTGAAAGTTTTAGAGAAAATCTGGTGTCACAGTGGCAAATCTCGTGTTTTGCAATTTATTCAAAATAACAACAAAAATAGATGAATTATTGATTCCTGTCATGAGTTTACCTTGATCATCTACTAGAGTGTTGAAAGAAAAATATTTTATTCTGTGACATAGATTTCCATAGCATGAAATCTGCTAATCCATCCATATGATTTGTTACAGTACATCACATTAATCATTAATTGCCTCTGGTGATATTTACTTTGTGTGACAGCCTCAATTCCCACATGAAGAGAAAACAAATGACACGATCATATGCTTTCCAGGTATATTTAATTGGCACAGTAAACACAATACGAAGTATTCAGTGCTCCAAAACACAAGCATCGGCTACCAAACGGAACACAAACAAAAAAGTGCAAAAACACACCATTTGGTAGACCTGACAAAAAAAAAGAAAGGAAAAGAAGTCTTACTTTGCAAAGCAGAAAAAAGTAATGGTAAGACCTTCAATAGTTAAAATAGATGTTTTCCTTTTTTCTTAGTTTAAACTTTATTTATATATTCATATATATTCTCTCTAATTCCAACGCACCGTTCCTTCTGTACAGGCAGCCTGCTCTGGGGCATCGACGAAAGGTTTGTGGTGGTCTCAACGGAGATACAGCAAATCTACTGCTGCCCTCTAACTGGTTGTGTGTCGATTTCAACAACTTTGAGATGGTCTGTCTGTGTGAAAGTCAGATTTAACTTTTCATTTGTCACCAATAAACAATTTCAAGAACAAAAGTGTCATTTGATATCTTGACAGGTCAAACGTGGCGGTTTTCACCTCGATTCTGCGCCACAGCAGAGCTCTGATTTATTCCTCGCATCAAGTAACTGAGTCAAAATGTGTTTGTAATTTTCAATACGGACTCAGATTTTTCATTCAAAAACACAAAACAACGTCATCGTTTGCAGTTAAGGGATTTCGGTCCCACAGTTAGGCAGAACGAGTGGCTGGTAAAGCAGGTGCAACATAAGATTTCCAGCTTAAAAAAAACAAACACAATCAAATAAAAAGCGAAATCTCTTCGACCCAACATCATTAAAAAAAATAAAAATAAAAAAAAGCAAAATAAAAACATTAAACTCACGTATGTGCCTTTTGAGAGAGGGAATCAGTGGACATAATTTCTCTACGATGAGAATCATTTATATTATGATCATAAAAACTCTCGAGTTGCCCTTAACAAACCTTAGCAACATTTTTGAACCTTTCACTAATACCACAGATAACATCAGCATCGTTCTCTCAGGTTTCAAACAGTGACGGGATAAAAACCCCAGTGAAGGCCCAAAATAGATAACTCTTGCCTTGTCTCGTATTTCAGTCACAGATATTAAGTGAAAATTTGTGTGGAAGTGGATCACAGTATACCTTCATATACAGTAGACAGTAGACGACGAACCATGCTCAGAACACAGCGGACATAAATCATAGTTTCATGGGTTTTATTTTGGATAAACTCTGTTGGTTGGACCGCGTGGAGACGATCACTGTAAACTAACAACCACTTGCGTTAGACAACTTATTACGTACATACTGTATATTTACAGTATAACAGATGCACAACACATTCATAACCTACGTATGCATAACATTGTTGGTTCCCTAACCGACAGTAACGAGATGTAAATTGGGGGGGGGGGGGGGGGGGGGGGGACACCGAGAGGAGATCGCTCATTCGCTGTTAAAAAAACGCAGGTAAACATGCTTTCTGAGACAACATGACACATCGGTTAGTGACAAAACCAAACAACAGAAAAAGACCTTCAAAGAAAAAAAAACGAACCACAGGCACAGAACCCCAAAAAAGGTGGCGTACAGGTTAAGTAAAAATATATGACCAGGCAATGGGGGGAGAGGGGGGGGGGGGTTAACTGAACAGAGAGGCCAGTAGCAGGGGGGGGGGTGGGGGAGGTGTGTATGCCGACGACACCCCCCCCCCCCCTTGTGGCTGTCAGGAGAGGGGCGAGGAGGAGACAGGGCAAGCATGCAGCACACCACAACGCTGAGAGGCCCCCTGCCCACGAGCTCACAACAGCCCCGACGGACACGCTTGGGGCCGCCTGAGGAGGGAGGGGAGGGGTTGTGGAGGTTGGGTGGGTGCGGGGGTGCGGGGGCGGGGGTGTGGTCAGAGAGAGGAACAGACACCAGTGACGGGATGCTGATGGTTGGGTGAGAGTGTCGGCGAGTGACGTGGAGCCACCCCTGCCCCCTTTCCCCTCCACTCGGTCCTGGATACCCGCCCCCCCAGGGTGGACCCTTGGATCATCGGTGTGATCGTGATCGTGTCATGGCGGGATTGTGTGTGGGACATGTACTGGACGTGAGGGGCTAAAACACACAATACCTTCACATGTGAGTCCCTCAGGTATTCATACACACCCGCAACATCAACCCCACTTACACACGGGATGATCACTAACCCAACCAGTCCCTCCTTTTCCAGTCGACTGAAACCTGCAAGTATGGAGCTGACCGTAGTGAGTGGAATGACTCGTAGATGGTTTCCGGGATGCTGGATGATTCCCTCGATGATGAGTGAGGAGTCTGCGTCTGTGACCCCGACAGACTCTCTCTCACACACACACACACACACACACACACACAAGGTTGGATGGAGGTGTTTGACGAGGGGGGCGTGGTTTCCTCCCTTGGGTCATCTGATGAAGGGGGGGGTGGGGGGGTCAGTGGCCTGCTGGGTGAAGTGTTCAGGTCACTTCCAGCTGGTCTCCATCCTGTCTCTGACCACACCTTGCCCTGTGTGTGTGTGTGTGTGTGTGTGTGTGTGTGTGTGTTGGGGCAAAGGTAAGGAGAAGGAGAAGCGGCCGGAAAGGCTGCTGTGGGGAGTTCAGAGCGAGGAAGCCAACAGCCGCTGTCATGACCACGCATGGTGCAAGCGTAGTTAGTGACACTGAGAAAGCAAAGCTTTGCCCAAAAACAATGACAACAAAATGATATCGTGGTCGTGTGCGGTTATTTCGTGTAGGTGTTAAGAATGGAAGGTTACGGGCGCTAAAATTGGGTGGATTTCTCTCATCGCTGCTTCACGTCAGAGAGGTTTTTTTTTTTGCAGAAGAATCGTAATACTACCATTTTTGTAACAGATTGGAAATTGAGATGCGTCATAATCAGCCTCCTTTTTTTTAAATTTTTTTTTAATTTTTAGACTCAGGTCATCTTTCACTTTCTCTCTCTGACTCTATGGGCATTTGAGGAACTTGGTGGTTTCTCCAAGGCTGCTTGCCCTGCCATTCCTCAGCCAGCCTCACACTTTTAGGAATCTGCAATTCAAAAAAAAGGAAATACAAACAAACAAAACAAAAAAATGACAAAAAAGAAAAGTTAGGCAGCTCTCGAGGAAATCAAGTAAAAGACAGCAACCCACATATTCAGATACAGAGAGAACGAAGACAACAGTAACTCGTATTAACCTATTAACCTATTTTCAAATGACAAATGATACTGTGGTGTCAGCACACTACTGTGAGTACTATGCGCATACCTGTGAGAGACCTCCAACACATAACAGGGACCTTCAACTAAGAACCTGTCGGCTTATTCCATTTTGGTTTTCATCTGTCATGAATGGACGTTTTTCTAAAAGCAGCCATTTTTGTTTCTCACAACATGCCGCGTCACATGTCGTGAAATATGCAGAAATAAAAATCCACAAATGCTGTAACATGCGCCGCATTTCAAGTCGGCCTCCGCAGAAATCACGGGAGGTTTGAAATGTGTGTTAAGTAAGAGCACTGATGTGAATGATCACGGGCACAACAAGAACCACACGCCGTGCCGGTAACAAGCCATCGACATAAAAGAAAAACTGTAAAAGTTCAGCAGGAACATTTTGTAATGAGAAAACTGACATCCAAAAGTCAATGGAAGTTTAAAATGAAGCTCAGTGCTAGCATTAGCATGGTGTAGACTAACTTATTCTAGCACTGAACTCATTGATAACACAGAGGCCGCACTCGGACCATGCTTTAAAAGGCACCGTACGCAGAGGCGGTGCCCCGGAGACCCATGCAAGAAACCACAACGCTTTAGCATCGCGACCAGCCCCAACATCTCGGGCCGTCCTCACCATGTAGCTCGGTACAGCTAACTCTCAGTCCTTTATTCCTCTACCACTGGCCTGGAAAGAAGGACCAGAACAGCCCAACACTATCATTACCAAAAGATGGATTACAAAAGAAGAAAAGACATTTTAAGGGGGTAAATTACTTCCTAATGTGAGTATCAATAATGTGAAAAGATGAATCCTTACTAGGGGACAGGGTAGTTATTTTCACAACTTAACTTTTTCATTATGTAACAGCACTATTAAACTACAGCATGCAACACTTCTGAGTGGGAGCAGTGAGTTTTTTTGTTTTTTTATTTTTATTATAGCCTAAAAAAATATTTTTTTCATATATTTTTCTTTACAGCAGACTTAAATTACATTTTCCTATTGCATAATTGCACAACTATCATGCTTTCCTATCAGGTACAGCAAGTGACCAGAACACAATCATTTGGGTGATTTTTCACTTGATGGTCATTGTTACTTCTAATGGTATATACATTCACAGAGTTGATTCATTAAAATGACTTAAAAATTTGATTGAGGTTGTGGGTCTGACTCTATAATAATAATAATAATAATAATAATAGATATTGTCAACTAGACCTCTGAGGGCTGTTGATTCATAACATTGGATTTGAGTGGAAAATGAAACAAGGTTATCTGAACTTTCAAGTCGTAACATATAAAAAAAAATAACAATGTAGTCAAGTACTGTGTTTTTAATATGTACAGCTGATAATTGTCAAAGGGTGATTGCTCCCATGATGTTGAGGTTTGGCTGGGGATGTCGTGCTGTGTTTTCTGGGACCACTAGGTGGCACTGCAGTGAGCATGAGGCAGTGAGCAGCATCCGCCTGGCTCAGCTACTTTACTTGCTTTCAATGTGTTTTCTTAGACAAATGATGTAGTAGAAGCTCAAGTACATTGTACATTAACACCTCATCTATTGACCCCAACTGTCCCAACTGTCGCGAGGCACAATGGACAAATCTGATTGGTCTATCCCCTCTGGGAGAGAGAGGATGTAGGGGTGCTCTCTGATCTGAACAACCAATAATTCCCCTGAATCTCCATAACTTTCGTCCACTACCATTTGCCTCACTCCCTCAGCAGGCGAATGACAATTTCGTGACAAACGATAACAGAAACACACTTGCTGAGTTAAATGTACGTCATAGCACCTTTGGCATTTGTTTCCAAAAAGACCTCAAGGTAGGATGTCGGGACATATCCCTCCTCGTCCTCGTTCCTGCGCACTCGTGTCCAGCCGTCCCCTTTGTCTTCCTCTATGACGTACAACAGCTCCCCCTCCGCCACCGAGATAGTACCCTCGTTATGACCTGGAAGAGGTGGGAGACAACAGAGAGACGGATTAGAGAATAAAGTGTCAGACGTCAACCTGGGACCACTACACCTGAACATCACACTCACAACAGTGGTACTGCATTAGCCTACATAGAGCGTGGGGAAACAAATAACTTCTGTCCAACAATATGATCGTTTTTACACTACATTTATATCACAAATGTGCTGCATCAACCAAAATATGTGCTGGACCAAGTCTTGGCACTCCCAGATCCTACTCAGACCTGCAGACCTGACACTTCCTGCCTTGACTAAGAGTTATGTGGTGGGTCAAAGGTTCAGTCCATTATCTTTCTTTTTTTTTGCCATCAGCTTATTTGATTTCTACACTTCCCTGGCAAGCTACTGACTGTGTGCCAATCATAAGAGGTGTCCTTAAGTTATTGCCAAAAAAAAACAACTTTGTTCAGCAGTTGTTAAATATCTAGCTAAAATGTACAGTCATTAGTTACGTGATGCTAAGTAATGCATTAATTGTTAACATATTATTTAGATGTTATTGTCCCATAGATATTAGAAGGCTTCTCCTCTTTCAACTGTGAGAAGAACTGATCTTTTTCCTCTGGGGACTCCTCTGGGGACCCCTCAACACTTCCCTCCAAGGGAAGTGAACAGCATTTATCATATCCCTCACAGACATATCATGGCCCTTTTCCAACTCCCACTAAGAAATTCCTAGATTTCTCTCCACGCTCTTCCCAGAAATGTTAGGGATCCTCTCCTCACTTTTCTTCAAAGAGGCCAGACCCCCCACCCTCCTCCTCATTCAGAGTTCCCAAATTCCTCCACCCTATTTCCAGACATGTCAGGTTCCCCCTCCACACGTCTCCAGACATGTCAGGTCCCTCCCAACCCTATATCCAGAGCTGTAAAATTCCTTGTCCAAATTTCCAGAAATAGCCAGTCCAAGATGCCCCCTCCCCACAACCGCCCCACCCCAAGACAAGAGGTTCCAGGTCCCTCCAACTTGCATGATTCCTATCCTATGTCAGCCAGCATATCTGCTTGCAGAGACTAGCTCCCACTACCTGACCCCATTCATCCGATTTCCTCCCTGCGCTGCTTCGTCTCACTTCACTGCATGCATCAGCAATACTTCATCAAACTCAGTGTTTCCCAACCCATGCATGCCTACAGATATCCCTTTGACTCTTTAACGTTTGCAGAGGTTGCAGCTAAAGTGCTTCCTTCTGAGGTCCGTAGCATCACAGAAGTACATTTATCATGTTAGTTCCTCCAAAAGATCCTCAAATGCTCTTTCCTGGTGCATGACTAGACCATCAAGTTTGTACCCCAGTAGATAAAGGATCAAAACTTATATCTGTAAATAAGATATATGCAAGAGCTTCCAGTCTAGTGGGTTTGAGTCTTCTCATTCCCAGTATCTTCGATTGCCGTTACCTTCAAAGGGATACAGGGCTTTGCAGGTGCCGATGGTAGGTAGGGCCTCCTCATCGTCAAACTCATCATCGAACTCCGGCGTGCTGGAGGTGGGGATGGGGTTGGGGTTGGGCATGGGCTTGGCTTTGACCTGAGTCTCTGAATTCTGCTCCTCCGTGTAACTGCCATCCGGGCTGCTCAAGGGCCAACACACACACACACAACAGCTATACAGTAAAAACAGACATCTTTTTTTGGCCGAAAACACTCATTCTCGGTATAAATATAGAGCAAAGATATGCTTGTATGTATGACTGATGTGTCTGACGAGTGTGTGTGTGTGTGTGTGTGTGTGTGTCCAATGGGCTGTGAGAGTGTACCATACCTCTCTCTGTCCTGAGCACAGTTGTTGCCCACTGATGTGTTGTTCTGGGTTTCATAGAGTCCACTTTGTCTCCGGTTAGTATCACTCTTGGATGGCATCCTTCCCTCCACCTCTGCTAACCAGCCCTGAAACACACACCGTCATTGTGTACATCAATTAAGGGTTTATGGATTCATTTCCAACGCTATGGAATATTTTTTGTCTCTCACATTTGGAAGAACCTCACACTCTCAGTCTGTTTGCCGTTTATTTACAGGGTTAATCTAGACCGTTGCTGTGGGACTCCTCTCTTCCTTGCACAGAGCTGGAGCAAACAGCTGGCTGCCTCAGCAGCAGCAGCATGTTCTCCTAATAAGGAAGGGTAGCAGGCTTCTTTTGAACTCCCCCCAGCAGAAGACGTCTGTTTGAACTTCTCATTATTTACCGTCTTAGATAAACCAAACATGGTTGCTTTGCCAAGACTAACACTTTCAGGGCACGGCATGCAACTCACCTCAAATTTCTGCACGTCAAACTGGAGCTTCTCGATATTCTGCTCCAACTCTGCTAGCCGGGGGTCCACGCTCGCAGGATCTCCCATCTGAGGGTTCTTCACATAGACGTCTTTCATCTTAGTGAGGGCATCCCTAGAAGGGCGAAAATAGTAACATCAGTACTGTTGATGTCAATAGGCCTATGTTGTATATATGAAGGGCTGAACATGAATTTCATTTTCCAAATACTGGAGGGGAAAGTCAGCTGATGGTACCTCTGGTCCATCTCTTTTTGAATGTCCTTGTTCAGTTCATCTATCTTGCCCTGCAGCTTCTTCCTCCTCTGCTCCGGGGGCAGGTGGCTGAAGTCCTCTGGTCCGGAGCCCTGAGAGAGACAGGGAGGATGGGGAGAAAAAGGTAGAAAGGAGTAGCAAAAAAAAAAGAGGAGAGAGAGAGAAAGGATAAGATACAGAAGAGCAACTTTTCTGATCGTTCAGTGCTTTTTGCGTCGGGACATATTCAAGTATATCTCAGGTACCGGCAAACAAAAAATGTATTCCTACTATTTTATTTAGGTGCAGTATCCGCTTTTACTGTAAACCCTGCAAACCACTAATGGATCGAGCCTGGATAAAGAGCGCTCTTGCTCTGACCACACAATTCAACTGAAGGAGCTACTGCAGCCCCCTCTCTAACACACACTCATTCAGACATGGGATGTTTGTCTGAGACCTTTCGCCTGTTCAGCCCCAAGCGCATCTACCAGTAAATGTACAGAAAATATAATAACATATTAGCTACATCCCATTACTCATGTGTTATTGTGATATGTGCTGGCTAATGGATACATTGGACTGTTCTCCATCAGGACCGCGTGTTCTTAAAAGGAAGCTTGTGTGAGTAAAGAGGCCTTGGCAGGCCAGGGAAGGATCATATTTCCTGATGTGAAAGTTTCCAGTCTGTTACACTGAACTGATGAGTCATATTGCTCGGCAGTCTCTCAAAAAATGCTGTAGCCGTATTGCATCAGTATCCTGAGGTTTGCTATCGGATACTACTCTGTGGTTGGGTTTTTGTCTGGAAAAAAAACTGTACATGATAACAGGTAAACCTATATTTTGTCACTGCACTGCAGTGTCAGCACCGACAATGAGGACACTTTGAAATAAGCTTGTATCGGCTGCATGGCGCTTGGACTGGATAGGTCAGGGTTGCCGCTAGATCGTTATTGCTTTGGGACACGGCGGCACCGAAGGACGTACTGTAGGTGCTATAGGCTTGAGGTCGGTTGAGGCTAACTGCACTTAAGCCAGGTCAAACACAGCAGCTGGTCGGCCCCCCTTACCCTTTCTCCCCGTAGTACCACCCAACACTTACCAGGCATGCAACACAACAAAGAGCCGCCAATCATCATGCATTGACACATGCATCCCTTAACAATGACAAGCTACGTTGAGTATCAGAAACATTCAACGTAGCTCAAAACTGGTTAAAACAGTATTATCTACGTACGATGTCAGATTGACACTCATGTAATTAAATTATAGATGATTAGACTTTATCAAAGAGGACTAAACTACATCTATTGACTAACACAGTTGATTTATTCTTTGGGTTATAATTAATTTAGGAATGAAAAATAATTGCAAATTGATTGTTCTGTATAATATCACACAGATACGTTAAACCCAAATGATTAAGTCGAATCATAGCTTAGGTTAAACCTAAAAAAATATGTTTTTATTATCTATCTGAGAAAATATCGCAGAATAGTAGATAATCCTCTGCGGAGGCTTGCCTTTGTACGCTTTTCATCCATTAGTATCAAAGAAATAGCAATTTCAACCTTGAACTTCTTGATTTCTTCAACTGAATAAGCCTCTACTGAAACCGGCATGCAGCGTAAAAAGACACGTGTGAGCAACTACTACAAAAGAGATTTGATTCTAACAAGCACAAGAACATACAGAGTTATCGAGACAAGAAGGACTACGGGACATGACTACGAGACAGACAGAGAGAACATAGAGTAAATCTGATCACCTCAATGAGATTCCGGACGTTGGAATTGAGTGTGATCTGCACCACAGAGACCACAGACACAGTTGGGAGAGACGTGACAGAACACAACCACAACATAAACACAAACAAACAAAACAAAATAACATACAAATGAGACAATATGAGTCCGAAATCCATCGCTGGGCCACAGCAAGATAAATAAATTAATAAGTTGAGACAAAAATAAGGGCAAAAATAAAAACAGAAAACGCCGTACCAAAACAAAACAAAACAAAACAAAAAAAACGTTATTCACACTGTGTTACTGGGAGAACGTGACATGCGTGCTATGGTCATGCCGCTACAATCGTGCGGTTATACGGTCATGCTTACCAGCTTGAGAGAAAGCTTCACGGAGGGGGAGGGGGGGAGAGAAGAGAGAAATGGCGAGGAGCAGGAGGGAGAAAGAGACAACAGACAAAAGTCAACATCAGAAGAATACAAAGAGCATTTGGTAATTTGGTCAATTTTTACACGCACTTTGATGATGAGAAAGCTTGTCAAACTTCACCATTTAACGAAAAGAGGGCATACTGTAGGGGAATTGAACTGCGTGGAAAAGCAGTTATTTATATGCTATATTGCAGAGCACCTGCTCTTTTCTAATCTGGTGAAGTCTAACATTTCTGGTATGATGGGTTAATGAAAAATGTCAAAAGGCCAACCCACTAGTCTACTGCACAAGCATGATGTAAAGAATGAGAGTAAAATTAGGGGAAGACAGTGGAGAGGAATGTAAAGAAAGAAGTAGAGCGGGATGTGACGGGGATGGATGTACCCCCTTACTTCTTAATGCCTCTTCCCTTGCCATTACAATGACAGACAAGAGACAGCAGAGGGCGCCATAAGCATGTATCACAATAAGCAGATGTTTAGTTGACATGGAGGCAGATACACAGACAGGTTGTTCCCCCGCTTCAATACCGAACCATCAAAACTCACCTCAACAATACTGTCACTAAGAAACGTCTACACACGTCAGGGCCTATGATGCACTTCAATAAATGGTGAAACAAGGATTAACCATTGAATAAAATGCAATTCTGGGAACATTTGAGTGGGAAAAAAAAAGAAACTGCTTAAATAGTTTTGATTTAACAGCTTAGGTGTTCGACTTGGGGAGGATAGATTATTATTTTTCTGAATACAAAGAAGAGAGTAGGTTAACGTTGGTGGGGCTGAAGCACATGACCTGTAATCCTGTTATGAGACTCTGGAGCACTCAGGAGCTCCACTCACTTTTAGTCCACTAATCGAGTCATCCACCTGGAAGGGCCTGCAACAGGCCTCGCTATGGCGCGTTATGACCCCTCCCCCAATAGCTGTCACCTTTCCTCTCTGAGAAGCCTTACTAATTCAATTACTATTACAATTACTGAGAAGCACACTAATTCTAACGAGCCTATTTCGCTCAAGACGTTTGTATTGCTGTGGTTTGGGGTCCAATTTGGGCCTTGTGTCTATTTCTAGTGGGTCCTCAGACAATTATATTTTCATCAGCCTGGGTCTGAGAGCAATTCTGACTACTCCATTTAGGTCTTGGCATGAAAAAGTAAAAGAAAAACTGGTTCACGGCGTGTTTGAGCAAGAGCGTTTCCGACCATTCAGACAGACAGATATATACAGGTATATAAATGGTCCTTTCAGACAGGTAACACAGCCATGACACACCAGCACAGAGAAAGCCCTGAGGGGTGAATTCTGGGTGTTGTAAGCCGAACCCCCAATCCAAAGTGTTACCAACACCTCACCTCATGTTCCACCCGCTTGATTTCAAACAGCGAGGAAGGGTGATTGCTGGGTAGGATGAATAGCATCCGCCGCAATCCCCGCATCCTCAGGTGCTTGTGACACTTTGCGAATTGACCCCTAAAAGATGCTCGGCGGAGGAGGTCTGAAACGGCCGCGCAGGGGGGGGGGTTTGGGGAGGACACCGTGGGTAGCGACACGAAACCTCAAGCTGATATGTGGGGAATGTGGAATGAAGTCATCATTTTCTCTGATCATTTGACTCCTTTCTGGCATGGTGTCAGAGCCATGTGATCAATACTGAGCCAGGCACAGACACTAGCCTCCTTTGTGAAGCAATTATAAAAGCGCCGCAATGATTCAACGCACAAACTCCTTAGATAGAGGCTGAATGTGTCGAAATGATATATAGATTTTGTGGATGTCTATATTATTATTGTTATCATTAATGAGACTACTGTCTGTGTTTTACATGGCTTTTACCAGTCACACACACACACACGCTACTATTCACTCACACGCTCACAGAAACACACACACACACACACACACATACGCACGCTCCCCATCATACACACTTACAACATATTGCCTGGCCTCGAAAGCGTACGTGGGCCGGCCCAGAGTCCTCTTCATGAGCTCTTTGTGATAAATGAGCGAGCGCGGTGATTGCTGCTGCGGTGGTCGTCAGAGAGAACACAGCTCCGTCAATTACTGCTCACGTACACTAACGAGAAAACAGCTTGCTGGCTTAAGCCCTTACCAACTGTTGCACTTTTACCACTCTCAATTTCACTCCCGAACACACCCACTTTATCTTATACGTGCGCACAACACACACACACACACAATCACTCTCACTCACACACACACACACGGTGACTGTTGGTGGATTAGAGGGCTAATATGCACAAGGGCTCTCCCCCAGGCTCCTGCAGGGTGAGACATCCCTCTACTGTGCAGGCTCAGAGAGAGACAACACCCCACCTCCACCTCGTCTAATCCCTAACATGGAACTATACTCACTACTCTCACTGCAGGAGGTGGGAGAGAAATAAAACGTAAATATGGGCGTGTATAATACTAGGCTTTATTAACTCTTTCAAAATAAAAGTCTTCCATCTCACAATGACTATAGAGGTGGAGCTAGATGACTGGGGAGTTGCTCTGGCTCTCTACCAGCAGCTGATCTGAGGCATTAGCCCATATCATCTGTGCCAATGAGGCAGAAAGGGGGGCTGCTGTCCCTAAAGAGACTCGTTGCTGTTTTACTGGGTTAAACCATCTAGATCTTCTGTTTCTTTTCTCGGTATGTGGTAGATTTACTCCTAAAAGAAAGCAAAAACATTGTAAACTTGTAATCTAAGTCAAAACAACATCTATATACATGGAGAAAACAAACAGGTTACTGTCATGGGGTATGAAAAGGAGTGCAAATTCATTCAAATGAAGCCTTTTATTCTCCCAACGGGTTTCGCTGTCAACGTAATGAGATATGATGGTATGAACATCTTCGGAGAAACGTGTCTGGTACAGCAATAAAAAAATGAACTCCATTCAACCTTTGAATTGTTTTTCTTCTCTTGCCATGAAATGTTAGCGTAAGGTCAAAACTGAAATCTTTTCGATCTACGTACGGTCAAAAACAATGCATTTGATTTAGCTCGCCGCAGTTTTTTATCTGTCTTTTGGAGAGCTGTTTCAGCACTTCCTCTTTCAGAAACATGCACTTCCTGTTAGATCACTCCAGCTTTAGAAAAAATATACACTTCCTCCTTCTGCTGACCTTGATCATTTCCTCTACGATATGCTCACACACCACTTTGCACCGTATTGTTCTTTTGCTTTTTCAGACGTCATTTTAGAGCCGATCTATAGAAATACTTTACTCTGAGTGACTGTCGCCCTTTAGAAACGCGAGTATAAACACACTATATTTGCAGGGGTCCGGAAGGAACACGTGAGGAGCCGCCCATTCCTGAGGTCACGGAGAACTGGAGGGTGAACTGCATCGTGGGCGGGCATGCGGAGACCCGGCCCAGCCTAGGATACAGATTGGATATTAGAATAGAAACTGGTGATGACACCCAACAGGACCCTGGGGAGGTGGTGCTGATAAAGAGGCTGTGTAAAGCCGACCCTCCGGGAAGCCTTCTATTATTACTCTCCTGGCCATCTCACTCCACACAGAGTGACTCAATCAGCCTACATCACGCTGCTGCCATATCCGCTACCTATCACTTCATGCATTATTGGGGTTACTGCCAGATTTTATGGGCTCTTCCTGTCATGTGCAAGGAAAGTAATCTGCCTCCAGCAAAGACTGCGGAAGAAGTGCGCTGGGAGCAACTGCTATCTCCATGCCACTGCCAAGACTGCTCAGGCATCTTGATCATTTCTGTCAAGGGGGAAGATTGGTGAGAAGGGGCTGTCAATGTGGGCGTAGTGTTAATATGAAAAATGAAGGAACAGGGTGGAGAGTGTGTTGGTGTGACAGAGAGGTACCATGGATTCACAGTTATGCACTATAGAAGCATGCTGGAGAAGCAGAAAGAGGCAGAGCACTGTATGAGCGAAGGCGAGAGGCCCGCAACCCGGATTCAATTTGTTTTGTCTTTTTAAGGTCATTTTATTTTGAAAAGCTATAAAAGCAAACTGGAGGCTGTGATGGGAGAAAAGGCCCAACTATTTTCTTATTGTGGTCACATTGCCTACATGTAGATGTATTCAGTTATTGGTAATGGAGACAATGTTATTGGAATCACATGCTATGACACGTCTTCATGATAAGACCATGTAGGCAGTAGGACCGCTGTAACAGGTGTCAGACTTTTGGGCCAATCAGAGCGTGAGTAGTTATTGCCTTCATATTAGTTCACCCATACAGTGGTGCAGGTACAGAGCTCAGAGATACAGGTGCACACACACACACACACACACACAGACATACACATACACACACACACACACACACGCGCACACATGCACAGAGCTGCTGCGAACACACACACACTTACCCCTCGCCTCAGGCTCCGGAGGCAGTGCATTTTGGGTTTGGAGGTCATGAAGTCGTTGAGGCGGTGGGAGAGGGGCTCCTTGTGCTGCTTGGGAGACTGGGGGTCGTTGGGAACAGCAGAGGGTGAGGGCGGGGACGAGGCTGGGGGGGCGGGGGGGGGGCTGGTGGGGGGACGTTAACAGGGACATAAGCTACCAGTAAGAGAGGGAGCCGTGACGGAGAGAGAAAAGGAGGAAAAATATAGAAGAAGGGGGGCAAGAATTAAACAAAAAAAGGAGGAGGGAACACAAAACGAAATGAATAAGCCTCCTACGAGTATTAAAAATAAACAGGTGACACAAAACCCAAACAGAACACAAAAGACAACCGGAGGGAATATCGGACCTAATGTTTCAGTTGTTAGGTTGTTGTGGGAAAACGGTCAAACACTGAAAAAGTGACAAAAAGAAGACGAGGAACAGGGGGAGTCAGAAGCTTAAAAGCAAGCGGTTGCAACCAGGCAGCGGTTTCACTCAAAGCACATGCAGTCTTCCATTTTAGACTTGTTTTCTTTTTGCTCGACCTCGTCGCGAGAGAGAGAGAGAGCACGAGAAATCCACCGTGACCCCCAGGATGTCAGCGGCCGAGTTTGAGGTCATCATCAGAGAGAAACTTGTCGTTGTCCTACGACACTCGACCGCTTCACTCGCAACCCAGTGGTGCGGCAGGTAAGAGAACCGTAACGCAACGCTTGCGTGACGGCGAGATTCACACACGCTTCTTTTGAACCAAAGAAGTGAAGAGATGGTCGACAGATCAACCGGCGGCTCCGGAGGAATACTGTCTGGAATTCACTAAGGAATTCTGCTTGGACTATCGAGGCAATGGGATCATTTCTGGAGCGATTGATAAAACACTTGCACAGTATTCTGGCATGTCAATCAATTTATAGTGATCTTGAAGATGGAGAAAGCCATGACCTCTGTGTGATGCATCTGTGCATGTGTGTGTGTGTGTGTGTGTGTGTGTGTAAATATCTCTCTGTGCTCCTAAACACTAAAGGTAATTCACCCTGAGTCCGTATCCCTTATTTTGGGGGATTTCACACACGTCGACAGGATGAGTCAAAACACCGCACACGCAAATACGCTGGGGATTCTCAACTTTCATGTCCGTCAGCCTCTATCTCATACACACCCAATCACCCACTCACTCAACCCCCCCACCCCCAGGTGATCTAATTCGGTACAAACAACGCCGCCCACCCCACCCCACCCCCACCACCTCAGCGACCACCTTTTGCTGTTTAAGAAGCAGGAGATTGAAGGAGGCCATTCCAGGCTGATCCAGACCCAGTCAGTCAGTCAAGGGAAGAATGGTGAGGGGAGACGTGTTATTTCAGGTGTGACAGCCGAGTCCGTCCGCAGAAGTGAAGGTAAGAGATGCGTTAGTGTGTTAACGTTAACAGAAGGTGGGGAGGCTCCACATCCAGTGAGGGTGAACTGCCAGTGATTGACCAGCGAGGGGGGGGGGGGGAGAAAAGGAAACGGGTGGCAAATAATAACAACAAAGCTAACAGTGAACTAGCAACACATTTCTTCAACTGAAAAGAAGTCAACAAAAGGTCATGATCTGGATGAAAATGAAATTCAACGAAATACATACCGGGTATTAACAATGTAACAGATACTAACAACGAAACATTGGAGACATATTTTTCTGCACAAGAGACCAACGCTACCAACTGAACACGACACACCCTAAACCCCGCCCCCCCCCACCACCCCTCCATCCCAACCCACAATAAACACCTCCAAGTGTAGCTTGACCACCAAACAAGGAAACTCTTCCAGAATGAAAATGAAATGGATTCCTGCGCTGAAGCCAGCGAGGCTTTTCGTACCGTACGTTCGAGTACGAATGCGAGTGTGTGTGTGTGTGTGTGTGTGTGCGTGTGTGTGTGTTGAGCGGGCGTTCATGTGTTACCTTGTTCTTGTTCTTAATGAAAGGCCACAGTTTGCCCTTGCTCTTGCCGCCCGGCTTCTCCTTGACCTCCCTGGAGTTGGACAGGCTGGTTTCAGACGCCGTCCTCTTCATGGCCTGGCCGTAGTCCTCGAAGTCCACGTCCCCCGGGGGCTCGAACCCCGACTTGTACGACTCCACCACCTGCTTCGAGTCCTAATGGGGGGGGCGGGGGGGGGGGGCAGAGGTCACGGCAATCAACGTCAGCCTTATGTTTGCTGTATCCTTGATCATTTTTTTATTTTTTTTTAAATCTATATCTTGATTGGAAACATGAACGGTAAAGCAATGAGTAAAAAAGGGGGGGGGGGGGGGGGGACCTCCCTGCACCCTGCAGTTCTCCTGTTTGTTGAGTCTGTCCAACTAATCAGGAGGTCTGGAGATAACAAGCCAGAAACAACAGCGGCCTGGTGACTCACTTGTTTATATTGGGTTTTTTTCCGTTAACAGCTCATCAGCGTATCACAAAGCGCTGCAGGAGAGGCAGAAAGGCTGTTCTTTATTCAGTTTGACCGGGGGGGGGAAGAGGGAAGGGGAAAAGACCTAAATCTGTCAGGTCGGGGAGCTACGGCGAAAAAACAGTAGAGGTCGGGGCACAGCCGGGTGCCTCGTCACGACGCAGGAAAAAGCACATCAATCACGCACGCTGACTATCTGAACCGATAAGGGCAGGAGGGTCCGGTTCAAGGGTTTAGGGCTCAGGGGGTCAACGCTCCGCTGCTGTGCAAGGGGTATACTTAGAGAGAGAGAGGAAGGCAGGGATGGAGAGAGGAGGAGGAGAGAGGGAGGAGCGTGTGATCTGTTATTCCCCCCCCGCCGTTGTTTACTGCAACAGCTAGTCGGGCCTAAGTCATCTCCCTGGAGCTCGTCCATGCACGCGTCCCGGGGGGATTTTTTTTTGTGTGAAAAGAAAGGCAGGCAGCCAACGTGAGGCATCCCGATATATCATACTGCTCGTTTTCTCTTACAAGCGCTAAGCTAATGTGGCCATCCATTTCGGTGAAGTCATACGGTACGAAGGCACGGGGGACCCTGAGATGCGGAGAGACTGAAAAGACAAAGCATCTCAGGATAGTCGACTGGAGTGAATCGGTGCGATCTGAACTTTCCTCTCCTGCCGTGCAAAGAGGGGAGGGACTGATCGGTATAGTGAGTGAGTGAGTCAGTGAGTGAGTCAGTGAGTGAGTCAGAGAGCGAGAACATGCGCACGTGTACGTTCGCCCGTGTACTCACGGTCTTGGGCTCGATGGACTCGGCTCCTTTCGTCATGCCGTCTAAACATTTCCCCACGATGGGCAGCACTTGGCGGTCCACCTCCGCGAACGTCTTCATGCACACTCCTATCCTCTCGATTCTTTTCTCCTCCATCTCCTGGAGTTTCTTCACGTTTCGAAAAACACAAGGCACATTCGCAGGTGAATACATCAAGGCGATACATCGTGGGAATGAGTTGTGTGACGGGTATTTGCGCGGTATCTGTTGCAAGTTACCTGGAATATGTTGGGGATGACTGTGTAGTAATGCTGATTCTGCTCCTGGTTGAACTTTTGCAGGTAGGAGGAGTACTCGTTCTTACTGTCAGTGGCCATCTGGTGCCTCATCTGAGCTTGCTGCCGCGCCTTGGGGACAGAAACACACAAAACACGCACGTCACACACACACACATACATGCTCTGCTTGCAAATCCTCAGTGTCCCATAAACAACACACACACACACACACACACACACACATATGGGCTTACACATAGGAGCACACCTGAAAAACATACATGAGCGGACACGTTTGTGCATGTAAGCACACGCACTCATGCATGCACGTGGACGCACACAAACCTACGCGCACACACACACACACACACACACACACAAACACGAGCACAGGTGCAAATCCAAGTTGGGCAGCAGCAACAGCCACTGGGATGTTTGTGGACCAGAACAAACACATACATCGTGGAGGGATTTGGATTTGTTTCCCCACCCAGTCTGGCCTCTCTCTGCTGTCGATAATGTTGATTATTTTAAGCTAGCTCGGAGAGAAGGCAGGCAGTCAGGAAAGCAGCATGAGCAGCATGAGCAGCCTATTAGAGATCCATGGCAAGCAGATGGAGACGGGATTATCTCAGCCAGACAGCATGTGGCGTGTGTATGTGTGTGTGTGTGTGTGTGTGTGTGTGTGTGTGTAGTGTGTATTTGAGTGTGTTTTGGTGGGTGGGTGTGGGTGTGTGTGGGTGTGTATCTAGCTACTCATATCTGTCTCCTCTCTCTACCAGTTCTTAACTACCTCAGGCCAGTCCGCCCACAGTGGAAATAATGCAGCCAATACTCCCAATGTCCACTAAATGCCTGCAATTTCAACATATCTCAAGCTAATAGCAGGTTTACCCACTGCTCCTCTACTCACGCTGCCACTAAGGGTACTGACACTGAATATATATACACAGAATAAACAGGAATAACATATTGGTGTGTAGGGCCGTAGATGGAACAGTCCTGAGGGGAGCGTATGAAGGACTTTTTACCTACACAACAGACTGGGTTTTTATTATATTATATTATATCTCTGTCAGTTTCTCTCTGCCCCTCTCTTTCACACACACACACACACACACACACACATATATATATATATATATATATGTACACACACACATATAAGATAGATGAGATAGCAGAAGAAAAGGAGGACATCCCACAGCGGGGATGCTCATCAGACACACAGATGCGTTATTTCCAGCGCAGGAGGTATGACAGACAATGCCTCGGTGGAAAAATGACATTCACAGCCTGCAAAAAGAGAAATGAGAAATCCAGAAAGAAAGAAAAGAAAGCGCAAAAGCACATGCGAAATTTTCTGCCGTCTCGGTCTCGGTTCCCGTGCCGGCCCGCGGCACCGTCGAGCCTGTGCGAGCTTGCGTGCATGCGTTTACGTATATGCGCTATGCTTGTGTGCGGATGCATGCACCGCGCTGTCTAGAAGTGTTGAGACGAGATGAGGGTACACAACATCACCATGGCAACCTGGCCAGATAACAAAACGTCTACACAGGCTGCTTTCCCCATCACATCCTGTTGACAGTTCCTGGAAATCAGCAGCAGCTAACCTTCTCTCTCTCTCTCTCTCTGTCTCTCTCTCTCTCTCTCTCTCTGTCTCTCTCTCTGTCTCTCTCTCTCTCTCTCTGTCTCTCTCTGTCTCTCTATCTACGTACTGTACGTGTCTATGTGACATGGTTTAGATTGAAACCTTCTTAGGTAACATTTTAGAGGAAATACAGAAAAAACATGATTTGGTTGCTTAGCTACAAACTGAATGTGTCAGAGGGAGTACTCCTCTCTGACTGAATAATAACATGTTGTAAGATAAAAATTGTAGATAATAGTAATGCAGACAAGAGACATATATTATGCCGTAAGATGCATAATATTTCATCACTGAACAGGAATTGAGAATGAACAACGAGAAACAAAATGAAAATGAGAATGAAAGTGAGAATGAAATCACTTCACACACAATGTTCAGCCTTTGTCACAGCTTGTTTTTTGTCACACGATAAACCTCTGTGAGTGAGACAGTGGTCAGTAGGAGACAAGGGAGGCAAGCCGCATGGTCAGACAGGACAGGCGTGTTAGAGAGACCTGCTCGTGGCAGTGTATCAGACGCTAGACAGTGTGTTCCCACAGATATAACAGATTCCCTGTCCACTGGACCTACCTTGTGGGAACTTCGCTTCAAGGCATGGCAAAAAATAAATACACAAAGAACACACAAACAAACAAAAAGCATTGTTAGCCGTTTCCAGCTAAACAAGAAGCTGCCATAAGATGCACTTCCTGGACCGCCAGGCATGACACCGCTCAAAACGCTCAGATCAGGGGAAACAAACACTGACAGAAGACAGAACCACTAGGGCACTGGCATTGTAAACCACCGTCTTAAACTATCAGGAAGCAGAGAGAGAGGGGCTAAGTGGTGCCTTCCCCTTTCTCCCGTGCTTTACGACTGAGGATCTCCACAATGGGAAAGTCAGTGAATGTCTCGCAGAACTGTAACAGGCCTTGTGGATATCTGGGCCGTGAATCCAAACCTCAAATTGAGGGGTTTGTCTGCCAGTGGAGGATAGGGAGCAGGTTTTTGCAGCTGCAAAGCAAAACCGCAAGACCTCAGCTTGACAAACTGCAGTTTCTTTGCATTACCGGTGACTGGGAGATACACATAGGAGACAAAGCTATGCGGAGTATTGGCAGCTTTGTTTTATATTGCTAGTAATAATCTGGATAAAACGATTTAAAAATTTCCCCCATTAAATGATCAAATCCTAAGAGGTGACCTTTAGTCACAGACACACACAGACACAAATACACACACAAATGTGCCTACAAACGTGCACAGGACCTATCTTGGTCTCTCAAGTTTAACCTTTCTCTTTCTTTCTTTCTTTCTTTCTTTCTTTCACTCTCTCTCTCTCTCTCTCTCTCTTTCCTTCCCTCTATGCACATGTCCCTCTCAGACAAAGTCAAGGCAATAACCATGACTAAAACTCAAATCAACACTAGGTTGAGGTTGTGACATGCCATCTCTTCTGGTGATGTAATACTCAGAGGCCTCCTAAATAACAGCGGGAACATGTCTCTGCAAAGAAAAAGCACATGGAGACATGCTATGTGCTTTTTTTTCCTATCATCTGGTCTATTAAAAATAAATACAACGCTCATTCCTGAACGAGAATGAACTGTGTTTAATATTTGACGTGATGAAATGACATTTGTAATCATAACTGTGTCCAAAACGTTTCTAAACAGCCTCAATCTACTCTACATGCAAGTGAGCAAGCCAAGTGATGAGGCCTCTTAGGTCATATAAGCTGAACTGACCCAATACGCCCACAGACAAAACTGACGGACAAATATACAGATAGAAGGAAGCACACACACACACACACACACACACACACACACACACACACAGATCCTCTCTCACAACTGATATATAACAGAAAGCAGACAAGTATGAAATACCTGTTAGAAAAACAAACTTGAGAAGAAATTACAGCAGAAATTACAAAAAGCTTCGTGAAAAAAATCCAATTAACTCCCACAGTCACTTGAGAATGAAGAAATCTATTCATTTCTATTTTAGTTCGTTTATTTCTAAAGAAGAATAACCGAATAGAATAAATAATCAAATCATAGTACAGCTAATAAATGCTAATCGTGCTAACAATGGCAAACAGGGCTAGATACTGAAAAGCATGCAGATACATTATGACTATATAGGTACATCGCTGTGGGTGCCACTGTGTGTGATCATGTGGTCTGCATGAGGAGCTTTACATGAGGATGGATGTGCATGAGTTTCAAAGTTGCCTTCACTGACTGTGTGCATCCGTACTGAGGTTATCAGTCATTAAAGAGCTGTTCCACTCGCAGCGCTGAAGCTCAACGAGAGCAAAAGTCACAGCGATGTTTCATTTCCTTACATTCAATTCTGTGTAACATGCAAGTCTTTCATGAAACTGTTTTTTTATACTTGCTGGTTTTCAATGGAATATCTGTAATCAGAGACAACACCAGTCCTGTTTCCAGACTTGTTTGTGTGTGTGTGTGTGTGTAACTAGGCTGATATGCCCAGTCTTTCCAGTTGAGTACAGTGTTAGCCTGGGCCCATTGTGGCTCTTTGGCGTTACGTGCAGCGTGACAGAAAGGCTCCTTATTCAGGCCTATAGTTGCATAATAATCGGGTCTGAACCATGTCGACTCTCTGAGCCGGCTCTGCTCCGACTGCTGCTGATGAAGCAGCAGCACGCGCCGATGACCCGTGATGCCTTGCGGGCGTGGGATCTGTGCGGGTCCAAGGCTGTGATGATGTCAAAGGCTATCCTAATTGATTATGCCAACAGGAAATGACATCAGCCACGGCCCCAGAGCCTTGGCTACAACTCAACTCTCGATCACTGCGGGTGTGGATGTAGTGGTGAGGATGGACGGGCGGGAACAGACACATTTAGATCCTTCAAAGGAGGGACAACTCGACATGAAAGGGCAAAGCTAACATGTACAAACCAACACACACACACACACATGCACACATACAGTTGCCAAGTCCCATACAACAGAGTAGCGTGGCCAGCGGCTGCTCTACAGTGATAATGGGGAATCAGTGGTGCTATCGGCCCTGTGAAGCGGCAGATTGTCGTGCTGCTACGACAATGCCAGCCTTTACACACAGCCCCGGCGTCAAACACAAGCTCGCCGACTCCGTGTCGTCACCCGGGCTCGGCAGAAAGAAGAGTCGGGGCTGAGAGGAAAGGGGAAAAAAAAACGAGAAGAAAGTGTCCGGAGAAAGGGGCTTATAGGTAGGAGGGTGAGGAAGGGCCAGGCAGGAGACAAGGCAGCTGTGTATTAAGCACGTAGGGCTCTCGCGTGATTGGTGGGCGCCGTACTGGAGAGCGATGACACATACCTTCTCCACGTCGGCCTTAGTCACGTTAATGTCGGCGTCCATCTTCTCAAAGTATTGCTGCGCTCTGTCTGCCTCTTTGCAGTCCCTCTCGAACCTTCTTTTACACTGGGAGACAGCAAAAAAGAGAAAAATCCAAATATTACAGCACTAACATAAGTATGGTTATCCTCTGTACTCTTATGATACTTTGACCTTTACTTGTGCATAGTAAAGAACGTCACTATTTGTGTACGTTCGTCATATACATTTCAGACCCAGCATTGTGCGACAGAGGTCAGTTTATGTCTCTGACACAGCAAAAGGGGTCGGTCAAAGCCTGCAGACTGAAGATTAAACACATTTTCATAGTGGCCATTTGTGTACAGAAAAACAAGCATTCATCCGAGCCTCTTTCCACCCCGCTCACTGAACAATCAGTGTTTGTTGAGCGAGTGTGCACTCTGAACTATGCCTAGCTGCCTCGCACACACAATGGGATCATTGAACGCGCAGCGAACTTGAAGAGGACAAGGCAGTTATGTATCTCGCTCTCGCACACCACTCTTTCTCTGCCCTGTCAAAGGGGCCAGGCAGAGATAAGAAGTGGTGCTCTGTGCAATCTCTCCTTCAGCCCCATCGCTAAAACAAATAAACAGACACTCCCGGGGGCCCGGGCCTCGCCGAGCGAGATTAGCAGCTAACTTCGGTCTCGCGACGGTGGCTCACTTTATAGATCACCGTGGTAACTTAGGCTGCACGGCAAACCTGCTCCCGATCAAAACAGATTAAAAAATCCCACCTCTTCCCCCGATCAGCTCCTTGGAAAAATGCCATCATCGCTCCCGGAGGATCCCATGGACTTTTTTTTAAACAATCATTCTTTCAAAAATCCCATTAACAAAACCAGATATGAACAAAAGCATTGCAATCAAATGAAAAAAGTACAGAGCGATACTATTGAATTAACAGATAGGAAGAAGGGCTCTTCGCAGACAGACAGAACGCCTATTCTTTCCATAAGGATTTATTATTAGAAATATAATAAATGTTTGTAGCATTTCCGGGCGCTTTGCCCAGTCTGGCTATAAAAGAGGGCTTCTGTCAAATAGCGGGTAGCTTACAATAGTTGGCTATACAGTAGTTATCAATACTGAATGTAATTTACTGTTGCATATACAGCGGGGAGTCCACTACCAAGAACTGCTTTGTTTCATAATTTATCAAAAACTAATACAATTGTTTAGTCAAGTGATATTTCTGAAACAAGATGACACTATTATATTTGTTAATATTTCTCGATATTTGGTTTGTCCACCATTTGCTTATTCCATCTCTCTTCTAAACCACCCAGAGTGTCTTGTGATGTTACAGTTTGGCCTTCCCCCTTTCCAAATGTTCCCAAAGATGTTCAGTGTGGTTGAGGTCTGGTGACTGTGGAGGGAAAGCTCTTCCTCGGACTTCAAATAGGCCTGGCATCGCTGGATGCATGTTTAGGGATGCATTGTCCTGCTGGAGAACGAATCCCCTTCCACACAACTTGAAGCCAGAAGGGAACGGCGTGCCAGAACAGAGTGGTGCTTCGCTTTGGTTACTGTACAGAAGTGGTTTAGACTGGACTGCCCCAGCAAACGGTGAAGTGCAATAGTACTGCACTAAATTACAGTCATTTAGCCGGCACTTTTAGCCAAGAGACTTGATACACTATGGTTGATCGAACCCACAACCCTGAGACTCTCACACTCTACCGACTAAGCTGTCCGGGCCAGACTATTTGCCAGACAATCTCTCTCTCGATCTTGTTGTACACGCTGACCATGGGCAGAAGCGGTGGATTAAAGTGGTACTGCGTAATCGCGGGGGTCACTCACCGATTCCAGCTGCTTCCACGAGCTCTCAATTTGCTGCTGTGCCTTACGCCCATCGTGGAAGTGCTGTCAGAAGAGAAGGGGGGAGGGAGAGCACAAAAGAGAAACATTAGCATACTATTCCAGGGCTTAAGGGATTTAAAAGCAGCCGATCCTGACCTTGACGCGGTGATAACGAATTAGAAAAAGTGGGAATGAGACATAGACATAGTATGAGGCTAACTATACCATTAAACACCGGGTGAGATTATTTCTCACACTGTCACAGGAAACTATTATTGTGCACAGAGAATGTAGGTCAAACTCTAATGGAGGCTATAGCTGCATTAACGATTAGGACCGCACAACTCAAAGGCTTTACTTTCTGTACAAATCTTAATGGTTGTTATAACTTTCAAGCAATAATATCGCACCCCACTAGCTTTGCCTGATCACAGGTGCACAACCCCTCCAATGTGTTGCAGCTCTGGAAAAAAAAAAAGGTGATTCTCCGAGGTTAACAAGGAGGAAAATGCCACCTGTGCCAAGCCAAGGTGTCTCAGGTGTCCAATATGAAACATTTCAATACAACAAATTTGATAAAACACCTTAGGGCACATCAGCCTTTTTCATTTGGGGATTGTTACATAGTGGTGAGTGCATCATTTGTTCCTGTAATTGTTCCATATGAGGCCAAGAGCCGGCAGCCTATGAATGACTGTAAATTGAGAAGTACTCTGTATCGGTATTCAGATCGGCTGATCCACTTAACAACGTAATCAATGCTCAAAAACAAGGTCATACAAGGTCATACAAAGCTTGAGTAACAATGAACCTCGTTGGGACCAATAACAGTGTCATAAAACAGAACAGAAGCTATTGGTTATTGTGAAGCTGCAAACGGCAAGGTTGATGTTATTGGAATGCCCCTGGTTTGAACATCTCCATTTCACCTATTCTCTATAGCTGCCCAGAGAGAAAGACAACGTTCGTTACACGACGGTGACACTGATAGGGGGAGAGAGAACGAGACAGAAAAGCTAACTGACATAATAAGATAAAGCGTGCAAGCGCCACAGGAGGCAGACGATCTAGGAAGAGACAGAAAGGCCAACATGACTGCTGGCCCTGCCAAGCGTAGCATATTGTACAAGGCTAGGTGGCAGCTGCTGGTCTGGGCACACACAGTAAATACGCTGTGTGTTTTTCTGAAAGACCTCACTTGGCCTATCTTGCTCCAGGGGACCGGAGCACTTTGGCCCGGAGGCAACGCACATCGCTCTACAGACAGATCCTCTGGAACCAGAAACAAACCCATTCCTAACTTTTGTCGGTTGTTGTTCAATTGGTGACGAAGTACGGGATTAGTTTGCGATCACTTATATAGGATATAAATAATGTATTACTTGTCAATATAGGCTTGCCAATCAAATCTCTGTAAAGAACGTTGAATCTAAGTGTAGAATGACAGAGGCCGTAGACCATCGATGAGGTTTCCCCTGGTTACGCAGCCTGCCAGTAGCTGAGCTGAATATCGATGTCCTCTGCTGCCATTCAATAACCACCCAGGCCTTTAGAAAGAATGAAAAGCCGTCGCTTGCATTTCACTGGCATGTCAGTGCTTCAAATAGCACAAGGAAATCCTCAGTATTCAACGTACTTTCAGACACACACACACACACACACACACACACACACACACACACACACACACACACGCAAGAGATGTCTAGTTAAGACTGGTGCAGGAGGCCCTAGAGGTAACCTCACCTTTACATTGGACGTAAGAGTCGTCAGTGTGTAACCAAACCCTGGTTTACCTCAGGTGGTCTCACATCTCACTTCCCTAAAAATCTAGGGAAGCTGCGTAAAATACTGAAGTGATCCGCTGTTTCAGAGGAAGTACTTGAGCTCCGCAGAGAATAGGACATTGTGGAGCCGCTGACTTCCTGGCGAACCAAGGTATAGTCGAGCACCTTGGTTTTTTGTGCCGATGATGACGCCAAAAGGGAACCAAGTCTGTTCTGATGAAGAACAAGCTCGCTCAGTGATTAACTGTAAAAATGGAAAAGACGGGTCTTTGTGTTTCAGTCAACACGTTACCAGAAACACAAAGAGGTGAAAAGTGAAAGTCATTTGACGACTCCCAGCACCAAAATAGGTGACATCATTGTTACCATGGAGAATTCTCTTTCAACCAAATATTTGTCTCCATAACAACATTTACAAAGTGTATGTAAGCAATTAATGACACTGAGACAATGTGCTGGAAAAAAAAAAATCCCTTGTAGTCTCGATCAACCCATGATAAACAAATTACACCGACTCTCGGCCCCAAACGCTGATCACATCCTTGTGGGCTCGACCAAACATTCACTTTCAAACAAGAAACAAGTTGCTTATGTTTGGTCAAGCCCATCTGGTCAAGCATTGCACATCCATGTCTGAGACAGAATCTGGGTTAAGCATTCAGGCACAGATGGAGTGGCCATGTAGGTAACGTTGTGGTGGTGGCCCCCAGTGTTAAATGAATGGACTGGAATGGACTGGAATCCGTCCAGCTCTTAACACAAGCGAGGGGTGTCTCCTCCACACCCTTCTCAGCAGCAACATGTGACTGGTGGTACTGCCAGGGGCCTCTGGGGTATTTCAACAGGTCAGTGGCCCGAAGCCGCTGCTCTCAGTTACCCAGGCGATTGAAAGAGCAAGAAAAATATATGGCATGCTCTCCAGTTGGTCTGAACTGTAACATATTGAAAACCCTGACTCCAACCTATAACTGTATCGAGAAATACAAAAAGTGTGATTGAAGAAATGCAATTAATTCTTATTATCAAGGATATAAGATTTAACATTTACTTTATAATGGCAAGTGGGATTACTCTCTCTCCTTAGACTGTGTTTTTCCCAGACAAAGGAATTCCTCATGCTGGCCCATGCTGCTATGCACCTCCTGGTACAACTCAGAGCAGCAGACTCCCTCCAGGTACCAAAATATGAAGCAGAGCCAAGGGCACGCGAGAGTCAAAACATATTTCAAAAGCTGTAATGGTTGTCTCTCTCTCTCTACACACACAAACATTTTACAAGGCAATGTTAAGTCAGTGGGATTCAACAGAACACACTTGAAGGGGTGTTACTGTGTCTCCAGCACAAACTAAGATGGCTCCTATCCTTTCTCTCCCTTATCTTTGCGCTGGACTGAGCTGAGCTGAGAGAGACATGTTTAAGAGGAGGTGAGTATGATGTCCACCTACAGTCGTCGTGTGTAACAACGCCGAGAGCAGAACAACACGTGAGGTGAAGGAGGGAAATCGACAAACCAAATCTCTGCGAAATGAAAGGGGAACGAAAACCTCGCTTCTACACAGCACGTGCACTTTTTGAGTTCACTTGTGCGTGTACAGAAGAGGTGTACATACGTATGTGGTTTTCGAGCAAACTAGATGCCACGCTGCCAAATGGTGAAAGCCTGTCAGTGAGCTTGTCAACGACCATAATTCATTGCACCTATGACGCGTATCTGCGCTCCGTCGGGTTGCGATGTGTCTGACACAAACCGAACGGAGAGACGGTGTGAAACGTAGCCTCGACAATCAGACGGATCAGTCGCTTGAACTGGACTGAGAGGGACTACGAGAAGAATAGGAACCACTGGAGGAAAGTAAACTGACAACCTGTGGGAAACCGTAGTCATTCATTCACATGACTTGATACCCAGGAATGCGCACCTGCAGTCCTGCAGTCGATAACGCACACGTACTCATGAGGTATTAGAAGTAGGAACAACTCATCCGCCATACGCGCAGACGGGTGATTAAACGTTATGAGAATACCTCGGAGACAATCCCGCCTCATGTTTAGGCCATTAGGCAGCTGTTCAAACAGTGTAAGGTTACAGAGGTCATTTATACGAGAGTCATTTTGGATTGAGATGTTGCATGGGAAGACCAGGTGACGGCAAAGACGTCCAACGATCCGTCCTCCCTGTCCGCTTCCTATTTCTCTTTCCACCCGGCGACGACAAGAGGAATGCGATGGCAGAGGCCGCTCGGTTCTATCGCTCTTCCCTGCCGCCTGGAGATAAACGAGGACAGCGTGGCGCGTTTTACGGTGCATTATAGTTTTCAGCTGACTTTTCGGTAAATGCTATGCCTATTTTCTTGGCCCTGGTCCGCTGACTAAGATTTGTTTTTATCCGTTTTTTTCTAGTTGGATGAACGGTTGCAGCAGGGTAAGATAGATAAGATACATTTCTGTGGTGACTTCCCCCAACACCAAAAGGCCAAAATACATGATTTGTGTGTGTGTGTGTGTGTGTGTGTGTGTGAACTGGCTAACTGGCAGTCTCTGAGGTCTTGCTGAGCTTTTAAGGGTCTTTATCAGTCCTCATTAGAGGAGAGTGACCAGAGAGCCATAAGCCCAGTGATCAGAGAGCCCTGGTCGGGACAGCAGCATGCTGACCGAACGTCTTAATATGACTCCTCAGCACAAACACTTAGACTTAGGCTCTTCATCCCATATTAACCCTGCCTACTCCTCATCGCTGCCTGCATGACAAATAAGAAGACATGCTGCTGGGGATATGTTTTTAGATGTATTCCTGTGCCTTTGCTATATAGCTGTTATCGATTTCCTCAAATGTAATGGATGCACTAAATTGTGGTTGCATTTCTTGCATTACGCCAAGGGAGCTAACCTATAAAAATGCTTTAATAAAAACGTTTATATCGGCTAAGAAAATCCTTTAAGGGAACATTCTGACCCTGCTCTCACCTGCTACGCCCCCCCAGAGCTGAGCTTAGCATGGGGTGCATTCAGGGAGACAAACAAGGGAGGTTGAAGAGTTACACAACAACCATAAAGGAAGAACTAATGAGGTATTGTTTTAATTCTCGTTCTGGGTTGTACTCTAGATTTCACCTGTCCCACACAACGTCCACTAACCCTCCCTGTCTCTCTCTGCCTGGCTACAATACAGAAAGCATGTGAAGTAAACCATGAAAGCAACCAAGCGTGACCGCAGAATATCACTGATGCTGTCTCTAAAAGTGTACAAAACCTAATATTAAACCCTGACTGATAATAGAGAGAGAAAAAAAAGGCCATTTTTGAAGCTTGCCTATTCATTTGGAGCCTGCATTTCATCATCATTTCATGCATTGGCCTTTATAACGCTACTACATGTGAATGTGTGTGAGAATCACACCTGTATCTGCAATGAGACACAATATAGACACAGAATAAAAAAAGAGAAAAAGAGGGAGAGAGTCTGCCTGGGAAAAGTGCAGAGACAAGTGCAGAGGAGGAAGGCGGGGGATCAGAGGGACATCCTGCAGCCTGAGGCCATGGACCTGACAGCATGGGCCTGCTTGTCCAAGGACCCTCTGGGACAAGGGCCAAATGCGAGACACTAGCCAGAGACCCTAACCGCGCCGAGCCAAACCAAGCCGGGCTAAGCCAAAGCCAAAAGAGCAGAGCGGGCCCTGAGGGGGCGGAAGACTCTTCTTCAAACAAACAGCAAAGGCAGTGATCTGCTGGAAATCCCCCTCGCTCCCTCAGTCTCTGTGTGCTCAGAAATCTGCTGCTACTCAAGCAGAACCTAAAGCAGCTGATCATTAATAATCTGCCCTGAGGCTTGTGGAGGCTGAGGGTAAGGAGGGCACCGCCGCCACAGTGTACAGAGTCTTTAACCTTGACACTGCGTTTGTAGCGGGGCATATGAGTATGTGTGCATGCGTACGATGAAAAGGTCGCCCCGCCTTTGGGCAGCCTGAGGACTTTGGTTTTCCACTCCAGTTCCCTCAGCTGGACGTCCTTGACACAAGAGTCCATGACGGCTTTTCACGTAAGTGCCTTTTCCAGCTGAGTAGATTCCCGTCAACTTCATCGATTTGATGGGCGCCTCGCTGCTGTCTATGAATCATGCACTACCAAAATGACTTCATGCTGGTGAGGTGGAAAGTGACTTCAACATTTAACAACACCGTGTGGTCCACTGATCTGCTTTTGAAGATAGGAGAGAAATAAGCCTGTAACCAAATCCGTGATTTTGTTCCATATAAAGGGTCCAGCCAATCACGTGCTACACTTTTTGGCGAGCCTTTGGGCGTATCTATATTTACTCAGCGGTGACCTCAGTTCGTGCAGAACAGGATACGCATAGGGAACGAGCGACTCGCTTTCCTGTAGGCCAGTGTGCCTGTTTTCCCTAACAGGATCCATGTCCCGCTGTAACCACAGGCAGGGGAAAGAAGACAAACCAGGAAGTTCCAACAAGTTGAGAGATAGACCAACAAAATAATAAGGTATAAAAATGATTGGACTGAGAATATACGTCTCACCGATTTCCTCTCAGTCTTGAGCTCCTGCAGGTAGCGCGACAGCTCGGCGATGATTTGAGACGTCAGGTTCTCTGCGATGACCTCGTGTTGACCCGCATAGTCGTTCAGTTCGTTCAGGGTCGTCAGGAAGGCTCGACAGGAGCTGTACCTGGTCAGACAAAGGAAGTGACGTCAGAGGCCAAGAGGACATAGTCGCTGACACAGTAAAAGCAAAATGTAGCATCGCTTTGCTGGCAAAGGGGAAATTATAATGGATTGATTTTTTTTTTGTGGTCCTTAAACGTACTTGTTTTCTTCATCCTCTCGTGAGTTCTTCTTGGGTTGATACTTCTTTGATAAATTCCTGTCAGGAGAGGGAGACAAGCGTTTGTCAGACATTATTTACCATGTCTTTACTAACAGTGGGCAGGCAGGAAGTGTATTTCGCTAGTGCCAAAGTATCATCCACCACAGTGTTCAATCCAGCAGAGTGCTTTCTGCTCCTCCTACTCCATCAACATCCCTCTCTTGCAGTAATAAGCCCCAGGAGTACCCATGCAGAATCAGTCACCAGAAACAAGCATGCTTTTCTAATGCTGGCTCTGCCCCCGTTTTGGCTGCACGGAACTGTCATGACATGAGTGCAAGCTGATGGTGAAGGGTTAATGCTGGGGATTAATACCACCAAGTCCATCAGCCCTTCTTGGCCTTGGTCAAGATCTTTCATTGCTCTCATCCTGGCTATTTGTTGTTGTTGTCTAGGAGGCTACAATACTGTACATCGCGGTAGGTTTGTTTGGGCATGACCGTGTGACCGTGCTCACCACCCAATTGTATTCTTGCTCTCTTTCACAGCTATTCTGTCAACACAACGTAATAACACACATTTTGCTGTGTGGGGGTTTGGGTGCCTTAAGGACATCCTTCTTGTCTGTTGTCTAATTAAAAGAACAGGAGGCGCCGTTGTCAAGTAGCACTCACAACGAGCAACCGAGTTGTCTACAGTCTACGTACACACAGGCATATGCAAACTCTCATTCATACATGCACGCACACACACACACACAGATTACAGTACTGTACAGGCACATCTATTACAATCCAACTAGAAATTGGCACACAATTTTGCATTTGCATTGCATTTTGACAGATAGACAGAGAACAAATCAGAATGTAATGAGACACACAGCAAAGCAGCACGTAGTGAATCATATTGTTCATTTTTCATTACTTTTGATGCATGTACAAGTCATTCCATCTCCCGTTAGAAATGGACGTCTGGTCAAGTTCTGAGCAAAATGTAAGAAACGTTGAAAGGAAACCTGATCCTATTATTGGTGAATCAGTCCAGTCCAGTGCTCATATCAAGGACAAAAACGTTTATTTTATGTAATGCAATCTCCATTTCAATTGCTTTTGAAGAACTGATATTAGAAAAACAGAGGGAACTGCCCTTGTTATGAAGCTATAACACATCACTCACTAAATGGAAGATAAATGCCTCAGCTTGTACGTGTTGTTGAAGCGCAGGCTTCACTCCTACTGGAATGAATACTGCATGTGTTAAAAACACTAGTGTGTGTCGGCACTCTGTCCAGCTCTCTGAGCCCACATCCCCCATGTTTCTCCTCCCTGGTGGTGTTTGCTTTGTTGCTAGGCAGATCTAACTGGCTCTCTCCCTTTTTCTGCCCTTCGCACACTATCTCTAATTTTAGTCCTGGTTAGCATTCTTTCATTCACTCTTTCATTCACTCATTCACTCACAGCCGGATGTCATGCCAGATTGCATTTGCCCATACACTTTTATAATATATTTAACCAACACACAATTGGGTGCCATCTAGGACTTAATTGGGAGGATTAAGCCAGTGTCGTTATGTGTGTGTGTGTGTGTGTGTGTGTGTGTGTGTCAAATGGTACTGGAGGATGATGCCTAAGCCTACTGGCTGATATTTTAACTACAGTAAAGCCAGACACTTTTTTTCACCCTCTCTCACAGTCTTGTTATGCAGACAGGATGACTTTATTCTACTGTACTGTGGATTAAACCAGACTTTTAGACCAGACTGGAATTTGGAGGAGGAGGAGGAGGAGGAGGCATGAGTTAATGCAATGCACCGAGCTGGGCCACATTGAACCCTTGTGCATGTTTACCCCAATGCAGTGGAAGAGGATTAATCAGGGATTAGTGGAGGATGGGTGTGATTGGTATGGTGATAGTAATGGTACAAAACGATTGTCATAGCCATGTGCGGTGTATATTTGGTAAGGACTGTACGCCACTCCATGTTGTCTAAAAAAAAAAGCTGAGTGTGTTAGTTGTGTTGCTGTTGTGTGAGGAATGCAAAACCTCACTTCTGCTGTAGGTGGTCGATAAATACCATCCGCTTACTGGCCCGGTCTTTGAGAGAACTTACAACACAGAGGAATGCATCAATAGATATTTGGAAAAAAACAGAAGGGAGAATCTCCTACCAGCACAAGTGAAAAGAGAGTAGATAAGGCCCAATTCCATTAGAGTTTATTGCATCTAACAGCCCTGCGCATCTATTGGTCTATTGCAGCATGTGTGCTGGATTAAACCTGATTTAATGAACTAAATTCATTAAATTAGGAAGGATAATTGGTCCGGAGGTATAGCCCAGCAGCAGGGCAACAAAGATGCATATTGTGTTGAAAAACGCAAGAAAACTGAATTGCTACTCTACTACACAGGCCATACATCATCTCTGCATGTTAGCATCGGGTGGTTATGCGTGTGCGTGTGTCAGGCTACTAGATAACAGTAACAGTTTGACAGTGGATCCTCTGTGTGAACAAAGTGAATGAACACATCCGTACCATCTGTAGAGTCTCAGGTTCAATAAAAGCCATCCTGACGAGGCTGGATGAAGCGAGCCGCATCCCTTTGTCCAACATACTGTAGCCGGATGCTCACTAATTAGATTACGTCGGTGTCTGTATGTATTCAAGTGTAAATCTGTGAGTGCGTGTGTATTAGGTCCACGTGTTTTATAGAAAATAGAAAAATGGAATCTGGGTTTTAAGTAATATTGGAAAGTAGACATAAAAAACAGAAACTATTACATGTTTTTGTCCTTTGCAACAACATGTAAAAGTGAAAAGATTTAGATACCATGGTATAAGGGGTACACAGCTATGTGCATATGTGCATGTGCTCATCTAACATTTGCTTTTCATTAAGTTGAACGTTATTTCTCTTCTTTCTGATGTTTGACATGTTTTGGCAGGAGTTAGACACAGCAAGACGATGATCAAAACAATCAAAAATTGAGAAATGTCAAAATGGGGAAAAACTGAATTTGGAGGAAACAATAAACCATATCTCATAAGGCGTTGTCTCTGTAGGTTTCCTTGATATGTCTGTATCTTTAACTGTGCAGCTTTCATGAAATTGGGGATATGTGTTTACTGCAGGCATGTAAACACAGACAGCTAGTCCTATTATCTCAATAGTAAAGCAGACGTTATCCTCAAAAAGAGGAGTGGTTTGGGCTGTAGAGGATCTGGTAGAGGGGATTGCTATGTCAATACAGGAAGGATATTGGTTAGTCCGTATGAAATGGGGAGTTGGGGTCAATACTTAGTGTATTAGCCATCTTGCTAGCTAAGGATTGGGTTGGTGGATTTGGAGGGGGGGCGGGGTCTCCTGCTGCTTGTTGTCGGGATATAGGAGGCATTAGGAGCTGGATCCCCTAACCCCTCGGCCCTCGTCTCGGGGACTTGCCATGCTCCCGTCTCTGCCTTTTCAAAATCGGTGATTGCACCAAAACAGCGGCGCATGTGCGGAGGGAATGGAAAGGGGGCGGAGGAGCAAAATGTGGGTCAGCACTCGGGTTGATAACACCGATACCTAATCTCTATGGAAACACAAGCTCCACTCCATCCCCCCACAACCTGACTTCCTCTTGCCTGAAGCAGAAACCGGCAACAAAAACAGACAGAGCATGCACGACAGAGAGAGGCAGACAGAGAGAAAGAGAGAGATGGAGGGTGGAACAGACTTTGGCTTCAGGCAGCATCAGCCTGTTTATCTAGCGCCATACTTGGACAAAGCAATGTCCTTTCCTCCAGGAACAACAATAGGATCATGCCGTTGATATTTTTGTGATAGTGTAATAATAATTGTAATAATGCTTTTTTTTTTTTTTCCGATTTCCTCCCTCAACAGGGAGATCAGAGGTCAGGGTCAGCACCCCTGGAGCAGGTAGGGATTCACTGTCTTGCTCAACGACACTTCAGCAGGATGGATGCTTGCTGTAGAATGGGGGCTTGAATCCGGGGACAGTCTCCCTCATTGCTACGCCACCCTGCAACCTCTGGTATGGGTCATGGGTCAACTTGTGTACTCACCTAATTTGTTTTGCATAGCTGGTTTCAATCTCTGATCTCTCCTTGACAAATTTGGTGTACTTCTCAACAAAATCGATGCCCCACTGTGTATGTTTCTCCAAGTTGTCAAACTGATCCTGCAAACAAACAAAAAAAGAATCCATGATGATTACGTCAGTCAAAGACAAGATACAGTGGCAATCTGTCATCATCTACAATACAGAAATAAATAAAATACATGCAAAATGAAATATGAGCAATGAACAACTTTTTTAGGCCTACTTCTGAAATCAAACAGAATATCACGGTGAATAAAGACAATGCACTGTGAACAACGGAAAAAACAGATGAATGAAGAATCAGCGTGGAAAAAAGCCATTTGTGCTATTTTCTAAAACTCGGCTCGGCTATTTTCCTCATTTGCTATGGTCACATTTTCCACCTGTCTCACCTACAGCCTAACAAAGTAAAAAGATAGAAATGTTAGTTATGTTGTTTAAAATAACTAACATTTAAGAAAACATTTAGCAATAGCAATAGCCTCTGAGACAAATGCCCTTGATATTCCATTGTCAAAACACATCCAATATCATCTTCAAGTGAGGCCGTTCACAGTGGCTTAGTGACTGTAGTCCACTCTAAAAATGGGCACTATTGAATTACTGATAACCAAATACAGCTGTTAAGGCTGAACTATATTCTGTGACTGCTGAGAAAAACACGAGGTTCTTGTTGGCTGAGGTCATCACTTGTAAAGCATGGTTCCCCTAGAACTGTCATTTAGGAAAGGACAGCATAGTTTTCTTTTGCACTGTAGAAAATAGACATCAGGGATGTATAGCAACACTTTATACACAGCCAACCTTTACTGCTGATCATATAGGCTATTTCCTACCTATGTTAACTGCTTGCACAAGCACAGAAAACAGACACGAGAGCTTTGGCAAAATTGCAAAGATGAAATAAAAATGACCTTGGTGTAGCTCCAACAGTCTCCCATCCTCTCCTCTACCATTTCTGGAGTCTTCCTGATATCCAAACAGCCCTTGTAGTACAACAGAGTACGAACGTCTAAAGCTGGTTCTTATAACTGTCTTAGCCTACTATACACTGTAGTCTACACCGCTACTGCACTTTGCATCTCTGCATTGAACCAATTTTGGTATTGCACAGACACAGGAAGCGGTTGTGGCGATGAAGCGTTCAAGAATGATCAATTGTCACTCAGTGCCTTGAGAGAGTTGTCTTTCCTTATAGCTTAAACTTCTTTAAAAACTAGCACATCCATCCATTACTGCCTAGCCTCTGGCCCGTTACGCTACATAGAGACACATGATCAAAGCTCTGAAGGCCCTATTGAACACAGACTATTGGATTCACACATTATATGACTCCTAATTGGACTACTCAAGAAAAAACAAAGGAGTGTGTTCTCAGTGAGAGGGACTTTCCAGTCGACATTGTTACTCCGTTTCAATGGGCAGTCATTCATCATCCCACTGATCAAAAGAATGAAAAGATAAAACAAAACAATTAGTCATTATATTGAAATAAAGAGGCAAAACTCCTCGGCCTCACACGCACTCACTCTGTCCTCCAAGCCCTATTCACTTTTGTTGTTGTTTCTATACATGCTCTCCTTTCTCTTTAGGATGTGCTCTTTGTCAGGCTGATGTGTCCATTACAGTCATCAACTTTACTCACAGCATTTCCTTCATTAACATTGGGCAGCCTCCATTCCCGAAAGGTCCCGTCATACAAAATGAGTCACCGGACAAAAGCGGACGACCCTCACATCACTGCACCCAGACACCCTCCACAGACCCTCCACAGACCCTCCACAGACCCTCCTCTCTCTCACACACATTCCTCACACAGATAATTCAGATTACCCTTTTTTGCCGGGGCAGCATCTCGTTTGTTTCAACGTGGACTATGCACCCTTTCAACAATATCTAAATCCCAACAATGTCCGTCCAACTCTTCCCTCCAAAGTGGGACGGCGGGCGCACTGAGGTTCGGTTAGAAACGGTATCCACGAGACCATATCCCAGATATCCGACCGGAACGGGGGCCCCCGACGATTCCAGTGACTGAGAGTGTGCCTGGGGTTAGGAACTACGTCCCGTGACCCTTCCACACAAACAGAGAAACCGTGCAGTAGTAGAGAGAAATTCCTGATGAAATGGCAGCAGTGAAAATCCCGGCTAGCAGGGGAGGAAGCAACGCAGCGCGCACACACACACACACACACACACATACACACACACTATGTATCTGAGGTCAACAGCTCCCTCCCAGCATTCAAGCTAAATGCTCCATCAGGCGGAAGGTGGAATAAGTGAGAGAGGGGGGGAAAAACAGAGGGAGGGGGTAGAAAGAGGTAGAGATGAGAGAAGAGGCGGGATTACACAGGAGGGGATGAAACTGAGGGGGCACTCTGGTGAAGCATTAGCCTATATTGTCGGCCAAATACCCCCCCCCCCCCCCCCGTAACTCATAGCAGGAAGATACACGCTGACTCACTCTGAAGACATAAATCCTTATGAATGTAAGAAGGGGGAAGAAAGGACGTCTGCTCCGCTAAGAGGGAAAATTCATCGACAAAGGCAATTCCCCAGCCACAAGAGAATAAATAAATAAATAAATGATGAACTATAGTGCGGAAAATATCACAGAAACAACAGGATGAGAGGGATGCTGTTAGCTCCAGGTCTTCTGGTTGATGGACAGTCTCCCTACACTGATTACATCACCCTGCCGCCCCTCTAATCTATCAAATATATATATTTGATACATTTATAAATAACAACATGACACTAAATACTGTATATTTAGAGATTATTCATCTTAATTGTAAATTAATTTCCATGCTATCTATGGCTATCGCAGCTGAAACACAAAATAAATCTATTTTGTCATTTGAGAATGTTATTAATCTCTACAATTAATTGCCAGATGAAATTTGAAGATAACAAAATAGCATCATCGCAGCTCTACTTACATGTCACGTTTAGCTCCAGTCGATATTGTTAACCACCAGCAAGTCTAGGATGGCTGTGGTTCAACAGCTCGCCATTCCCACACAAAGCAACTAACTGAGGGTGGTTGACGTGTAAGTATATTAGGAAGTGAGACATAGTCACTTTCTCACATTTGGCCAAACAGTTGCCACATTCATGAGTAAATGTGGTCTTTGCTAAACCTCCCTCCTATGGCCCCTTTACCAAAAACCTAATTCCTGCTAGTTCCTGCTCTGGGCTCACTTCCATCATCTGTGACCTCTGAACCTGACCTCGTTCCTGCAGGAGAGAGGAAAAAGGGGGGGGGGGGGGGGGGGGGGCTCTTCAGGAGAGGAACCAGCACCGCTCTGCTTGTTATTTCAGGACACATCCTATTCACTGTGGTGCATGTACTATTGTAATAGTACATAAAGGGAAAATAAATACAGCAGGAATATCCAGGAAATGAGAGGCGGCTTCAAACAGAGAACAAAGGAGACACTTTATAGGTACTAAATATATGGAGGCTGCCCATTTACTGTAAGAAAACAAATACATGCTTGTTTAAGGATCAGCCGTCTGACCTCTCACCCTCCGCGACTGGCGATGGAGATTACAGTGCATGGTTAATGCAATGGAGTGCCAGTTAATCTCAACTAATGCACATTATTTAGCTGCCACTGCAGATCAGATACGGAAGGTTCCTCATTCCTCCCTGTACAATACGACCAGGCAGAAACACCGCAGGCATGTCGTCTTGTTTAGGCAAATTGAGATGAGCCTGGTGCAGATGCAGTCTGGCATTAATCCCACAGCCTGGTCATCTCTGTCCCACAACAATCACATTCAATGATCTGGCCAGTGGTCACAGATGTAGATCAGATATGACGATGATCACATTATTTATGATCACATTAATATCCAGTTATTATTTCTATCTATTATTTATATCCCACATCCTCTTTACAATAGCGATTTATGTTGATTTATGTTGTTTTTTGCAGTCTGTGTAAGTTTCCATGCTAATATCCAGAAAAACAGGGATATGAAGATTAGGAAATATGAGAATTTTTATGCTTATAACAAGCTTATCCAATATGACAGGAAACAGTATCCTGAATAGAAGTGTATCTTTCACTGACACAGAAAATGTCAGTGATGCTTGACACCGAATGCATCTCTCAGTATCACCTTTAGATCAGGCAAATAATGATCTGGCCTCCAGTTCTCATTTCCACCACAGAAGGCAGTAGAAAGCAACAGTGCTAGTGACAGGTCAATGACAGTGGGAGCTACAGTCAGAAAATTAATTACTATTGAGAATATGATCTCCTTTGAGCAAAGCGACTAAGGATGACACAAACAACTTCATGTCAAAACACATGCCTGGCACACTATCCCTCCTGGGATTGCTGCTAATGTTACTTTTTCATCTCAGACAACTCATTTAGTAGGAAGAGACGAATGACGCATACCAGTGCACCTGTAAGCTACAGAACATGTTGAGTCATGATGAAGGGCCTTGGAGGAATACAGACAAGACTATATAAAACACATCTGACATGGCCACCTCTCTTTTTTTGGGGGGGGGGAGGGGATAAAGGGAACACAATGAAATCATTGATCCAGAACATTTAAAAGACAGAGTTCCTGTTAGGTCAGACTCATCCCTGGCAAGTAGTGGTTCTTTAAAACGGTAGATGTACCTCAGAACAATGCTGGTGCCACCGGGAGTGTTTTGTTTTTAAATCTCAGAACAAACACACCTTAGGACACTACAGATGAGTTTGCTGCTCTGAAGACCACAGAAAGAAATCAATATGGCGTTAAAAGAACAAGAGAAGAGGAGCATGAGGGATGTTTGCTTGGGTCACTGAGGGTAACAAACACGGAATACACCCTCCTACCATGTTAAATACTTGTTAAAGTGAGCACCAGTTGAGTGATAACCGCAGTGGTCACGTGCATTATCGGACACCAACACGCGGTAAACAAGAAATATACATGGTGCTTTTTCTGAAAGCAAGTGACAGTATTCGGAAATAGCAGCCTATTGCCAAAGTCTAGCCTGTGACAGGAAACCTGTTGAGAGAGAGAAGAGCAGATGTCTCACCAGAGGAGGGTGAAGTATCCACAGTGGGCGAGGGGACAGATGTTCTGCTGGAGGCAGGACAATGGGACTAAGGGGACTATAGATGCTTTTGTCCCCGCCTGGCATTCTTTTATCGGTGGCTGAATGTGCTGACCAAAGAACAAGGATGGTGGGCTATCGATCTGACCCCTGAGATAGTGTTGAGCTTTTTTGTTACCCCATGTACCCCCGCTGTACCCCACTGTCCCATGGAGAGCATGTCAGAGACTTGTAGTCCGTGCCTAACTCATTTAGTCCATGCCTAACAGGTTGCGTATCACAAACGTATCACGGGGCAAGGGAAATGACACCATCTCCCGATCATCTCATTCACAGATTCATAAAAAAAGAGAGAAGATGGTTTCAATGTGGTCTTTATGCTCTTCTTTATGAGACATTATATCAGGAGTCTCATTAGTTAGCAAACTCAGAGGGAAAGAAACATTCAGCATTCATCCCCAACTGATCATTAGGGCTGTGAGGCTCCTGCCAGTTTCAAGAATAAACAGCTTGTCCGATTGTTCTAGCAAAAGCAGCCCTGCCTGGTCCAATAAAGCAGAGTGGCTGAAAATATCTAATGCTCTGCGGTTGTTCTTTTAGTGATTATCCAAAGCCTCTCCCTTATTGTCCTTCACTGACCAGAACAGAAAGGACACACCAGAGAGAGAGAGAGAGAGAGAGGACTCAGAGGAGCACTGTGTTCAGCGAGGCAAAGCCACTGAAATTTGGTTTTCGTCCACAAGCAGATCAACGCATTTCTTTACCGTGTCTCACGGCGGTGGGCGTCCGGCCACGAGAGCAAATATTTGGGGGGGGGGGGGGGGGGGGGGGGATGCCAAGCCCTCTCTTGGACACACATGAGGCTTTGTCCAAGAAAGTGGGCCGGAACAATGCCTCCATAGCCCTGTGCAACCCCTGTGTCAGAGAGTAGTCAGAGGGAAAAGGGACAGTAGCTACACACACACACACACACACACACACACACACACACACAAGCATGGCACACAAACAAAGACACAAACTGATGATCATGTGCTGGACCAGTGAATAGCGGGCCCGCCACCATTTCACTTTGTGTCGTAAGAGGTTGAGAGGGACTTGCCCGTCCAACCTAAACAATGACTTTACACAAGAAAACAAGACTCAACTCTGCCAGTGTCGACTGTCTCAGATCACAACAAAACTGCATGCGGGTATTGCATGCATGCATTCAGGCCTGGAGGAATGCAGATTTGCTAAACATCAGACAAACATCCATACCCAAAACTACGCCCACATCGTAGAGAGACTACTCAGTGTGAAGGATCCGACATTTACTGTCTGATGTCTGACTGATGTCCAGTTTTACAAGTTATCTATGCAAAACACCCCAACAACACGAAATATGAACAGCTGTTTGGGGCAGTGTGTGGCCTTATCTCTTGTTTGCATGTTGTGCGGATATTAATAGTAACAACGCCCCAGCTGGTCTGAAATTTTAGAGTGTGTGTGTGTGTGTGTGTGTCGGTCTATGCACAGGTGTATCGTTTTTCTGCGCACGTACAGTACGACGTCCCTTCTGTGTGCCCCTACGCGAGACCCCGTTTGTCTATTTTGAGTCAGCAAACAGAGGTGGTTAGTCTTCAGTCAGAGCTGTCACTCTCAACACTCTCTCACACAGTGGTTGAGCAACAGGAAATCGCTGCCTCTCAGTTGTGAGTCACAGTGACTGGAAGGGTGGTCCGCTCATTCATTCATGGAAGTCCAAAAGAAAACCTTTACCGCAGCGTTCTCCTAGGCACCGCCCTGGAAGACCCACGAGCTGACTTCAATGTAATGAGGCCTGGCTGTATTACAAGCGTGGCCTTTAGTCAGTCTATGCTGGTAGCACTGAATAGCATCTTCTACATTGCCTAATGGGCTGCAGACATTTAAGTGACCGCCTGCAGTTATTAGCCTTCCTGTAGCACACAGCCTTTGTTGCACTTGGTAATTGGTAATTTCCGAACACAAAGAATAATGCTACAGAGCTCAGTATGCATTGGCTGTCACATTTCTTCGGGCTACTATCCTTCTCTGCAGACTTACAGCAGTGGTCATCTTCATCTGCAGTAGCACCTGCAGGTACTGTTCAAATGGGCTCGGCTGGGGCTCATCGGGCTCCGATGTCTTGGAGCGAACACCGTCCAGAAAAAGGAAAAACTGACTTTGTCGGCGCAACATGGTTACGGTCCTCATGGGGCAACACGGTACATGAAGGGAGGACGTTATTCCATTTCCGAAGAAGATCGATGTATGACGGAAGAACAAGTCTTGATCAAGCAGAATAGTGTTGGGATCCTGGATCCAAACGCACCATATGACAATGTCTAATCCAAGAGCAAGCTGATGACGGTCAATCAGACAGAACCGAAAGTCTAAAGACAGGTGACGTTGCAGATGTTGCCTGCTTGCTTGCCCGTGGACTGCACAATTAAATGTCTCTGTTTGACGCTGTTAATAATCGGATTACTACACCTTGCTCGTAACAACCAATAGCATGCCACTGCTCTGAGGATTACCCCAGCAGGACCAGCAAACACACATTAGCCATTGTTCTTGTTGAGCTGTTTTTGTTCTGTTCGGCAGATAAAGCTCTTAAATTCTTATACAACACATTCTCTGGAAATACGGTGAACAGTTGGGAACTTTAGAATAGGCCTGATGTGAGAGAACTGCAACGATATGGAGATATAGTTTGGAAACCTGCTAAAACATAACTATTGGCAGGGGGGTTCAGCTGAATGCACTGAATGAAGGAGTTGGAAGTAGTCCAGCTTTTCCTATTGGTAAGCCATCTTAGTGGGAGCCTATAAGCTTGATAGCGATATATGGATGTCTACAGCGAGTGGTGCAGTGATGAATTTATGAATCGTGAATTGAATCCACATCGGTCCAAAGGCACAGGGGTGATTAGGGTTTGCACAATTAGCTAACAAGTATTTAATAAAAGCAGTGACAGCAGCTCCACTTGAAGCTAGCGCAGTTAGTTGGCAAACCCATGCTCTGTCTCTCCTATAGGTTCGCACTCACACTGAGCATGAAGGGTGTTAATGGGCAAGGGTGGTCGGTTAACACTGACTTTAATGTCAAATGGCACCCCTGCTCGGAGCCAGCTGTCCACAGATAGCACAGACACTACGCATGGCTCAGGTGAATCTCCGGCCAAGGCATTCCAGCTATGTGCTGCAGTGACATCTCATGCAGGCCTTTGCGTTCCCTCCACACAACAACTACAGAACATAATGACATACATGTTCTCTTGCAGCTGATCACCACACCTCCTCCAAGCAAACACACAAACACATAGCACTAGGATAAAAACGTGCTGTGGCAAATATTATGGTAATAATTGACAGACAAGTATAAAATGTTTGTATTTTGTTTTACACTGAAATCCACCATGTTTCTTGCTTATAGCTTCAGTTCATAAATAGACCTTTTCTGAAAAAGGAGTGTCAAGTGAGGCTTCTCTTCTTACTACAGCTTAATAACATAGCTTCAGATGACCGGGGTCAAATCACCCCCTTGGCAATCAAATCCCGGTAGGATTCCACGCAACTACGTGTCTACCATGTACTCCATTTCTATTTTGGGTCTCGGACCACTTGTCTTTCAAGCAGTCACCCTCTCCGGGTAAACGAGAGTGTGTGGCCCCATTTGTTTATGTTGCTACTGCAACAGCGCATACCCTCTCAACAATGTGTACAACCCATTTGGCCTGCAGGGAGGCCTGTTAAGACCTGCTTAAAAAGGCCACGCAGGCTACTGTGATTAGTGTGACTGGTGAGTTTAAGTCAGTATATCTGACCACATGAGCAATAATCTTACATGAGCCTTGTGTTAATATATAATATAAATATTGTAACTATTTTCACAGAATTTACTTTCACTGCATCGCTTTTCGTCTGCATTTACGTCGGCCGAGCTCCACGGCCCCCTAGCTTGTGCTCCGTCCACATACCCGCCTCAAGCTCCGACTGGCCTGTAGCCATCCCAGGTGCAACAGGTAAACATATATATATATATATATGTAGTTATTGGTAAATAAAAACATTGACAACGCAAGACAGCTGCATTATTGGTCGCCTCACAATTTCCCTGCTGGAAACACTGTGAACCAAGTGCAAGGTATTTAGCACACTCCGTTGATGTTAAGACAAGCATGAAGCTCCTGTGGTTCACAGCATGGTTTTCCTGATATTGGTCTTGAGTATTCAGCATGGTATTTTGGGTGAATCTAAAGAAAGAGTGCACTCACTCTGTGTTTCACCAGAGAAAACCTTTTTCTATGTGAAACAATCGTATAGTATAGGGGTTTATCTATCTATCTGGCATCACGTATCCACAAGCCCCACCTACCATATTACAAAAGGGTCTCTAAATTAGGCTACTTCCTGTTGATGACAAAGGACCAAATAGGTTTTGTAATTCGGTGGATTTCTTTGCATTGGACTGCAAAACAGTGATGCATGTTGAGCCTCGAGCCTTCATTATTTCACAAGAAATATTAATTAATCCACTGGAAGAGGAGAAATGGACGATGAAAAACAGAAAAGAAAAACACTGTACAACCACTTTGATTGCATTTTTTTTTTTAAATAACTCAACTGATTCCATTCATTTTAATACCAGTCTCAGATGGTTGAGGGAGAAAAGCAAGCTAATGAGTAAGTGTGATGCAAACTGAGAGAGAACAAAAGAGAAACGGAACAAATAAGAATAGCACAAAGTGGAGTGGAGACTGGAGAGAATGGTTTTATTTAGCAGTGCTGGAGAAAGTATGTAATTTAACGAACTAAAGGAACGGCCCTTATTGCCTTGATGAATCATTTCACATCAAACAGCCATAAAGTCACTGGGAAAAAGGTTTACATGGCACCCACCCGCTCTCCTGCAGACATCTGGTATCCCTTAAGAAACAAGAGATTTCAGTGGGAGAAAAAAAGACCTCTACTGTGACACAAGTAGCATGCGCTCTTTTTCAGTTCCCCATGACTAATTTGTTTGTAAAGGTTTCCCCTAAAACCTCCACCGACTTATCACAAAAGAAGGCAGATGATGGAGAACTTAGGCATGTTCATATATAAAAATACAACCTTATTGAGTCGGTTTCAGTTGTGCTACAAGATTCCCCTGAAAATGAGTCATTGCAACAACTTCCTGTTTCTAACTTACATTTCCTTTCCGGCTTAACGTTAGCGACTTGCCTCCAAACAAACTACAATGAAGAAACAACTAGATCTCTCTCAAGAGACCAATCATAGGCCCCTTTTCCTCTGAAAGTAAACATCTCAAACTTATGTCAAAGGGCATTAACTGCCAAGTGTGATGACAGAAAGGCTTCATCGTGGAGACAGCTGAGCACACTGACTACCTAATTCATGACATTGTGCTGCGGTTACTGCAAAAGGATGCTAATGAAAGGGAGAACGGTGTAGCAGGCCTACTTTGTTTCACCACAACCTACTTTGTAACCATGGAGCAAAATCTAGACTTCTGAGAAGAGCATTTTGATACATGTTAAAGGTCCTCAGTCTGACTAGAGCAAAGAGGAAATGATGCCACCTTCAGTGAGGAAATATGCAAGTGTAAAGGTAGATATATGGAACTGTGAGTGAATGTTTGTGCAACCCGACAGAGTGAAAGGGGCTGAAACGTTGGGCCTTACCTGATGTACTTCAACAGAACGTATGCATACATCTCTCATCATGAGAGACACAGAATAAACAGGTTGACCTTAAGGTGTCGGTCAGCATCTTAAACATGACTCAGAATAGTTGATGAACATGAAATCCTTTCCTGATGCAAACTGGGTTGTTTGGTGTGTTTGTAGGTGTTTTCTACGTGCAGGTAGGAGTTCATTTCAAACCAAATAACTATTTCCTGTTGCCTTTTGATGTTGCTAAGCAACAATGATGTGCGTGTGTGTGAACATCGAGCCTTCGGGTACAGCTTCATCATACTTCAACGCTCGCTCATAATCACCGCTCAAGTGTGGGCAACATAGTGTGTATTTCAGTTGTCTGTCTTTCCACTGTCTGCCACGCTGCGCTGCGGTGCTCACCTCTGTTGGTACTGTTGCTACTATTTTAGGTTCCTCACTTTTGGCTGCAACAGAGTATACTTAGGCTTGGATGCATTTAAATGCATGAGTAGTTGCAAAGGAGAAGTGGCTGCAGGCCTATATGCATGTTGCTAATTTCATGTAACATGAAATGACCAAGCCCCCTCAGTTAAACAGCAGTTAAACAGCAAACTGCACGGCAACACCTCGATGTGTGTGACAGTGTTACTTCAGTATTTATTTCTATGCTGTCACAAGCCGGGCAAACAAATGACAGTTATGTACTACAGTATAGCAGTAATTAGGAGTCCAGCTCAGGTGACTCTTATGTTAGGGCTCATGTGACCGGGGCTCCACAACAGTATAATTTCCAAAGAGAGGTTCCCCTTCCAAATAACAGAAGAGACAGTTCCTAAAGATTAGAGGCTGAAACAGTGAGGGGAAGTAATGAGTCACTAACGTATGGACAGAACGTCAACATATCCTAGACCTCTCTTATTACTCTCTTTAAGGACTATGCTCTCAACCTACGATATCAGCATCACATCAAGTAATCACCTGCTGAAAACAAGATTTGAAAAACAGAGCACATTTTCACATGCTCTGACCCAAAAACACGTTGGGTCAGAGCATGCAATATCACTTGCTCACTACGTGCTATTATTGTCATAGTTAACTGATTCAACTGTAAAGTGAGATTCTTCTTTTTTCACTTTGGTGACATTTGTGGTGATAAGTGGTTTTTCTGTTGATGTAGTTTGAGTTTCAGTGGGTGGAGCTCATTTTTCTGTGTTCAGTCATGGTGACTATCACCAGTCATACTAACGACTAAACTTCTGTTTATTCCACACAAATCAGCTTTCAGTAACGTAAAACGCACAGGCGCCAGAGACCTAACCGAACCGACCCCCAACATAAGAACCGCAAATGTTGCAAATGTAAAAGCTTTCCTGGACTGGGTGGAAACGAAAATGTATTGACATGAAAATGTCACAGATTATTACTTTAAATGTAACATACACATGTCTATTCATTAACTTGATGTAGCCTTTTTCACTTGCTAATTCAGAAATGCCATCGTATCTCAAGATGTAAACTGTATTAATGCATCGATTTGAAAACTAGATGTGCTAAATTACGATAGTTAACACATTTGTTTTATCAATTACAAAAAACAATTAACTGGATTAAGATTGGAATTTAAGTTTTTTTTCCCTGCTGTACCAAAAACATACTGAATTTGTGGCGTGAAAACCAAGAGACATACCAGACTGAGATCTTCTACCAGTTTAAAGATTAGCTTTCAGTAAGCCCCTTTTTAATGGCAGTTAGTCCCTCGCCCTCTTCTTTCTCCTCCTCACCCCCTGTGGTGCAGTGTGGGGCACTTAGATCAGAGGTGGCTCCTTTCATCACTGTTTAACCATCTTGGGGGTCAAAGAAAGAAGTGGAGAGAAAATGTCTTTGGGGTATCAATGAGTCGGCAGGTGGGCGATGGTGAGTATGAGATGGGGGAGTAGGGATCCCTATCCCAGCCTTGCCTGTCAAAGGTCCCAGTCCTTGACCCCCCCCCCCCCCCCCCACCCCCCCCCCGACTCAGACACACTGACAGAAGGAAACAAGCTAGCTCAGGTTTCAGTCCTGGAAGTGCCCTGAATAGCAAGTGAGCAGCGGGGGACCAGGCTAGACCCTGGGGGTTTCTGGGCCAATCCGAAGTGCAGCAACGGAAACCAGTGAGGAAATCAGAGTCTAAAAACTAGGCCATTTACAGCGCAGACTAACCTAGCAGGATATCAAACCCCGATATCACCACCGTGAGTGCATGAATGCTCTTCACACAAACAAGCCCATGAGGTTTTGATTGGACTTGTCTGTTTGTGCCCCTCTGGTTAAAGTCTGAAGCACCACTTAACAGCATGAGAGAAAACAAGTGATGTTTAAAAGGTCTAGCCTGATGAAACCACTTTCCCTTTTCGGTTACACTGCAGGGGTGATGGCCAAACGACAGGCATGTGGCTACAATTAAAATGACTAGACTATATCATTCATCTTTCCTGCTGTCCCCTATGGACACATAACTATTTTCAGGCCTTGGCTAACACTGAAATACACAAAGTGCTCCATCATTTGAACAACATGACCCAATCACCCATGGGCCAAATAACCAAATATTACAGAATCAATGGCGATGACAACCGTGCGGTACCAACCTTAAGCTGCTGCTCTTTGAATAGGGTTTCAATCTTGTCCATGTTGCCTCGGACAGGAAAAGACAGCTTTTTCTCTACAGGCTATAGGAAATGAGTGGACGGCCATGTGCAACTGTGAGAAAAATAGGTTAAGTCCAGTTCCCAAATGAACCGCATGGCAGAAGTGAAACAAGGTGTTTTATAGTGAAAAGGTGAAGCCATTTTATGTAATGCAATACCAGAGGACACAGTTTATTTCCCTTTTTAGCAATAAAGTACATGTTATGGCCATTGAGGCAAAATCTCCTGTTTTTTTACATTAATATTAGCCAACATTAACATTTTGTCTGGAATCTTTCCTTTGGATTTGAACGCTTCTATAGCTATGAAATAGGCCTAGTCTTTTATTTTATTTTATTTTTACTGACCCCTCTTCAAAAAACAGTCACATGTTTCACCACATTTGACTTCCTTCTTCAATGGCCTCATTTGTACATAGAACCTCTGTAGGAAGGGTTAGGCACGGGATCCTTGCTGTGCACGAGATGTTGGTCTGCTTACTTAACAGTTTTCTTGCACAAAAAGAAAACAATTGGCATTTCTGCTACTGTTGAAATAGGGCCAAGGAGAACTTAGGGCAGACTGGAGTCCAATCTTTATGCTCACAAAGACACAGTGTTTACCACCTGGAGAATTAATACCAACCGCAGCTAAAGCCAGACAGGCACTGTGATTCAGGGAGGTTTTGCCTCAAAAGGCCTGAGCCCTATAGTACATGGCTAGCGGTGATGAATGACATGTTTGTTAGTGTTTGGTATGATACGACCATGAAGCAGATTTCACTATGCAGTGATTCCGAGAACAGGAAGTCAACCACAAAACAGAGAACAAGTATGTGTTCAATTTAAACGGATAAGCTAACTTGGTACTAATTGACTGTCCAATACTCTTTAATATGTTGATTGAGTGGAAATGCTTGAGGAGACAGGGAGCCACCTGATTTCTCTGATTCCTCCTTTAACTTCAGTAAGCTGTCTCCTCGGGAGACAGATGACCACCTGCACTAAACCAATACTGGAGCAGGTAGGTGAACCCCAGCCTTCCATCCTGGCTCACATATCCCAGCTGCTAGAGGTACTGAAGGGAGTCTGTCCGACAATATTTGTTCCCTATTAGAGTGACTATCACAAGACGGGAGATGTGGCATTCAGCATAGTGCTGTCGCAACCAAAGCCCTCCCCACAACAGGAAAGTCACTAAAAGTGTGACCCACAACAACCATAAACTCAATACCCAACAAATGTGAACAAGCAGATACCAAAACCTTGCAATCAATTATCTGGCATCTGGATCAAATACAGCAGGACTTTAGTGGACTGTTTTCTCTGCAGCATATGAGACTCTTTGAGCAAACATTGTGTTGGTAGCACTTTTCTGTTGTCACAAAAGAGTACAGTGATGATCATAATTTCTGTGGCAGCATGCATTCCCAGCAACTGACAGCCACTGAGAGCAGGATGAATACTGTAATCACTGCTGTGATGTTGCACAAAAGGCATTCAACATTTCTGAGCCTATCAATTGCCTGTAATCTGCTGTGGTACATTACTCACTGTGACTCACAGAGCCTCGCCACTGGAGCCCCACCAAATGAAAAGACCAAGTCAACAAATTCATCAATAAAATTCAATTCAATAATGTTAAAATACAATCTCTCTCCCTCTCCCTGTCTTTCTCTCACTGGTTACAAAGTTCCACTTCTTGAAAGAGAGAATATTCCGACATGGCTTGCATGAAAATAATTCAACCCAGCAGTCATGTTAGCAAGAGATTGGGAAACCCTGCTCAACTGTGACCTCAGTTCATATTGCTTATTTTCCTCCTCGCAGCAAAGCATACAACAGGCTGAGCTTGATAAAGCCATGTGGTATCCCTTAGCCTCATCCTGTCATGTCGCACCACTCTTAAGGTTGTAGCTAACTAGCCTGAAAGAAAGAAATCACAACATCATATCTTGACCTTCAGAATCGGCATTAGAGGACACTGAGGTAGCCAGTGTTAAGTTGCATATTCCACAGATGACATAGATATACTAAAATTGACATGGGTAGTTTCTAACTATCTATTATACTGGTATGCACAGCTCCTGATGACCACAACATACTGGTAGCGAACAAGTTGTGTACGTTCTGCAGTGGCAATCGTGAACTGCCACCTGTAGAGAACTGCGCTGCTTTGTCTCGTGTCCAGTTGTAAGGACTGAGATTAAAGAAACAAGTGTCTGGATTCCATTCAGCCTGCTTAGGAAAAAAAAGACAGCATCTGGTTGTAATACATTATTCTCTGCAAAAGCTCAGTCTGTTTAAAAAAAACTTGCAAATGCTTTCCAGAGGCAAGGCACGCATGAAAGCCTCCAAAATAGCCTCATGCAATGTTCGCTTTGTACAACTACCTGGACAGCGGTGCATTTTGGTCAAGCATTGCAATAGTAAAGAGAAAAAATACACTGACATCAGTGGTAAAACAGCAAGAATCTGGAGTACTTGTGGTTTTCTCTGTGAACGTTGGACCAGGTATATTACTGGAGAATTAGGGGAGTGTCTCTCCCTCTTTTTTCCTTAAGAGGGAAACACATCCCCGATTTAACTATCTCCAGACCTTGCTGTTTCTGTGATTGGCAGAAAAAAAACCAGACTCATAATATTGACATTGGCAATTACCAAATCACAAGAGGCTGCAATTTTTAACACAGCGAAACGTGTCCTAGACATCATCCTAAACAAGGTATTCGGATGTTGTGCAGAGTCCGTAGCCTACAGATCAATTTGTATGTAACAAAAAAGTTTGATGGATTCATTTAATTTAATTCCCATGTAGAAAAAGCTGTGCTTGCTGTATCCGATTTACAAGAGAAGAGATTGCAACATGAGCTTTAGTCAATATCATGCGACCCCACTGACAACTCCAAAATGTCAACTCCAGTCGAAACTTGCATGAATACGAGCATGCACAGAAACATGCCACTTAGACACACACACAAATGCACAGACACACACACACACACACACACACACACACACACACACACAAACCCACACACCACCTATCATCCAGAGTCTCTCTGTCAGTCAGTATGTCAACATGCAGACAACTGAGTGATTGCATCTCTGGTGGATCATTTGCAGAAACAAAATAGCAACATGAGCCGAAAACAAAATCCAGACAAGAGGAATTCCACTGGCCATGACTGCTTATTAATATGACGTTAAAATAGCTTGACGCAGTCCTGTAATCTTCCTTATTCTCGTGCCGTAGTTTACAACACACAGCCCTACATTTGTGAGCGTGTGTGTGCTCGTAAAAGGGGGAAATCAATACCGAGCCATTTTATTCACCAAGACTTAAAGAGAGTATGGGCTACTATCTGGTTGTAAGCTGTTCAACAGTCCTTCAATTTGAGTTCAGAGTGGGTGGAAGAAACGTGACATCATAGCACTGGAATTTATTGCAGCAAGGTGGACTTCGATCTAGCCTTCTCTTCTCCCTCCTCTTAGTAGGCATCAACCAGTATTCCCTAGCCTGATGAAAAGAATCACCAATATAAATGGGAACTTTATTACTTTGCCTCTAAGAAGCAGGGTAATCCTGGGTCCCTCTGAGAAGGGATTGTGTTGAGATTAGTAAAGACTATTGATACAGTCAAATAGAAGAGCTGCTTCCGCTGTTAAATAGAACTCCTATCAGAGTAACGATACTTGTCTAAAAATGACTCCAGGAAAAGCAGCTCACTAATAAAAATACAAATCCAGTCATTTTGAAACAAACGTGTGGCTAGATCTTTCCTCTGCAAAGACTAACAGATTTCCCCTCTGGGCATAGACCGTGCAAATAATGTGTCGTTCATCACCCACAGGTTTGGGGGGTGGTTCAAGTACTGTAACTTAGAGTTACTCTTCACCACTGCTTGTAATGCAGCCTGACCCCTCATCTGCTTCCTCCTACAGCTCCCTGTACTTCATCATATGACCTAGATGATGAAAATGATTCCCCTGCTTGTTATTAGACCGTAATCCGCTCGTTAAAACGACACTGCCATTGAAACGTGAGGCTGTAGCCTGAACAACTCGCCACCGGAGAGGGATATATTTGAGGGGGTGTGTGCTAGGCATGGTTTGAAAGGCTCGAGCGTAAACTAAAATGGATGATGAGCTATCGATTGTCAACAATAACCCGCATTTGACTGGTATTAGCAGTTAGCTGTAGGAATGTACATGACAAAGATGTATAAGCTAACAGTTCCAGTGATTGCGGCTCCAAATTAGCCTTCTGTAGGCTAACGTGACAGAGGCTGAACATCTACAGACCATATTTAAACATTAAAACATGGTTGTTGTGGTCGTTTCGAGCAATTGCGCCGAGTAACGTTAGCTTTTTTTTTCAAATCGGAGAACCGTTACGCTGATATAGGATCAATAGAAATGTTAGGACAATACAAGTGCACTGACTTACCCATAGCTCCGACCCCCAGCTCATGGTTTCAATACAATTTCCTCGTAATAATCCACAGCTCAGATTGGGGTGTTTTTCAAAAACCACAGCGGCAGATGTTATTATTTCTGCCTTTGAGTTACTCGACTCGGTATCTTGTTCTGGAAAAAAAAACGTCCTATGTGGTATTTTTTAGGTCCTCATTCTGCCTGATACAAGATGGCCAGGAGCTGCAGCATAAGCTTCAAGCGGAGTAGTTCTATATGCAGTGCGGGCACCCGCTTCAACCCAATGACAGCTGCTCTTGCGCGCACACGGGCACGCTACAAAAAAAAAAAAACACACTGGGGTGGGGGTGTCACTGCGGGTTTGTCCAATAAAACCTTTACCAATAAATGTGATCAGATATAGGCATCCTCGTGCCGGGGGGCGAGTGGTCACCACCCATGACAGATGTTTCATTAAATACCTCCAGAGGATTCAATAGTATCTCTCTCTCTCTCTCTCTCTCTGTGCCCTGATCAGATCTAAGTTCACCTACTATACATTTGCAACGCACCTACTTAGGTTTAGACTTAACCCACATCTCAGCTAATAGCCTCTCTGTCAATCACAACAGCAACAGGATGGCTGACCATGCTGCGTTTAAAGGGCCATGTTAGCGGTTCAGAAACTACAACGTAACAACAACCGTAAGTGACAGGGATCAGTGGCCCTACTGGCTTGAAACAATCCACTCAGCGCAGAATTACCACCAAAAAGACAAACATATAATAAATTGAGGATCTTAGTCATGAGTTGGATTTCAATACTTTTGGCCCCAACTGGTGAGTTTTCTTTTTAGAAAGGGCCACTGGCTGCTCTATTGTAATACCTAACTCCCTGAGTAAACTGATTGGGATGCATACTCTGGCGTTCCAGTCTTGGCTACTACTAGTCAGTGTATTTGTGCTTCTTGCATTCACATATGCATCTTCCCATGGCACAGTAAACAGGCCATTGATTGTTGTATAGCTCTGTCATTATACCCTAATATACCTAAACCAATCTACATCTCATCCAGGCTTAAAACATTCATTATCAGAAATCATCATCATCATCATATGAATCATTATATGGACATAACGTTTTATGATAACAATTCCACTTTATGTTGTGTTACAAATTCTGAAGTTGACTATCTCATTGTCAGGAGTGGCCAATAATCCTATGACTAATACAACACTGCCCTCTAGTGGTTAACATATTACATACGGGTAAACACTTACCGTTATACACAAACGCTAAAGACAAAAAGACAAAAAGAAATGGATTCAGAACAGTTTAAAACAGCTGGACTTTCTGACATAACAGATAAATCCCTGTCAGGAGTGGAAATGTGACGTCTTATATTATCTTGTTATGTCCAAAACTATATGCACAAATATTGGTCATGGAAATTCTGCTATAGGTCATGGAATAGTCTTGGAAAAGCAATGGACTTTGATTAGCAAAAACGTGTAGGAACTCTGAAATCAGGTTGTTGACCTTGGCAGCCGTTGGTCAGGTATTTGTCTATTCAGTCAGTATTTCTCAGTATGGCCCAATCATGTATGGTATGGCAACAGTTCTTCATGCCTTTTGCAACTGAAATGACACCACATTAGTAGACATGTGGTGTCTTTGCTGGGCTCAAACATGCCTTGAGGGAGAGTCATAATGACAATGTTCATTATAGTTAAAAAGTGTTGAAAACCCATCACGTCCTTTAGTAATAAAACAATCTTGGTTCACCAACAGAGGGTGCACAAGGACAGGCCATGTATGGCTCAGTCCTGCTGGTGTCAGACCGTGGTCCCTCAGACACCAGTCTGCATGAACAAAATAACTAAGATCAAAAGCAATAAATCAATATCCGAATATATTAATATATAAATATTACTAAACAAAATTCAAAATAAAAGCACAACACAGACACAGTGACACTGCATGCAAACAGTTACCAATACACAGAATCTGATGTAACTATTTAGGGTAACTATCTACGTAGAAATCTA